>OZ005649.1:189419385-189819385 GCA_963930645.1 Salticus scenicus | reverse complement strand
ATTGTGTTATAAAAAGGGTTCATTACAAATATTTTCGATTTATATGAAATTTATATACAAATAGGGATACGTACGTGTAAAATAGAAAGTTTTTATGTTTTGATTAATTTTAAAGCATGTACACGCAAGTTGTGTTTTGAGTAAAAATTCAGATAACAAAGAACAAAAATTGACCAACAGAAAAAAAAAAAAAAATCGTGTAATTGTGAAAATAATAACAGTCATAAATTTAAGCATTCCGAAAAAAATATTAAGGCCCTACTGGTAGGGGTTAGTTGGGGGAAGAGAATGGGAGAGCATTTTTCAGTTTTTATTAAATATCTTGAAAACTGTCGTATTTAAGAAAAATAATCGGTAAAAAAATTAAACTACGGAAAATTCTCTATAACATTTTGTACGAATAGGCTACGCAAGTTAATATAGCAATTATTTGTGTTTTTAATATCTTTGAGGCAAATCGGATCAAGGGTGGTTTTCAATAACAGCTCAGATAAGAAAGACGAATTATTGACGAAAAGTAAAATAAAACGTAAATAAATAATTAAATAAATAAATATACAAATAAAATTTGAGCAGTTTCGAAAACAGTTAGAGTCAGATGAGTGAAAGTACTGAAAAACATTGTAAAGTCCTTACCCGGGGGTTGAGCGCGGGGGGGGGGGGGTCATTAAGAGGGAATATTTTCGGTTTTTGTTAAATATCTTGAAATCTGTGAGATTTAGCGGGATTTAGACGGAAATCTGGAATTCAGTTTTCATTTCTTTGTAGCACTTTCAATAGTATCCGATTCAGTCGAGTTGCGTTAGAATATGGTGAGTGCAAAAGTGAGCATATAGTGATAGAATTTGAGTTCTAATACTGATAATTAAAAATAATTAATAAATTTTCATATTTTTGTTATTGTTGCTGTTCGTGAAATTTTGCTCTTCTTTATCTGAACTAGTACTCAATATACCATTTCCCCATACATTCCTCTAAGTTATTAAAAACATAAACAACTTGTTATATTACACTTACGTGCTAGGGTGGTTCGAAAAAATCGATTTTTTTATTTCGGAATCGTGTTACATCTCAAAAGTTGTAGTTTGGTATCCCCAGTTGGGGAAAAATAAAAAACAAATTCTAAGTTGCCATCTTCAGTTCGCGCATGAGGCTGAAAGTTTGAAAAAATATGTTAAAAATTGAAATATTCAAAAAATAATAAAATTAGTTTTTTTTTTGTAATTTTTTATAATGCAACAGCCATAAATTGTCAGTATATAGCGTCGTTTGAACCTAAAAAAAAATTTATAGCTTTTACATAATATCTTTAGTTCGCGCATACGCCTTAAATTGGGCTAAAATCTTCTAAAATTCGAAAATTACGTGTTTAATATACAACAATACATTCATGGCATATTTACGTTTCAAAAGTATTTTAAAAATTCTAAGTTTGTTGAATATAACCTTTTATTACAGTATTATGGGTACAAGTATAGTTACACACATATTTATATGTATATAATAACATTGCATGTCCTAGCTAATTACAGAATGATATATAGATTTTACCTATTTTTTGTCTTTAAGACTCCTCAGATGTGTTGAGCATTGTTTTAAGTTGAGATTAATAGTCAAATGATGGCATAGTTGATAAGTTGTCCTTATGAAACAATCCCTGTTCTCTTCTCCACATACTTTAGTACAAGATTCTGCTGCGAGCTTTACAATTCTTTCGACACTTTGCGTGTGGCAAGGAAATTTAATTAGTTCGAACTCTGGGAGAACATTAGTATTAATAAATTCTTCTAGGCTTTGTGTTGACACATTGTTCATTATCGGAGGAGGTGTAAGTTTGCACTTGGACCAATCAATAAGTTCACTGTAATTTGAAGCTGCAAAATTGATGGTCGGTGGTTGAAAAGTTCGCACCGATTTCCCTTTTGGTTCTTGTTTTCTTGCTTTTAGCAATATTCGAAAAGCTAGCTGTCTTACGTACTCTCTCTCATCTAGTACCATTGAAAAAGATTTTCGGGATGACAAAAATACGCATTCCTCTGAATGACAGGATCAATTATTTTACGTACCCTGTCGGGCAGCTGTCTTGTCTTCTGTACTAATTTAAACACGTGAACTGCTCCAAACTTTACAGAGGGATTCATTTTAATTCCAAACTATACTGGAGCGTATATCTTCATATTATAGCTGACCAGCAGTTTAATTTCGTCAGAAGGTTTTACTTCAGAAATATATAGTCTTAAGATCCTATTTGCACAAGTTGACCACCTAGAGATACTAAGAGGACCAGGATCTTTCACAGCGAGATCTGGCGCACACTCTCCTATCTTAACTGCTCGATAAATATTAAGCAAATACAGTTGATCCTTGTTTAGGTCAGTTTTGGTCACATTTATCCCCTCACTATTAATCGTTTTAAAATTAGCAACAGGGAGTTTTTCAGAGTTACTCAAATTCTTGCCAATGTGTCCTGAGAAACTATGTGCATAAGGTTCGCCAATAAACTGAATACACGAAATGGTCAAGAATTTCTTGTTTACAGATTTCTAGATGGTGAAACAATATTCTGAATATTCCGAATATTCTGAATCTTTTGTATTGCGAGAAATTCGCACTTGATTTCCTAGAATTGGGTCATACACCAAGATTATAGTTGCTGAAACCCACCTCTTCTAGTCTCATTTATTTGCAGAGATTTTTAAACAACTTTGCCCTCGAGAATATAGGCAAATGCTCCAGAATTCTAATACGGGCTTCTAGAACTCACTCTTCAAGTTGACTAGAATTTATAAGGATGACATGGAACCATTTTTTCTAGAGCCACAATTTAGATTCTAGATGTCAGTTACAGAATTTTTCCTCAGTGTGTCTAGACAAGTCGGCAGTGGAATATAAGAATGCGACGGCTCGGCGCCAACTTAGTGCTTGCCGGTCAGTTACTGTTCTTGTTCAGTTTTTGCCATTTTTTTTTCAAAGTTTAAGCCTCATGCGGGAACAGAATATATCACCTAAAAGTTATAATTTTTTTTAGGTTGAAACTACGCTATATACTAACAATTTATGGCTGTTGCATTATAAAAAATTACAAAAAAACTAATTTTATTATTTTTTGAAAATTTCAATTTTTAACATATTTTTTCAAACTTTCAGCGTCATGCGCGAACTGAAGATGTCAACTTAGAATTTTTATTTTTTTTTTTTTCCTAATTTAAGATACCAAACTACAACTTTTGAGAGGTAACGCGTTTCCGAAATAAAAAAAATCGATTTTCTCGAACCACCCTATTACGTACTCCCTTCGCACGTATTTTTTGCATAAGCAGAATGAACTGAACTCTTTTATTTGCACACTTTAATTGATATGCCTTTTGCAAAATAGCATTTTTCAAGAAATTATTATATTTAATCCCCTATATTTTCCAAATTATTGATCATCAGAAATGTAAGGAACAATTTTGTAGGGAATTTCAATTAGTTGAAATTTGTAATTGAGTTTTATCCTTAAACCTAATAGATTTCCAGATATTTAATGAAAACTGAAAAATACTCATCTTTAAATTTCCCCTGATTCCCGCTTACCCTCCATGACCGGTGATAAGAAAGTAATGTCTCACTTTTACTTAAAAAAATAAATAGGTATTTAATAAAAAAGAACAATAAAAAGAAACTCGTGTTTGAAACATGTAGTGCAAGGTATTTAATGAACCTGAAATGGGAAATTTCCCGTTAGCCCCCAACAACAGAGTAGGTCCTATGATAACATTTGTGGCTTCACATCATCACAGGCTCAAAATCGCGCAGATATGCCAAACATTGTGATAAAGTTTTATTGAAATTGAATAGTTTCAGCAAGTAGGTGAAAGTAATAGTTGGAAAGTTATGAAAATTGCTGATTTCAAGTTTTGAGGTTTGTGTCGAGTATTTCTGTGAAGATGGTTTAAGGCAAAGAATACGAAGTGATTCTACTTTTCAAGCTATTTAAACAGCGCGCATTCAACGCCAAGGTGGTTATGGGAGATTCCAACGCACATTGTAAATGTTTCCCCTGAAAGTTAAACAAAGTCAAGCAAGCCTATTTGGAATAACTTTTCACACGATGAGTTTAATCACTTAACCCGATACTACATTTACCCGATCACACACACATTTATTTCAATAGAAGCAGTAGTGAACTCCCATTTTAATGAGTTTATTTAAACATTCTATTTATTACTTCTTGTTTCACCATCTAAATTTCCTACATTTCTAACAATCAAATTGAGTGGGCGAGTAGATTATCGGAATCTGAAACCCTTACATCTTATAACTAAGTCACCAAAATTTGTGAACTTAAAATTAGTCAATGGCCGTTAGATTTTTCTTATACTGGTAGTCACATTTTCACTACTTTTTGCTTAATTTCATTAAAATATACGTCGGGTACTCCTGTGCTCAGTGCACTACCACATGAATCCATTTCCTCTGTGAAAATAATTAGAACAGCGCACAACTCATCTCCATTAGTTTGTATACTGGCAATGGCAACATAACAGTGCACGGGAGAAGTCGGGTTGTAAGCAACCTATGAAGATGTGTGGAAACTGTGTCGTAAGAGTTCTCAAATAATAATTCAAGGACGATGCTTAATGAACATTCAATAAAAACTTTTTAATCTCCTAATCTATTAATAAAGATAATTATATAAGTAGTAAATTCTACTCATTTTTGTATATATGCATAAGGTATAAGGAATATTGTACATAAAAGAAATAATCGGGTGTGCCACTCACACGACTTTCTCTTACCCAGAAATTTAATACTATAAATACAGGTTGGAGATTAAAAGGTAAGATAATGAGTACTGTCATGTAAACCTATGTTAAACAATTCAAATCAGGCTTCGGGAGTGTTTTATATGATAATTAGTTCTGTGTGAAGGGGTCTACCGCCCCATCAACCCCAGTTTCATGAATGCACCTACATTTATATAGAATTTAATTCTGTTATTAAAATTAAAAGTTTACTTAAAATTATACAGACAATTTTCACACGCAACATTCCTTGAAACTTATCAATCTTGATCAAACTTTTCCAGCAACAAACTTATATTAACTTCAAAATACAACATTTAGATCACATAAAATTATTCGTTTTTAAGTCACTCTAAGAGACACTGACAAAGATCAAACGTTAAAAAACTTGGCTACGGTAATAAGGAAGCCTCAAAAAGTGTAAATATACAAAAAAACAAGCGATGAACATTTAGCTTAAAACATACGTTAATTACCATATCTTTATGAGGAATTTATTTAAATTTCTGAACAGCTTTCCTAAAGCACATCCACTAACAAAAAATCACTAGTGTATTATGGCCACCACATGACTTTCTTCTATATTTTCTTACAAAAATTCACTCAGTAAAAATAATTCATTAAAATTATTGTTTAAAAAAAAAATTCTTTTTTTTTTTTTTTTTTGTTAAAAATGAAAAAAAAAAAATTGATAACTTTATTTTAAATTATCGCAGATGGATGGTTCAACCATTCGTTTTAGAGGTATTGGCGAGCTCTTTTGAAAGATACCATCATGAAAATTTACTCCCCTCGAGGGGGTAATCCCACCCCCAGGGGGGAAGCGAGGATCCAACATACACATTTTTTTTCCTAATTGACTATCTCTATTACAAAAAATGTATATTCGTTTCATTTAGTTTAGCGCAGTCTATAGATTTTAAACTCTACTTACGTGCATTTTCTCCCATAGACGTAACGTATTTGAATACTTTTGAGTGTCCGTGTACATGAACCACTTGCTTCCCCTCAACGAAAAGCTTAGTGTAGCATACCTATATGATACACATTTAGAGTATTGAGTTTGGAATTTCTGCTATTTTTTGTTCTTGAGATATGCTGGTAACAATCACACAGACAGACAGACAGACAGACACACACACACACGCGCAGACACACAGACCATTCGCTAAAAACATGATTTTCGTATTCAGGGAACATCAGAACATGTAAATATAACAAAAATTCACTTTCGAAAATTTGACCCAAAAGTAATACAATCTCTACCATATATGTTGGTAAGAGAAAGTAAAAATAACAAATATTTCTTAATTTTAAATCGAATTTTCTATTAATATTACATTAGTTGATAAAACTTAGCCAGAGTTTTGTTTTTTCTTTATTAAATATTACTATGCAATTGATAAAACTGTAATATTATGTAAATGACAAAACTATTTTTTAAATTAGAGTAACATTAAAAATTTTTGAAATAAAGATGGTCTTACGAAATTGCAGTTGTTTATTGAATATGTTATGTTCAAGTACATTAAAATTTATTAAATCATATGTTTAGTTTTTTATCATTATTCTGATAATTAGATAACAGATTTTCGAGTGAAATTTATTAACAATCCAATTTCAATCTTCAAATGAAACACAAACATTATATTATTGAAACTAGAAAGAACAGATGTTGCATATCAGTAAATGTGAAATGATATGAATTAGTTATTAATTAAATTATAGTTTTACTTAAATAGAGATGAAGGTAAGACGTGTTAATATACATTTAAATGTCGCTGGTTCGAATTAAAAAAAAATGCAATAGTATTATTGTGTATAAGATATTTACTACAATACGTAAGGGGCAACTGTATTATATTTATTATTTTAACTAAAATTTAATCTCAAATATATCAATTCAGTAATGCAATTGATATATTCTTTCAGATTTAGAAATGTTACTCCGTTACGTACGTTGTTTATGACAATGTTTATATTGTCAAAAGTACTTGAAAAAATCATTTCTTTTTTTCTGTATGAAATGGATTTGAGTAGTAACAAAGTAACTTAAGTAGCACTGCAACAATTAAGCTTAAAATACTGTTACTACAGCAGCCAATACAATAACTTAATACAATGTATAAAACAATATATACGAGGTATATGTAGTTGAACATAATTGCATATCAATTGATAATAAGACGCCTTATTATCAATTGTTATTATCAATAGATAATAACGATATAATTATAATAATTATAATTATAAGGCGATATAATTATCAATGATAATTATATCGCCTTATTATATCGTTATTATCAATAGATAATAACGATATATTTTGAAGAACTATTATAGCGCAAGATTTACGACAATGAGATATTTATAAATGAATCGTAAATAAAAATACGTATTTTTTAAAATTTCACTAAAATAGGTGAATGATTAATATATCTTATTATACTATTAAGTGAGCAATATTTGTATATATATATTTCACTGTTCTCGAAAACGGTAGCTCGGACAGTCACGAGATTTAACACAAAGGTGCCCCCCGAAGGATAATTGTGCACATCGAAGTCAGAATTTCGAATTTCTGTTTAGTTTTCTTTTAATTAATAAAAATATGAAAATAATAATCTAATAATAGCAAAAAATTAGCCATTTAAATTTAATCCGTAATTTAATTGTTGCCAAAAAAAAAAAAAAAATACGAGTTTATTGTTTTTTTCCAACAGGAAAATAAATACATTTATCTAAACATGAACAATACTACACACTACTGATCGCAGAGCTTCCAAATTTGGCATATAGGTACCTGGGACCCTGCAGGTGTGCACCTCATCGAGATTTTTTCGAATTTCGAATCTGAATTTTTTAAATTAATGTTTTAAACATTGGCTTCTATGTTTCATTTTTCATGAATTTATTCTTCGATTGTAATCGTCTGCGTATCTTAGCAACGGCTATATTATGCAATTTATTTTTTATTTAATACATTTATCTGAGGACAAATCTTTTTTCTCTTTTTAATTTATTATATTTATTTAAAATGAAATGGTAATGCAGTAGAAAAAATTAAATATATTAAATTTAAAATTTAAAAACGTATTTATAACAGTTATGTTTATGTATAATTTTTGTAGTATAACAACAATTATTTTTCATTTGTTAATTTAATTTCTTTAAAAGTTTTTTGTTTTTCTAATTTATAGTATTTGTCAGGAAATAATGGTAGTATATAGTAGAAAGGATTAAACTGATTGGAATTTATTTGTTTTTTATGTACTTAATTCCTTCTAAAAGAAAATCTACTTTTTATTTTACTTCATTACATTGGTCGGAATCAAATTGTAATACAGTGTAAATAGCATGAGCAATAAAACACTTGGTTCAAAAACTAAAATATTTAATAGACGCTGAGATACAGTTATCTTTAAAATGGTAGTTCTTAAATAATGGCAGACCCACCTATCGTTAATAAATACCCATATTGAAATACATAGGAAAGATATTTCTGCAGGCAGTGGTAACCTGCTCCCGATACAGTGCGGACAGAGAAAGAGCTGCCGTAGTTAGCGAGTACCCGATGCGAGGTCTAGAGCGATTCCAATGTAATTATTTTAGTTTTTATTTATAATGTGATGTGAAAAATAAATAATGATCCAATTCTTTTGGAGATTCATTTAAATATAGTGGCCAGCGAAGCGGGCGTAGCCTGCTAGTAAATAATAATAATAATAATAATCACCATAAAATAAATTTAATAAAAAAAAAAAAAAAAAAAAAAAAAAAACATGTATCAGTTATGTATATTATTATACATTCTTTTCGCATTGCATTAGAAAAAATATTTTTTAGAAAAAAAATAATAATAACTTTAATTGTTTGTGAAATTGTTCCGATTTAAAAAGTATGTTCAATTTTTTTTTTTTATTAATAAAGAGGATGAATTTTTCACTGTGTAATTTATGTTTTTTATTAAATAAAGCTTCCATCTTTTATTTATTTATTTATTTATTTATTTTTTTTTTCACAGGTTAATGGTTTGACACTTTATAAATCAATATCGATTCTTTTTTCTTTTGCAAATGCAATCGTAAAACGGATTATAAAACACATTTTTGTAAGTAAAATATGTAAAAATAATTAAGGATTTTTTAAAGTGTTTTTAATCAGTTATATTTGGTATTTCGAGTATTTAGTTTTTGCACTATCCCTTGTAGCAAAAATGGACATAAATCGCACGCCCAGTCAGGTAACTGCAGAACTTCCAGCTCATATTTGTACACGTGTATCTCGCAGAACCATTTCTCGTCGATTAAATGGGGTTGGTGTGTATGCACAAAAGCTTCGTCAAAGCATCCTATTTAGCCACGCCATCGTTGATGTAAACAACATGTTACTGGGATGTCAATAACAGTGGTCTAAAATGATGTTATCTAGCGAATAACAATACTATGATAAATGATTTTAGTCATTAGCTAATGAAAAAAAAAAAAAAAAAAAAAAAAAAAAAACAGTAACCATCATGCATAGTTCCTGAACGTGATCTATATGGTCTAGTGTCATGAAATAGGCAGGAACAATGCACAATGGCAGAACACCACTTCATATTTTTGTGCGATTTGCCGCTACATCACAGTGGTATTAACGAGAAATTATTTTTTATCATGTTCGTCTTTTCGTGGGACAATAGTTATCAATATAATGCTTATACATAACAATCCGCGCCTTCACAGGGTGACTGAATATTGGATACACTTAAAAGTACAGTCGGTAACAAAAGTCTCCGAACACTAGCAAAAATTCCTATAAAAGAAAAAAGAAAAGTACACTTAATACAGTTTTGTTAAATAAATCCTTGTCGAATCCTGTTCTTAGTCAGTCTAAAAATATGATTCGACAAGGATTTATTTAACAAAACTGTATCAAGTGTATTTTTTTTTATAGTAATTTTCGCTAGTGTTCGGTGACTTTTGTTACCGACTGTAAAAAGGTTGAACGCGTGGTACGATATGTTTAGTAACCTCTGGATTTACATTCAATTTAAAATGTCTAGGATGCTCGTGGCTGATGTTTTTCTCTAAGGGTTAACCCTCCCCGAAACATGCAAGAACTGTAAAACGGCTTTAGAATGAGTGTCGTAATATATCTCAAGGTTTCCTTAGTAGTTTAGTCGACAGCTTAAATAGCAGATTCAGAATGTGTACTAGTGTCATAGAAGGGCACGTTTTTATGCGTAGGGACTGATATTTCTCATGCTTTTACCTCGAAAATATTTATGCTTCTGATTTTTATCACATATAATTTTTATACAATAGCTAATACTTAATAAAAATGTTCTCATTTTAAATAATGGAATAGCAGTGGAATTATTAAAGTATTTAACAAATTATTAAAGTATTATTAATATAATAGCAGGAGACTTGTCGTTGGAATAATAAAACAGGAATAAACTACTACGTCAGAAACGCCAAAGAAGAATTATTGAGGTGCATTTTTGGCTACCGAAACAGCTGTATGCACCTCAATAATTCTTCTTTGGCGTTTCTGACGTAGTAGTTTATTCCTGTTTTATTATTAATATAGTATTATAAATGTAGATGAGGTATAACCATCTTAAAAAAAAAAAAAAAAAAAAACCTGGCATGTCATAAATTCGTACATAGCTAGTATTTCACTAGGAATATATTCGTTATTACATTGTAATCCATCTATTCAGATTCAGCCTTCTTCTACGCAAGCTGCATAAAATGTACATAACTAAGAAATTATTTAATTAAAAAAAAAAAAAAAAAAAAAAAAAAAAAACAATTTTAAAAAGCTATATAGACGATAATTAGCGTAATACGGAATTTTCGTATATATAAATGATATTGTAATTTAACAATTTTAAATAGATTTTTATAAATGTGCAATATTGTAAAAACTAATTAACTGCGACAACATTCTGTCGTATTTTTTTTTAGCGGAATGTGATAATTCTTCATAAAATTCGGAAAGCTGCCTAAATAATTAAATTTATTGTCTTAAAAATTAAAAGTTTCAATCAGTTTACTTATCGCACCCTAATTAATAGTTGGCGTTATAAAATTTAGTTATATATTTTCAGCGTCAAAATAGTTTTCTGTTCTTCACCAATGAAATTACATAAAAAATATGGCTAAGTTTGAAAGGGAAAAAGAGAAAATTCAGCAAAGATTACTTAGATCAGCTAACTGTGTCAATTTTGTGATCACAGAAGTTTAATTAAATTTAAGACCACATATCAAAAATCTCAATGTAAAAATATTAATATGAATCTTAAAAAGGGAAAAAAAAAAAAAAAAAAAAAAAAAAAAAAAGATCAGAAGTTAGTAAGTGAAAATTCTAACCTGGTATTGTGGATTGTATGACTATTGGAGATTATGTGAAATGGCTGAGCAAAAAAATTAGGTCGCTGTTATTTATATATAAATACACACAGACATGAATATACATAAACACAGAAGAAGAGATATATATTGCTCATTACAAATTATAATTTCATTGTATTTCTAGAGAACAAAATAATTTAAATATTGTACCTTGCAATTAAACTACAGCAGTAAAATAAAAACAATACCTTAACATACAAAACATTTAAAATATAAATACTTATTTCCAAAAGATATTATCTAAAATCAAATCCAGGATCAATCAGTACATCAATAAAATAAAACATTGTTCTATTTTTTTATTATTATCATCATAAACAATCTCACCTTCTGTTGAATACACGAAGTTCCAATCCACCGCAAATGTTAGTTTGACACGCGATTTCATGGATTAGATTAGATTACTTGCTAAAAAAGACTCAAAACAATTTAAAATGATTTAAAAATTATAAGAAAAAAATTATTTTAAATCAAAATATCGTTATAAATAAAATGACTGTGCATTAAAAATAGAACTGAAGTCTGAGTATTTATAAAATATTTTCTTAACATTTTTTAAATTAACAAAATATATAACAATATGTTTTTCTTTTTTTTTTTTTTTTTTTTTTTTTTTTGTCATTGTTTGCTGAAGTATGAACATATACTCATGATAAGAATAGACATTAAAAACTGAAAAACAAAAAATAACTGATATTATTTAAAATGAAGAAATACATATTTATTGTTAAATTATTAAATATTGAAAACGAAAAACACTGTATTAAACCAGATTTATATTTGGTCGTAAAAAAAAAAAAAGAACTTACGTAATTGCTGTTACTTTAAAAGGAACGAAAAAAATGTTACTTATTCAAAAATATACAAAATGATTAAGATTTTCTAGTTAAGAAAAAAAAAATTACTACTCATGTTACTACTTCTTGTTTGTAGGTAATTAAATATTAAAATGAAAAATGCAGAAGATAAGAAAAGATTATATATTCCGACTGCTCTTAAAAATTTGGCTCCTTGCCAATTATCTAATTAAAATATAACAATTCTTTTTAAAAAATTGTAAATTAAAAAGTATCAAAATTATTTACATTACATAAACAGGAAAACAAAATTTTTTATTTTTTTCTCCTTAATTCCATTCTTTATAAATATAATATACGTTATATGTTAAAGTTATGTTTCTATTTTTATTTTTCAACTATATGGATTTATATATGGTGTAAAACTGATTTCTTAAGAAAACACTTATTTAAATTAGATGGTTGGTATTATATATATATATATATATATATATATATATATATATATATATATACATATATATATACTAGCTGTATCCTGCAACGCTTTGCTGTGGTACATTGTGGTTGCACGAATGAGAAATAAGGAACAAACCAAAGCACGTTTCATAGAAGTTTAATATTGCAATACTTGTATTATTTTTTATTATTCCATTGTCTGCGTAGATATAAAGACTATCTGATTTGCCGACACGGGAACACGCAATATCCAGTTGTCCATGTGAGATGCAATCCACATCTAAATCTAAACCACACATTTCTAAAGATTCACCTTGATATTTATTGACTGTGATGGCAAATGCCAATCGAATTTGGAATTGCAATCTTTTATATTTAAATGGTGTATCGGTCGGTATCATCGGAATTCGAGGAATGAGGACATCTTCATCTTTGAAAGCCGCCGTTAGAATCGTTGCTTCCACTACGTTGTTCATTAATTTCTTAATTGCGAGTTGTGTGCCGTTGTAGATTTTTGGTTGATTAATATTCTGCAACATGATAATTGACACGCACATTTTCAATTTTAAAATGTGTGGGGAAATTCTTGCAGATCAAGTGAGTTCAAAAATTCCGTAGGATAATTAACTACTTCATCTGCTTCCACAACGGTGTCTATCGAATTATATGTAATTCCCTCACTTTGAATGCTGGATTGAGTAATATTATTAGGTTGATAGACATCTTTATTCTTCGCGGCAAGGATAGATCGTTCACGGAGCCAATCGTGATTCCTATAATTAATTTCAATATTAGGAAATACTTTTTTGATCAGTTCTTCTTTCGATGTTACTAAATTACAAAAATTATCTGGAAATGATTCGTCTTGACGTCTCATTGACTGGTAGCTCTCCGTTCCCAATGTCCAGTAACTGTCGTGAAATACCTCGGCTGATTGATCATTCCGCAGCTGGACACGCATATTAGTGGTAAACTGCAATGTACGTACGTGTCGCCACAATGTTGAATATTTCAGGCAAGCATTTATTTCGTCCGCTGGTGCCGATCGAGAAATTACAGGCAATGTTTGCCTAATATCTACTACTAGCAATATCAATGCATTTTTTCTGCGAGGCATTATTTCGGTTTCCACAGGAACATAAGGAAGGGATAAGATTATAACCTCTTATGGCGCTCACGGTTCTAGGTTGAAAATAATGAGAGGTAAGGCAAAAAGTTTAATAACGAAAGAGTTTCATTTTAAATGACCAAAAAAAAAATCCATGGCATTTCAGTCAAGCATTTATTTTGTCAATAGAGCATACACAGTTTCGTTTCTTACGGTGTTAACATTACTGACGGAAAGAGAAGCAGATGAGAAGTATTTACATTTAAAGATAAGTATAGTCCGAGATACGAAAGTTTGAGAAAAAAAATAATTGCGACACGAAATCACAAAGCGTAACAGGCGAAGAATTCGACTGCATAAAAATTAATCGCAAAAGGACATTTCGGAGTAAAAATGGGAAAGTTTTTTCCTTTTCTAAAAAACTGAAAATTTTATACAGATGCTATTCATCGAAAATCAAACATTTTTAACTATCGCGTGCTCATACATTCACAAAAAAAAATATTGAAAGGATAACATTATTTTCTTATTTCATTTTTTACTGAGCATGCGCTGTAATATAAAATTCATCGAAATCAAATATTTTTAACTACCGCGTGCTCATAGAGTCACAAAAATAAAAAAGTGAAACATCAACATTATTTTCATTTTCATTTTTTTGTGAGCACGCGCTGTATAAAATAAATGATAAACGTAAAGCAAATTTGCGGTGTCAATATGGCGGGTTTGGTCGGTGTTACCGTAAAAAAAAGCTGTTTTCTTGCGGTCGCGGGTAAGTTACTGATGCGAAAAATAGATAAAAGCAATCTTTGAAGCGGGTTGTATATCGTGTCAAAACTTGAGATCAATCGGGGCAGAACATTTTTAGTTTTTGAGCCATACACAAACCAACATAGCATTTTCATAGATATAGGTGTAATGTATATGCATAAAGATGTGAATTTGTTTCTCTGTTGCGAAATAAAATTATTTATGCGACATAAGAAAGTTATCTCAGTAAAAGGATTTCTGATACTGAAATTTCTAGATTCTTATTCATTTCAGTCTTGAAATAATCTGGAATTTAATGACATAAATTAAGATTTTTGGAATCATAATGCAGTGGAACCTTGTTAACGTGAATATCAAGCGAAAAGAGGAAGTTGTTCATGTTATCAGTAACTAATCTTCATATAACTAAACTAATATTGATTTTGACGGGTATTGTGGAAACAGTTCATGTTAAAAGTAACTCACGTGTAGACAGTATTCGCGACAATAAGGTTCGACTCTATCAGCAACTTTATTCACTAAATAATGTTATTTATTATTTTAATTAGATTTTACACCATCGCATACAGTTTTTATGAAATAAGTATTCAGAAACTAGCTCAAGATAGGGTTCATGCTTCATTTTAATCGCAATATTAAAGTTTCAGTTAAAAAAATAAAAAAATAAATAAATAATAATAAAAATAATAAATATATAAAACAAATAAATAAATAATAATAATAATAATAAAACATTATCAATAAATATTACATCCAAAATTATGTATATTTACTATCGTAAATAATCTTTTTCTAGACCTAATTTCTTAAAATTACTTTTAAAAAATATATTTTTAAAGTTATAAAAATCGTTAACCATTACAGGGATGGTACTCCGGCTTAATATAAATATGTACTTCTACCTTAGAAGAAAATGTAAGAAATATTTTTTTCTAACGTAGTAACAACTGTTTTTTCCACCTGAAGAAAAAAGACGTTCTTTTAAAACCTGTAGTATAAGCGTTTTTTTTTTTTTTTTTATGGTGCGTGAAGAAGTTTCAAAGTTTAAATATTTATCGCAGTTCTTTAACTTATATTTAATGTTCACCTAGTATTCACGAGTTTTTTTTTTTTTTTTAAATAAATAACGAATGAGGTAATCTATTTATTCTTATATTTATCTTTTAAATTCGTATAAATACCTCCAGAAGGATTTTAAATATAAGGGATCTTTTTATATAACTTAATCACAAAAATATTTTTTAAGATTATTTTTTTTCCGAAAATAGAAATTTTTAACATCATACTTAATAAAATACATTCTAACAGAATCAAAATATTATTAGAATTGATATCAAATTACTACCTCTTTAAAAATGGAAATTACTGACACTCAATTTCAGTTAAATTTATTAATTAAAGGAATTATAAATTAAATAATTGTATCTATTGAAAGATTATATACTATTTATTTAATCTAGTTTTCTTTGTCACTTTTATTATGGATTCTAGGTCAAACATTTATTAGATAAATGCATATCCCCTTTATGAAAATGCTTTTAGCTCATCTGTTAATTATATAGAACTTTAGTTTTATTACTGTAGAATAAATGCATTTAAAGCAATTAAAATTACTATAGATTGAGTCTAGGCATACTTGTTTATTTAAATTGGTTTCCAACTTATTGTTAATAAATTCATAATAAATCATTAAATGTTATTTACCTTCTTTTATTAGAGTTGGATATCCAGGTTTAATCTAAAACTAATAATACTTTGTAGCGAAAGGTTTATGAAATGAATATACATTAATGCTTGTTTAATGCATTGATGTTTCATTTACTTATAACTATTCAGCAGCAATGTTAAATGTTTACAAAACGTTTTCTAAATTACTTAATATCGAAACAATGTAAAATTTTCAACAAGGTTGAATATAAATAATTTATATACATTTGATATAATACGTTGTAATGTATAGTTAGGGAATTATTAAAATATGTTAGTTATATTTATGTGTGTTGCTTTGGTAGATATCGTTTTATTTCGTATATACCGTATATACTTATACAGCTTCTAAACATTCTGCATTTTACTACTTTACTCATCAATATATTTATTTTTTATTTAACAATATTCTACATTGATGAAACAGTTAATAATTTTAACATTTTATATCTATTACATAGATATAATATTTTTTTGTTAAAAGTAATACATATTTAATCAGTAACAATACTAAAAAAAAAAAAAAAAAAAAAAAAAAACGAATTTTTTTTTTTTTGTTAAAAGTAAAAAAAATCGATAACTTTGTTTTAAATTATCACAGATTTATAGTTCAATCATTCGTTTTAAAGGTATTGACGAGATCTTTCGAATGATACCCATCTTCAAAATTTACCCCCCCAGGAGGGTACTTCACCTCCAGGAGGGGAAGCGATGCCCCCAAATGCACAGAAATTTTTTCCCAGTTAACTATTACTATTAACAATAACTCATATTAATTTTAGAATCACAAGTTAAAAATAACTCTCATTATGTACATTTATACGAAATTTTGTCCTATACTGCCATGTTAAAAATTTATTTAACATGAGATCACAGCGCCACCTGTGGAGCGATTGATCCCCAAATGTAATCAGCACCAGTTCATGTCGGGGACCAACTAAATACCGAGTTTGGTTAAATTTCGTAAAAAAAAAAAAAAAAAAAAAAAAAAAAAAAAAAAAAAAAAGAGCGATTTTTTTTGTTAAAAGTAAAAAAAAAAAAATCGATAACTTTGTTTCAAATTATCACAGATTTATGGTTCAACGATTCGTTTTAAAGGTATTGACGAGACCTTTCGAAAGATAGCCATCTTGAAATTTTACCGTCCCGGGGGGGTACTTCCCCCCAGTGGGGGGGAACCGATGCCCCCACATGCACAAAAATTGTTTCCTAGTTAACTACTACTATTATCAACGAGATCTTTCGAAAGATACCCATTGTGAAAATTTACCCCCCTAGGGGGGAAGCGATGCCCCCCCCATGCACAATTTTTTTTTCCTAGTTACATACTAGTATTATCAATAATTCATATTAATTTTAGAATCACAAGTTTAAAATAACTCTCATTATGCACATTTATACGAAATCTTGTCCTATTCTGTCATGTAAAAAGTTTCCATAAAATGCGATCACAGCGCCACCTGTTGAGCTTTTGATCCCCAAATGTAATCAGCACCAGTTTATATCGGGGACCAACTAAATACCAGGTTTGGTTAAATTTTGTTAAAAAAAAAAAAAAAAAAAAAAAACGATCTTTTTTCTAAGTTTTTTTTTTTTTTTTTTTGTAAAAGTAAAAAAAATCGATAACTTTGTTTAAATTATCACAGATTTATGGCTCAACCATTCGTTTTAAAGGTATTGACGAGACTTTTCGAAAGATACCCATCTTGAAACTTTGCCCCCAAGGGGGGGCCCACATGCACAAAAATTTTTTCCCAGTTAACGATTACTATTATCAACGAGACCTTTTGAAAGATACCCATCTTCAAAATTTACTTCCCCGGGGGGGTACTACCCCCCAGAGGGGGAACCGATCCCCCCACATGCACAAAATTTTTTTCCTAGTTAACTACTACTATTATCAATAAATCATATTAATTTTACAATCACAAGTTTAAAATAACTCTCATTATGCCCATTTATACGGAATTTTGTCCTATGCTGCCATGTTAAAAATTTGCATAAAATGCGATCACAGCGCCACCTGTTGAGCTATTGATCCCCAAATCTAATCAGCACCAGTTCATGTCAGGGTGCAACTAAATACCAAGTTTGGTTAAATTTCATTCATTGGTTCGTGACATACAGCTTCCACAAAAAAAAGATACAGACAGACAGATAGACAGACATTTTCTAAAAACTACTAATTCGTAATCTAGATGTCCCAAAACATGTAAATCCATCAAAAAACGGAGGTCGAAAATTTTCGCGATTCCAATACTTTCTCTATATTACATATAGAAGAAAGTAAAAAGCTATCTTCCATGATAATGCAGATGGTTTCCATATTAGAGAAGTAGTATAACACTAAATATAAAAACAAAAGTTGAATTTATATTTAACATTACATTTAATTATTATTATTATTATTATTATTATTATTTTGTTAAAAAGGAAAAAAATCGATAACTTTATTTTAAATTATCGCAGATCAATGGTTCAACCATTCGTTTTAAAGGTATTGGCGAGCTCTTTTGAAAGATACCCATCATGAAAATTTACTCCCCTCGAGGGCAGACTTCACCCCCACGGGGGGGGGGGGGGGGAGGCTCCTTCACATACAAAAAAAAAATCCCTGTTGACTATCTCTATTATAAATAATTCTTGTAAATTTATGTATAAATCTTATAATAAATAAATAAATCTTGTAATTATTACTAAAAAATAATTCTCTTTATGCACATTTGTACGAAATTTTGTCCTATATCACCATGTTAAAAATTTAGAAAAAGCGGGATGGCAACGCAACCTGTAAGACAAGTTTTACCAAAAGTTGATAGGCACTAGTTTATGTCAAGGTACAACTACATACCAATTTGTATGAAATTCTGTTCAGTAGTTCCTGAGATACAGTTGTTACGCACACACAGGCAGACAGACATTTTCTAAAAATGGTAAAATCGTGTTCTACAGCTCTCAAAACGTGTAAATCCATCAAAAACCCGAGGTCGAAATCTTTTACGAATCCAATACTTTCTTCTATTGAATATAGAAGAAAGTAAAAAAAATAATTGTACTTATAATTAAACGAAAACACTCCAGTAAGTAATCCTATCTAGTCAAAATTAAGCTACCATTCAACTAATTTAAAAGTACATGTTATTACAGATGTTGAGTTTTAAATTAAGATGAACTGTGATCGCGTCATATTGCATTCAACAGTTGTGCCAATAATTTGAGTAATTGGAATAATGGTAAAGGTCGTTAAGTGCTCTTTTCCGTGTCCATGATTTGGAGAAAATTCAACAGATTGTTATTACTTTCTTCTATATGTAATATAGAGAAAGTATTGGATTCGCGAAAATTTTGGACCTCCGTTTTTTGATGGATTTACATGTTTTGGGATGTCTAGATTACGAATTAATAGTTTTTAGAAAATGTCTGTCTGTCTGTCTGTCTGTATCATTTTTTTGTGGACGCTGTATCTCACGAACCAATGAATGAAATTTAACCAAACTTGGTATTTAGTTGCACCCTGACATGATCTGGTGCTGATTAGATTTGGGGATCAAAAGCTGAACAAGTGGCGCTGTGATCGCATTTTATGCAAATTTTTAACATGGCAGCATAGGACAAAATTCCGTATAAATGGGCATAATGAGAGTTATTTTAATCTTGTGACTGTAAAATTAATATGAATTATTGATAATAGTAGTAGTTAAAAAAAAATTGTGCAGGTGGGGCATCGTTTCCCCCCCCCCCCCCTGCAGGGAAGTACCCCCTCGGGGAAGAAAATTTCCAAGATGGGTATCTTTCGAAAGGTAGCGTTGATAATAGTAATAGTTAACTGGGAAAAAATTTGTGTGCGTGTGGGGCCATCGGTTCCCCCCGGGTGAGTACCCCCCGGGGGGGGAAGTTTCAAGATGGGTATCTTTCGAAAAGTCTTGTCAATACCTTTAAAACGAATGGTTGAACCATAAATCTGTGATAATTTAAAACAAAGTTATCGATTTTTTTTTTTTTTAAACGAAATTTAACCAAACTTATAAACCGATATAAACTGGTGCTGATTACATTTGGGGATCAATCTCTCAACAGGTGGCGCTGTGATCTCATGTTTTCTAAATTTTTAACATGGCACTATAGGACAAAATTTCGTATAAATGTACATAATGAGAGTTATTTTTAACTTGTGATTCTAAAATTAATATGAGTTATTGATAATAGTAATAGTTAACTAGGAAAAAATTTCTGTGCATGTGGGGGCATCGCTCCCCCCCCTGGGGGTGAAGTACCCTCCTGGGGGGGGGGGTAAATTTTGAAGATGGGTATCATTCGAAAGATTTCGTCAATACCTTTAAAACGAATTGTTGAACTATAAATCTGTGATAATTTAAAACAAAGTTATCGATTTTTTTTTTTTACTTTTAACAACAACAACAACAAAAAAAAAACTTAGAATAAAAGTCGTAATTATTTTTTTTTTTTTTAATATTGTTACCGATTGAATATGTATTACTTTTAACAAAAAAAAAAAAAAAAAAAAACTTTAAAAAAATCGTATTTTTTTTTTCTTTTAATATTGTTACTGATTGAATATGTATAGGAATATATAGAAGAAAGTCTGGTGGGGGCCACAGCATACTAGTTTTTGTATGATACCGCCTATTGGAAGAGGAATTTTTAGAACAAATGAGATATATCTATTGTCCCAGCCCTTAAAAATCAATAAATTCGTACTGTGTAGCTATTTAATTAATTCTTATGCACTTTCTCTTGCTTAATTTAAGTTTGTCATGAAAATTGTCGATAAAAATATTGACGGTTTTAGAAATTTCTTTAATAATCTAGAATTTTGGAAGTTATTACTTTGATTATTCACGTCCTATTTTTTAAATATTCCAAAACTAATTATTTGGTGATAATCAAAAAATTAGATAACATTATAAAAAAAACTAGTATGTTGTGGCCACCACAAGACTTTCTTCTACATTTACCTATACATATTCAATCAGTAACAATATTTAAAAAAAAAAAAAAAGTACGATTTTTTTTTTCTAAGTTTTTTTTTTGTTATAAGTGAAAAAAATCGATAACTTTGTTTTAAATTATCACAGATTTATAGTTCAACCATTCGTTTTAAAGGTATTGACGAGACCTTTCGAAAGATACCCATCTTGAAAATTTATCCCCCCCGGGGGGGTACTTCCCCCCCAGGGGGGGAAGCGATGCCCCCCCATGCAGAAATTTTTTTTCCTAGTTACATACTACTATTATCAATAATTCATATTAATTTTACAATCACAAGTTTAAAACAACTCTAATTATGCACATTTATACGAATTTTTGTCCTATGCTGCCATGTTAAAAATTTAGATAAAATGCTATCACAGCGCCACCTGTTGAGCTATTGATCCCCAAACATAATCAGCACCAGTTTATGTCGGGGACCAACTAAATACCAAGTTTGGTTAAATTTCGTTAAAAAAAAAAAAAAAAAAAAAAAAATGCGATTTTTTTTCTGTTTTTTTTTTGTTAAAAGTAAAAAAAATCGATAACTTTGTTTTAAATTATCACAGATTTATTGTTCAACCATTCGTTTTAAAGGTATTGACGAGATCTTTCGAAAGATACCCATCTTGAAATTTTGCCCCCCCGGGTGGGAACTTCCCCCCCCGGTGGGGGGGCAACCAATGCCCCCACATGCACAAAAAATTTTTCCAAGTTAACTATTACTATTATCAACGAGACCTTTCGAAAGATACCCATCTTGAAAATTTAATTCCCCGGGGGGGGGGGTTTCCCCCCAGGGGGGGAACCGATGCCCCCCCATGCACAAAATTTTTTTCCTAGCTAACTACTACTATTATCAATAATTCCTATTAATTTTACAATCACAAGTGTAAAATAACTCTCTTTATGCCCATTTATACGGAATTTTGTCCTATGCTGCCATGTTAAAAATTTGCATAAAATGCGATCACAACGCCACCTATTGAGCGAGTGATCCCAAAATCTAATCAGCACCAGTTTATGTCAGGGTGCAACTAAATACCAAGTTTGGTTAAATTTCATTCATTGGTTCGTGAGATACAGCGTCCACAAAAAAATGATACAGACAGACAGACAGACAGACAGACAGACATTTTCTAAAAACTATTAATTCGTGTTCTCCATATCCCAAAACATGTAAATCCATCAAAAAGTGGACTTCGAAAATTTTCGCGAATCCAATACTTTCCCTATATTACATATAGAAGAAAGTAAAAAAACGTAATATATATATATATTTTTTAATTGATTTCCAAAAAACATAATAATAAAATGTGTTGAATATTGTTTTTTATGCTTAGAACAGAATTCATAAATACCTTGCAATTCTGTACAAAAAGCATTAATAAATATATATATATATATATATTAAATAGGTTTAAGGCTCTACTTTCTTTCTTACCCTTTTATTTTTCTTTATATAAAATTGTCTGCATTTAATGTTAGAAAACGTAATATGCAAAGTGATTAAAAATGAACCATTCATACATATATATTTGGAAAATCCACATTTGATTTACTAAATTTACTTGGATATATAAATTACCAACATTACATGTTTTAGTAAAACTAATGTAAAATAATAGAAAATAATGCTTTTGTATAAAGGCATAATACATTTTACTATATTTTTAAACACTATTTCAATACACTAGAATTATAACACAGGTCATAAAAATTATTTACCATCGAATATTTATGCTGAAAGATATTCACAATGACAAAGAATTTAAATTTTTCAGAAGAATTGTTTAAATTTGAAAAATAAGATAATACATGAAAATGTGCATTAAGATTTGACTCTTTACATGAAATTATGCTGTTAGGGAAAATGCAATAGAAAATGTATGTATACATGACACGTATTTTCATTCTGCCAGATACAAACATAAAACATAAAATCAATATAAAACGTAAACAATTAAATACACATAAAACTTCTAAACAAAAGAATAATATAAATACTTTATAATATGGATATTATATTTTTTATAAAGAATATATAAATTGAACTTTATTCTGCATTTATTAAGCGGTAGATAATTTAACTGATTAATTTAATATATAAATAATAATTATAATAATAATAAACTCATTCATCGGTTTCATTTTACATCTAAATCGATATCATGTGAATTCTAATACGTCGACACAATGGATTGGTTATCATAGAAATCATAAATATTTTGATACATTATTCATGTCATTTATTTACTAATGACAGAAATTCCCTCAGAATATATTAATAATAAACCTTTATAGACTTTATGCTATAACACTCTTTAACTCCCATTTCATCAAATGTTTAAATAACGTTTATATGAAAATACATATGTTACTTCAATCAAGCATTTGAAATATTTTCAATTAAACATTGAGTAAACGCGAAATAATTATATATGTCAGAGTAAATTACATACATTTTCATTCAGTTTTTCTTGTACAATAGGTGTATATTAGCTACGATGTGTAAATTTTAATTACCAATTAATAAATGAAATGCATAGATTAATTTTTTGTGCTATAGAAGCCAATTGACTGCTAAAAAATAAAGTATGATTACAATTTATACAAATTTAATTATATAACAAAATAAATTAATAAATAAAAAATATTCTGATGTGGGAACAACATGATTTCGTCATACAACCATAGGAAAACATGTATTTTTATGAAAACATTGACAGTTTTGTGTGAGGTAACTGATTCGTAAAATAAAGGCAGGTTCCAGTCAAGGAATATTTCATTAAAAAAAATATATATATATATATTTAAACAAAGAAGAAAAATAAAAAAATAAAAAACTGCTGCTCGAACCAAAATGTCACGATAATACGATTATATATGCCGCCAAGACAAATAAACTAGTTTTTTCAGAAATAATACTCAACGGCTTCTTACAGAATATCTCATTGGCAAAAGCACAGCTGAGAGTACAATGAAAATCATTCGAGTATAGATGACCCAGTTTTGTCCCCTTTGGCAAAAATTAGCGGCGGGAAACAATAAATTTTACCAAGATAATTAACTCAGTTAAAATTGAGAAAGGGTTTTTGACCATCCTTAAACAACATTTGCCACAAAATTTTATCGCTAATCTTGCCATACTGCAAAATAATACTGCGCCATACTGCGTAGATTTTTGATCTTGGCATCAAATTTGGTAATTTGGCGTCGAATTTGGCGACTTGTCGAACTAATTTGCCAAAAAATTGTATATTAGGTTTGCGAAAGTTTGGAATCTTTAACTTCAGTAATAACAGATTGCTGGAATATTCTGAAAATATTAATTGGTTTATTGCACAGAACTAAATTCTTCGAAAGTTCTATAAATGCCTCACAATACTATTAAAAAAAAAAAAGAAAGAAAGAAAGAAAGAAAAAAAAAAAGAAGAGTGATTGTTAAGGATTATAGACTAGAATTTGCCTATATCTTTACGTGTTACTTTCTACATGGTATTACAGTATAATTGGAAACAGATGAAAGTTTTTCCATTTCCACAAAGGTGGGATTTGAATCAGCGTCAAACAAGGCATTCAAATGTGGCAAAAAATGGTTGTAAGGGATTTACAAAATTTGGAAACTTTACCTCAATAGAAGTCTAGTTCGGGAAATTTTGTAATGATGCCTTGGTTTCTCGCGCAGACCTACCTTGAAAATTCCATAAACCACTGACAATGCTCTCGATGAATTCAAATTCCCTTCAGACTTCGAAATATTCGGTTTTTCCTGATTCAACGAAATTTATTCTATGCAGTCCATTTAACAATGTTTATTTGATTTCTGTAGTAAAAATAACAATTTCATTGGATTGTTCCAAGAATATTAATTTTTGTAGCACAAAAAACAGGCTTATTTAACTGTTTACTGAATATTAATTAAATAAAGTGCATTCGTCGACTAGAACTTGCTAATTTCTTGAAGAATTACTTTCTACACGCTAAAATGTCGACAGCATTTTCTATCAATATCATTACAGCACCTATCTACGGGCTAAGTATTCATTAAATAAGCATTCGTCGACTAGAACCTACTTCTGTGTTCAAGAATCAATGTCTGCATGCTAAAATGTCAACCACTTTCACAACAATAAAATTACGGGCTCTGTCTACGTGATGAATATGCTTTAAATGAAATGCATTCGTCCAATGGAACCTGCTTATGTCGTTAAGCATAATTTTCTACACGCAAAAATTAATTCAATTTTCATAACAACATCATTACTAGCTCTATCATTAGCTCATTTTGAAATCTCTTTGATGGTAGGTCATATAATAAAGGCCAAAACCTTTTGTATTTTTAGTCATTATGAATACAATTTTCTTAAATATCTCCATAAAGCCCAATAAAGGAAGTGCACAGCTAGATGTTATAAGAAACCTATATACCAATTTGCAAGGCTTTAACTACGTTTTACCGTTTTTCAGTTATGGGAGATACATTACGGGCTCTATCATTGGGCTAAATATTCATTAAATAAAATGCATTCGTCGACTAGAACCTTCTTATGTCTTTAATCATAACTTTCTACACGCAAAAATGTCTTCAACTTTCATAAAAGTATCATTATTGGCTCTATTATTAGCTTCGTTTGAAACCTCTATGATGATATGTCATTTATAATGGCTAAAACATTTGTATTTTTGGTCATTATGAATGTAATTTACCAAAATATCTCTAAAACGGAAAAAACACAGTAAGTCAAACAAGGGAGGTGCACAACTAGATGTTATAACAAACCTATATATCAATTTGAAACGTTCCACCTACAACCGTTTTTGAGTTATGCAAGATACACACCCACACCCACAAACACACCCACACGCTCATACACACCCACAAGCACATACACACTCACAAGCACATACACACCCACAAGCACATACACACCCGTACACATACTTACATACAGACGTCACGAAAATTCGTGTAAAGTCGTTGATGTCTCTGAAACCGGAACTCATATTAAAACCAAAGTTGTAAGGTAAAATAGGTTGAGTCTATTGCAGGTCACAGCAGGTAAATGGTGTGGAAAGTAAAATCGTAACGTAGCGCGGCCGGGTTGATACAAAAGAATGTAACTAGTGTTAAAAAGTGAAAGTAAATCGGAGGTCGAAGCGCAAAGACTGGGCCCAGCACAGAAAGGCGCAATAAGATTGGAGTTGGGATGAGTGTAAACCGGCAGGGAGTCATTAAATTTATTATGTTATTAAGAGCTGAGTTTTTCCACGAGCTATTCCTTCCTATATTTCGAGTCGAAATAAAACATTAATTTTATTTTAATGTAAAGAGTCTCCAATTGTTCTCTGCTAAATTAAGTTTAAGTTAAAATAAGATCTGAAGCAGCCGAGGGAAGCGCTTAGACCTTACAGTGTTACAGGCGTACAACTAGACATCATAACAGCCACATATATAAATTTTCAACATTCTACAATATTTCATTTTTGAGCTATGCGAAATATAAAATCTATTTCGCAAATCGGGATTACAATACTTCCTAATACTTTGTATAAGAATGTAAAAAAAGAAACATACTGATTTATAAATATATGTTAATTAAGTGTGTTATATATATTAATCAGGACATATATTTAAACCTGTTTACAAAGTTTTACTGCAGAAGCTATTTTTGATTTATGTGCATTGACAATTTTACTAAATTTTTATGCACAAAACCCTAGGGTTATAAACTAGTCAACCGTTGTCAACATTTTGTACCCTTTCTGACGAGAGCATTTTTCTCAATTATTCTTCTTTAGAGTAAAAAATAAACAGCACTATTTATCTATGATATTTTGCATTAGTTTCTTAAAGCAAAATATATTGGAAGTTACTAATAGATGGTAGTAGTACTACTTCTTCCAAAAAGAACGCAAATTCTAACAATTATGGAAGATTTATTTATGATTTGTATACAAAAATACCGAATATTTGCCAAAATATAAATAAATAATAATAATAAAATGCTTAGTCACAGGTGCATGTATATTATACGCACTCTAAATAATCACATGCATATAAGTATACAAAAAAAAAAAAATCGAATTTTAAATGCCTACTATTTTTTTTTATTCATATATATTTCGACTTATGGAAGTACATGATTTTGTATAACTTTTAATAAAAATCGTAATATCTTTAGAATTAATTTTCTCTGCTGAAACGATTAATAACTAATCAAATTGTAAATTATCTAATATAACACTGTATTGCTTATCTATAAAAGTTATTTTCTTTTATATAAAGTTATTTTCTTTTAAAATTTAAGTTTTTGAGGCCAAATTTATCGATTGTTGCAATTTCACAAGATTGCAGTTAACACAAATTCTCTATAAATACTCTCAACGGATGGCAATACTATGATAATTTTTAAGGACAAATATTCAGACTGAAATATCCAAAACTTAGTCGGTTTACAGACATTCAGTTTATGAGGAATGTGAAGTAGAATTTCATTTAAAAATTGACATTTGTTTTAACTTTATTTTATAATAACAAAGCTTGATTATTTTCTCATTTCTATGTCAATTTATTTGATGTTGCAGACAAGTTACAAAGATATTCTTGATAATATATATATATATATATATATATATATTGTCCCATGTGTAAAGCAACGGAATAAGCACCGCAAATTCCTAGCTTTTCTCTTACTAAATTAAACTGTATAAAGGCGGACGCCAAGACTACTTATTTACACTTTAAAATTATTAAAGTAGCATCTTTTATGCTCATATAATAATTCCCTATAACATTAAACATAAGAAAATTATTCCTACGGTAAAAAGTAGTTCACTAAAATTAAAAATTCATACTATATAAAAAAAATGCAACCAACATCGTTGCTAACTTTATTCTGTTCTATTTCTTGAATTAAAAAACAAAACTGTGGATGCCACACGCATCACATAATCTTTACATTTTAACAAATTTTGAAGATAGCACGCGCTCATATTTTACATAAAAATTAAAAGCATTAAATTCATTTAACTCTTTCTTTCTTTGACATATTGTTCAGCACGTGAACTTACAAAAAACAGAGGATAAATAATAAACAAATTTATACGCTGAAATTGAAAATGGCTCAGTTATAACATCCTCCCACCTTTTGATTATAGGTTATAATCAAAACCAAATGTTGCAGGTGTAGTTCTTAATACATTAGTCTTTCAGGGACTTTAATTCTCCTTCCCGCTTTGCTATATCTGACTGGTTCCTCTTCTGAAGTTACAACGGGTTTAACAGTTTGAGCAGAGGTTTCCTTTGAATGGTATGCTTCTTTCAGTTTTGAACTATTATTTGATGATGTTACTTCTAAAGGATATAATCTTTGAATAGGTCGTAAAAGTTCATGTTGCGATGTTTGAACCTTTACAAGTCGAACTTTCTTATCTTTTCCAGGAATAAGCTCTGTGATACGGCCTAGTGGCCAGTGGATTCGTTTCTTGTTGTCAGATCCAATTAATACAATATCTCCGACAGCGATACCCTTTTCTGACTGTTTTCTATTTGCTCGCTGTATGAGAGCACCCAAATATTCGGATCTGAATCGATCTCTCAAAGCTCTGAGTAGGGACTGCCTGTATCTGAGCCTCTTTGATAAAGAATTTTGTTCAACTGTATCAACATCTGGAAGCTGAATTTCGTGAACATCTTGAAGAAACATAGATGGGGAGATAGGCTTTACAGTCCCATCTTCAGAAAGGTATGTTAGAGGCCTTGAATTCACTACACTTTCAACATCAGCTAAAAGAGTTGTCATTTCTTCGTACGTAAGACAGGCGCGTCCTAAGACTCTTTTAAGAAGATCTTTTATTACCCTAATCAGCCTCTCCCAGAAGCCACCCCACCACGCCGCCGTTGGCGGGTTAAACTTCCAGTCTATGGAGTTGACAGACCCATATTTTTGTATACATTGCCAATCTAAGCTTCTCAAATAATTAGCTGCGCCAACAAAATTTGTTCCGTTATCACAGTAGATAACAGAGCATCTTCCTCTGCGAGCCACAAATCTTCTCAAACCCATCAAAAATGCATCTGTGGAAGCAGAGGTCACTAGCTCTAGATGAACAGCTCTATATATAGCACATGTGAAAATCAAAATCCAACTCTTCTTATCGTTCTTAAGATACAAAGGACCAGCCATATCTATGCCTGTAATTTGAAATACGGCAGAATCTTTTACTCGGTTTTCAGGTAGAGGAGCACTAGATGTCCATAAAGCCCTTGAATTAAACCTTTTACAAATCACACAGCTGGCTAACACAAGCTTTACACTCTTTCTTCCGTTGAGGATCCAATACCTTTCTCTAAGCAAATTTAAGAGGATTTGTAACCCCGCATGACAGTTCTTTACATGAATATAAAAAATAAGTCGCTTAACAACTTCATGCTTTGAAGGGAGAATTATGGGATGGAGAAAATCTTCACTATCTTTCCTGTAAGTTATTTTAGTTTTCAAACGAATGACATCTTGCTCATCCTTACAGGTTTGTAATGTCTTCAATCTTTCATCACTTTCCGAAGAGAAAGATTCTTTTTGAACCATACGTAGAGTTTTTATCTCAGCTTCCCGAAATTCAGTAGCCGTCAATTCGCCTTTACTCTTCTTATCAGGATTTAAACAATTATGCTTAAAGCGAAGAATCCAAGCAACTAAACGTATGATTTTTTCATAACTTAAAAAGTAGCGGTAATACCAGTTATTGTTAGATGGAAATTCAGGTTTCGTCAACATACAAGTAGACTTTGACCTTTCTTTCTGAATTTCTTCCTCATTCCAATCTTCATCAGAAGTGTTCATGTGAGTTCTAAATTCTGATGAATCTTTCATCCAATGTGGGCCCTCCCACCATCTGATTAAAGCTAATTGCTTAGCCTTACAGCCTCTAGACGGCAAGTCTGCTGGATTCTTCTCACTTGGTATATGTTTCCATGATGAAGGACTGCTTAATTTCTGAATCTCTTGAACCCGATTTCTGACAAACACAGACCAGCTCTCATTTCTTGATATCCAAGCAAGCACTGTTGAGGAATCGCTCCAGTAATATCGCTGCATTTCCTGCCAACCCAAAGCATCCACAACAGTTTTCGCCAAACGAGCGCCAATAGTAGCCGCTAATAGCTCCATTCTTGGTACAGTCGTATTTTTTAAAGGCGCAACTCGGGACTTGGCAGCAAGCAGAATTATTTCCCCTTGATCTTCATTTTCTATCCTCAAGAATACTACTGCTGCATAAGCATCTTTACTACCATCAACGAAAGTATGAATTGTGCATGCATGTAAGTTTTCTGGAGTTATCTGGATATGTCTTGGTATCTTAACATCATTTAAATATTTAAGTTCTTGAAACCATAATAGGAATTCTTTTTGTAAATCACCAGTTATTTCGTCATCCCAATTAATTCCTAATTTCCAAGCTTTCTGTAACATCAATTTAGGATAAAGCATCACCGGAGCAGTAAAAACAAAAGGATCAAAAATTTTATGAACTGCCGATAACATACTTCGCTTGGTAAGCCTTTCTGTGTTGAAATCGTTTAGCCATTTCATGTTGTCCTTTAATGTATCGGAAACCTTATCCCAAATCAGACCCAATACCTGAGTTTCCTTCTGGTTCGACGTTTCAGCGTGATCACCAGTGTATTCCCACTGCCTTAAATCAAAACCAGCATTTGCCATTATTTTCTTTGAGTCCGAGATAAATCTCTTTAGATCTTCTTCACTGTGCACACTAGTGGCGACATTGTCTACATAAAAACTGTGCAAAAGCCTTTGCTTGAAATTTTCCTCAAAACTTGCACTATTTTTGATGTGATATTCAATTACTGATGATAAAAGAAAAGGGCTACACTTTACACCGAAAACGACTCGTGCATGCCTAAATACTCTAAGTTTCTTCTCTTTTAGATCTTTCCACCATAGAAATCGTAGGAAATCTCTATCCTTTTCACAAATGCTAATTTGAAGAAACGCTTTTCTAATATCAGCGGTTACACCAAATTTTCTTTCTCTGAAACGTAGAAGAATATCTGGGATAAGCTCAATCAAATTTGGGCCACACTGCAGACACTGATTTAAAGATGGATAGTTAGCCAACTTTGCTGAAGCATCGAAAACCGGACGGATAGGTGTTGTACTACTGGTCTCTTTAATAACTGGGTGATGAGGTAAATAATTACCATAAGATTTCACTTTGGTAGCAGGAACTTCTTCTATGATCCCCTCATTCAACCAGTCCATAAATATATTTTCATATTTTCCGTACATGTTCTTAGATAATAACTTAGAAGTTGTACTTTCCAAACGTCTTACAGCCAAACTCAAGTTATCTGGTAATGCAGATGTGTCGTCAGCCCAAGGAAGACAAATTTCGTAACGACCATCCTTGTTAATTTTTACTGTCTCTAAGAAATGTTCCTTTGTTTGACGGTCAATCTCACTTTTAGATTTCTTTTCTATTGTATCTGTTATTCCGATCAAGTCCAATCTCCATAAGTTTGAGATATCAGCTTCATTTACAAACAAAGACGTCACCATCATTGCTAAATTATCTGTTGAGATTTCGGTGTGAGGCGCCTTGCCCATCAATGTCCAACCGAGGTATGTTTCTATGGCAACAAGACCAGATGTCAATACTTTTCTTTTGCCAGTTAACATCTTTCCCAGAATATCAGCACCAATCAATATTTCGATAACTTCACGGCAATGACTTACATCAGATAATTCGATTCCATATTCTTTCAACTCTTTAATCCACGGACCATTAGTGACGGGTTGAATGTTTTCACATATAGTAATTTGATCCATCACTTCAAAATTACAGGTGAACTTCTCCTTCATATCCTTAACCTTTATTCTATAACAATTATGTTGGCATTCCTTTGTTGTAACTCCGCCAAACAATGAATGCATCATTTTTTCTTGACGAATGGGAGTATAATTCATCTCTTCTGCTATACTTTTCAAAATATAAGATTTTTGGGATGCTGAATCTAACAATAAACGAACTGTTTTTTGCTTGTTTTCGGAGATGAGTTTCACTTTTAAGGTTTGAAGGAATACTTTAGCACTTTGCTTATTAAAATTTGTCATGTTTATTTCACTACTGACTGAATTTTCTTCAACCTTTTCTTGTGCAGTTTCACCTTGAGAATCACGCAAATCGCACATCAAAGGCACATGCTTCTTAGAACAGATAATGCATCTTAAAACTGCTCGACATTTTTTCACTGTATGATTAGGTAACAAACAAGCGAAGCAGCAATTTTTATCCTTTACAATCTTTTGTATCTCAGTTAAACTCAATTTTCGAGCTGAAAAGCATTCAGAGCTCAAATGTTTGCCTTGGCAAAAAATGCATACTCTTTTGAAATCTAAAGCAGAAGACGTTGTCAATAAACCTGCAGCTGTCGATATCTTATTTCGCATATAGTCTGCACTTGCACTGTTTTTCCTTTTAGAATATTTATTATCTTCACGCTTTGTCAAACCGAAGCCCGCTACAGCTAAAGATATTCTCTCTTCACCTTCTACTTCCGTTTTCAAAAAATGCATCAGATTATTCAACCTTCCTTTAGCATCCGTATTAGAAGAAGAGAGATTCGAGCGATTCCAGGCCTTCAAAAAGTCTGCTGGGAAACAAGACTCAACCATAGGGTATAGAATAGAGGCATATTTATCAGTGGTAACACCTAATGTTTCTAGCGCCTGTAAATATGACTCAAGCTTATCATATAATGAAGTTAATGCAAATCTACCTTTTGTTTGCACAGATATTATCAATTTCAATAACTCTCGTACATACACTTCTACTAGAATATCTTCCCTGCCAAAACGAGCCTTTAAACTTTCCACTGCCTTTGAATAATTGACGCCAGTTGGCGGGAAACTTTCAACAACTTCTCTTGCGCGTGAACCAGCGATTGTTGCTTGTACTAAATACTGGAACTTGTCCTCTGGGGCAATCTCATCATCTTTATCGATTTGTTCAAATTGGCTCCAAAAAGGCAACCAATCCTTAATTTCCCCGCCAAATTTCCTAAATTCCAGCTTAGGTAAAGTAAATTTTCGTCTCATAGTACTATTTTCATAATTACTCAAAATAGCATCAGTTTGAATTTGCCCAGATGATTGTATTCTCGCCAATTCTAAATCATGATTCAATCTTAATTTCTCTTTCTCCAGTTCTGCTTCTTTTTCCAGCCTTAATGCCTCAGCTTCTTTTTCTAGCTTTAATGCCTCAGCTTCTTTCAAAGCTTGTTTTTCTTCTTTCAAATCTTGTTTTTCTTCTTTCAATTTTCTTTCCGCTATAGCATTTTCTAAGATATCTTTCACAAATTCGGGATCCTTTTCATACTCTTTACTATTTAAAATCAGCTCTTTTAAGCTTGCTATTGTGAACGTCGAAGGCAAAGTCTCTCCAATTTCTTCGGCTACCCATTTCAAATCTTCTTTTTTAAACCCTTTAACGGTTTTAAACATCTTTTTAATCTTAATATAATCAAAATAATTTTACTTCACTTGAACGGTCCTGTCGCTATGGACTCCAGTATTTTTATGTAAAGCAACGGAATAAGCACCGCAAATTCCTAGCTTTTCTCTTACTAAATTAAACTGTATAAAGGCGGACGCCAAGACTACTTATTTACACTTTAAAATTATTAAAGTAGCATCTTTTATGCTCATATAATAATTCCCTATAACATTAAACATAAGAAAATTATTCCTACGGTAAAAAGTAGTTCACTAAAATTAAAAATTCATACTATATAAAAAAAATGCAACCAACATCGTTGCTAACTTTATTCTGTTCTATTTCTTGAATTAAAAAACAAAACTGTGGATGCCACACGCATCACATAATCTTTACATTTTAACAAATTTTGAAGATAGCACGCGCTCATATTTTACATAAAAATTAAAAGCATTAAATTCATTTAACTCTTTCTTTCTTTGACATATTGTTCAGCACGTGAACTTACAAAAAATAGAGGATAAATAATAAACAAATTTATACGCTGAAATTGAAAATGGCTCAGTTATAACACCATGCATGTTTTCTAAGATTCCTTATATGATTTAAATGATAAATTCAAATACTTCAGTAGTTATAGTAGATCCAAAGTTTTAAAGTGTTTAAAAGTTAGTAACAGGTGCGCAGTGAAACGGGCGATTTTGAAACCCTGGAAATAGCAAGTTACGTTAGGAATCAGAAAATAAGGGTGGTGCCATCTGCACAACAAACCTTTGCCATTGACCGTGATATCAGTGTTCAGTTCAGATGGCGTCTTGGACCGGTGAACGAGCTTTTACGGTGAAGAAGTTTTACAAAACAACGACAGCTACGTGGCCGCGCTGCGTGTATTTCGTGCTCATTACAATCTCCCACGTCATGCTCCAGTTCCGTCGGCGCATGCTATCAAATTGTGGGTACAGAACTTTGAGGAAACGGGTAATGTGATGAGAAAGAGGGGTGAAAGTGTTGTTGTGGTTGCAAGAGTGCAAGAGTGTGGTTGCAAGAATGTTGCAATAATGGAAGAAGCCTTCTGCCGAAGTCCTAGGCGTTCTGCTCGCAAGCATTCCCTGCGACTTGGCATTCCTCACATTACAAACATTGTAAATTTATGTTGTAATTCTTTTATATCGCGGTGAATGTATTTGAATCGCTGGTGGAGGTTTCGAAATTACCCGTTTCACTGCCGCACCTGTTAGATATCTAAAAAATATAAACAATAGTAAAATTTATTAAGTATTAAAAATTCTACTGTATTTCAAAAAATGCACCCAGTGTGTAATTCTTATTAATTTTTGTATATCATAAAATGTTTCTGCATGAGTATATAAAATAGTTTTTGAGTTCCACCGTTGATAAAACGATAGTGAGCTTCAGATGATTTATGATGAACTAAACAGTATCTCAGCATAAAGAATATATGCGTTCATAAAAAAATAAAAATCTGGCGTGACTCCACTCGACTTTCCGAACATTGAGAAATTAACAGTTTTGTAGATAAAATAAAGAAAGAGGAGTTGTTAAACAAACAAAACAGAGAAAACCATAATAGAGTGTAAGTATTTTTCTCCATATATTACACGATGTTTAGTTTTACTTAACGCTACTGAACTTTGAGCCCATAGATCATAATGATAAAGAATTTTTCGTTGTGTCCCTGTAAAAACCTATAAATGCTAGATTCACGAAAACGCTTATACTTAGTACAACAGTGATTTATAATATCCATATAAATTTTCAGCTCAATTGAATAAGGCGTTTAGATACTATCGCACTTTTAAAAATTTGGTTTTATAGGCCATAATGATAAAGAATTTTTCTTTGTGTCCCTGTAAAAAAACTGTAAGTGCTAAATTCACCAAAATCTATACAGTTGGTGCAAGTGTGACCTTTAACATGTGTACAATTTTTTTTCTCAGATTAATAAGGCGTTTAGACGCTATCACACTTTTAATAATTTGGCCCCATAGGCCATAATGATAAAGAATTCTTCTTTGTACCGCTGTAAAAAAACTGTAAGTGCTAAATTCACCAAAATCTTTATAGTTCGTGCAACTGTGACCTATAATATGTCTACAAATTTTTTGCTCAGATTAATAAAGAATTTAGACGCTATCGCACTTTTAAAAATTTGGCCTCATAGGCCATAATGATAAAGAATTTTTCCTGGTGTCCCTGTAAAAAAACTATAAGTGCTAGATTCACCAAAATCTATAACGTTCGTACTATGGTGACTTACAATATACGTACCAACTTTCAGCTTATTCGAACAAAGCGTTTAGACGCTAGCGTGTTCACTCACAGACATACACACACACACATACATACACGCATACATACACACATACACACACATACATACATCATCGTAAAAATAGTGGGAACGGACTCAGGGGACCTCGAAACGTATAGAAACATCAAAATCTCAAATTCGGATTTTTGACATGATTACAAAACTTTCCTCACTATAGTGTTCCGAATGTAAAAAAAAAAAAAAAAAAAAAAAAGAGAGAGAGAGAGAGAGAGATTTGGAATTCTTTGTATTTCTTCATATTAAGATATTTTTCCACAAGAAAAAAAAATAATAATGTGAAGTTTAATTTCTCTGTATGTATAAAACATGCCTCAAATCATTATAATCGTTTTGATGTAAATATAGCTAAAAATATACATATAGTTGCGAAGCTTATTATGACCACCTGACATTTTCAGACGTTTTGTCAAATATCTCAAAAAATACTGGATGAATCTTCTTGAAATTTTAGAAATGTTCTAAATATGTTATACCTCACCAATTTCAGTGAAAGTTTTGCCCTGAAAGAGAAAGATTATGAATCATTAAAAAAAAAAAAAAAAAAAAACAGAATGTTTCGGATCACACTGTAAAAATTAATAGCTGAAATGCGTTCTAGCAGTAGCATGTGATTAAGAAACTTCATCATTTAAATAAACAGATTTTTTTTTTTTTTTTTTTTTTTAAGGAATTGTAAATTTTACGTTAACTTCTGCTCTCAAATACTACGCAATTTAAACTTCTAATGATAACGTTCCTCAAAAATAAATTATTCTGAATGTAATTTTTTAATTTTTTTTTTATTATTATTTACGCTTGTAAGTAATTTTCCTAATTGATTTTACCTTTTATTTAAATTTACCTCATTATGTATTAAATTTTTCTCATTTTCATATTTCATTCATATCATTCGGTTCGAGTGAATTTCTTAGTGATATTTGTAAATTTTTGCTATATGTTTATAGATCTATACAAAATCACGTATTGTTTACATACATTATTCATTCACTACCTCTGAAGAAGTACCATTTTAGTGTATGCTTTTTTTCTTAGATTTTGAAAAACTTTTATAATCAAATCTTCTATTTCGTTATGTTATGTTATATTTATTTTTTCTTTCTGTGAAATGTATGAAATGTTTTTCATATGAATTTAAATTATATCATATTAAAAATTATTCGAATTACTTTTCTTATTTTAAACCAAGGTTTGTAAAACTACTTAATCAAGGAACAAATCGAATTTTTTAACACTTACTGACTGATGAAAGACAGATTATCAAAACTAACTAATGTAAGAAATTCTTAAAATTTGCAAAAAAGTAACATACCTCTCGTTACTGATGCACCTCTCCTAAGTGTGATAAGAGTCCCCCTTTCGGCGCGTGTGTCTAACAGAACCTTGTAATGTGGCATCTTGTTTACCTTACCCTCATGTAGCATCTTAACTATCTGTGGCATCTTACCCTAATTTACACCAATATGAGCAGTTATATACAATCTCCAAAAAATGAAGTTTATGGAAATTTGCTGCATTTTGTTTTATTTATTTATTTATTTTTTATTTTTATGGATTGTACTTTTAAGAAGAATTTAAAGTTTCACCAAATAGAAATATACGTTCATGCTTATGAAATACTTTTACAGCATCGGTAATAACAGAAAAAGAAGTAGAAAATCATGGCTTTACACTCTTTATGTACTTTTGAATAAAATATATATCGTTTCATAAATTGTTTTTGGCAATTGTAAGTAGAAGATGTAGTTCATTACAAAAAAAAAAAAAAAAAAAATGTTTTTGGAAACGCATGGCAAATAAGTTGTTAATCTTTGGTAATCGTTCATTAGAAAATATCACGTAAAGCAATATCTTAAACTAGATATCCTTGTTTGCAAAATGAATTTAAAGTTAGGATATTTCACCCCCGTAAGACACCACTCTAATGCAGATAATTTTCCAGCCAACATCATTAAAAATCAAAGTTGTATAACATCCTTGAAAAAAAAAAAAATGTAAATAAGTTTATGGGAAAAAGAAGTCAAACTTAATTTGTACACTGAAGTAAAATAACCTATTAATAATATGAACTAGCATAAAAATGGGACGTGTATCTTAAGTGTTCCCACTATTCTGACTTTTGTCTAGTAAAATTTAATTTCATTAAGTTAAAAAAAATATATATAAAATAAAATTTAATAATTAACATAATTAACTTGTTTCAGGTTTCAGTCTCCCATATGCATAATATTTTATTAAACTAATGATATTTTAAAATGAAATACAAAACAGATAAAATGAATATTATATCATTCAAAGTTTATTTAGAGGAATTAACAAGCGTAATAAAAAATTTTCATTTTTCTGTGTATCTTCATATTCAAGAAATCTTATGATTACGCTTAAACTCAACTGCACAGTCTGATGTGTGTCTATTTAAATTTTCAATATTATTTGCTTGAATTCATCATTGCAAACGGTTCGAGCATTTTTTTAAAAGGTATTATATAACAAGGAATAATTCAAGTATATAAATATATGCATTCTTTCAAGTTAAAAAATATATATATCTGAAACTGTCAAAATAGAAACAAATGCGCGTTTAAACAAATATGTTGTGCATTAGTATAGAAATAATTATTCTAAAATCGATTATGCATGTAAACATTTCATAAAACTTTAATACATAATTTTATTTCTATCTGAGTAAATGCGTGAATTTAATTTCATTAACCTTTTATCAGAAAATTATCTTTTACTAGTAAACAATTTTTAATAATGACGCATCTCGCAGCATCTGCTTGATTGAATTGAAAACACTAATCTCGTTACTGATACAAAGCATATAGGAACGTGTTATAATATAAAAATAAAATATTCTTAGAATTTTATTTAAGAAATACTGTTTTAATTATGCATCACTTAATTGTATTTATTAAATATAAGTTTCGAGCTTGCGACAACTTTCAATTATTTTAAATCGTATTTCAATTTCTTCCATTTGAAACAAGATATAATGTTTATGCAAATTAGTGAATAAAGATAAAGTAGTAATTTTTATTAAAAAGCATTTGTACTTTATCAATAAATGGATTGAAATTAGTTTTGTAAAATAATAATAATAATAATAATAATAATAATAATAATAATAATAATACGTTACTTAATAGTAGAAGTATTAAATATAATTGCTAAATAAAATTTTATTCTCAGCACTCCCAACCGTGTCGTAATGTTAACATTAAAAACAAATTTTTTGTGAAACACTGAATCAAGTTTATCATTAAATAATTTTAATTTTAACGAAATTAATCAAACAAAAACATCACTTTTCTAGAATTATAAAACAAACAATTTATTCACAATTATACTATGTAAGATAAAAATCGATACATCAAGGAGTAATGATTAGAATGAAATGAAATTTTGTATGCAGATACCTTACTATATAATATCCAACTTGTAAAGTTATATCTGGCAGTAACTGCTTATCTGAAACTACAGTGCATTAAGGGGAGCATTAGAAATGTGTGTTAAATAGAAGGCATTGCAATGTTGGAACATAACTTTCATCGTATGAGTTTTCACGAATGCCTTATTTTCGTCGATATATGGAGAATGCACTGTCCCCTAGCACACGCGTTTCCAAACTTTATAAGCAGGTGTCACCTTTTGGCAGAGATAACATAAATCAATAAAAGGGGATAAAATAATAAAAATGCAAGATTGTGACAATTGGTTTTAAATGCTACCACTAAAGAATGCTGATAGGAATAGGTAAACAATGGTCATAAACAACTTCAAGAGAGTACTGATCGATTAAAAGCAACGAAAGAATGCGAAGAGAAAATGACAATACGACCCGTGTTCACAGCTTCTAATGCATGCTTAACAAAAATACCACATGGCCAGTTCGCCAATAAGTGAACTGACCACAGATAAGATACTTACCAGTCTACAAGTGAGGTAAAAGTGGTAAAATCGTCGATTGCCGCTCACTGTTGCTTACCACCAGGTGATTTTTTTTATTTGAAAACATAATATTCCATGTGGAATTACGCACACTAACATAGAACTGATGATCCCGGTTTTGCACTAAGCAACAATGAATTACAACAGACTGTTTTGTCTGTAGACGTGCAAGACAAAAACGGAAAACTCGTCTGTTTATCGTCTGCCTCACATCCCGATAACCAGGAGTTAGTACATGAAATACCATTTAATTTGATAGACTAAATTCTTTGTTAACGATGAAATCTTTACAAACCACTCATACATCGACAAGATGTAGGCCTCACTGTGTTGTTTTTTTTTTTTTTTATGGACAACTGGGCTTATGTTCAAGGATAAAATTATCTAGCTTCAAAAAGACTTTCTGTAGATTGTTTTCGCACTTCTGAAATACTTCCATAGCCGGCATGACTATGTCCCATTAATGAACTTTGGAATTTGATGAGCAATCATATAAAGTATTAGACCACCCATGGATCACTTCGATTTGACTTCCAAATTTATATGAGATTTTCAAGTAAAACCACAAGACAACCTTAGCTGCCTTTACAAGTCAATGAACACTCGCTAACATTATGCATAAAAGTTACAATGAGTAAAGAGTATTGATTTTTGTTCCTCTTTTAAATGCATTTCCTAAACAGAATATTCAATTCTAGCATTAGTGTCATCGGTTTGTTTTTCAAACATGTATATTACTATATCACAATTACAGACTTTGACTAAATTCGAATATCTCTTGCATGGTTTCAGGCAATTTGCTATAAAAGGGCATAGTTTTGATTCATTCAGATATTAATAAACATGAATAGAATTCAAATAATTACAAGATAAAAGAACTTTTATATAATTTTTTTTTAATTTTCTGTTGAATCATATAAACGCTAGCGAAGGCAGTGGAGACCCGAAACAGTGGGCTAAATGTATTTAAAAAATGCATTGTCACCGTGTTTTGAGCTGTTCTGAAAATTTCAAATGTCTAGCTAGTCGGGAAGTTAGTTAAATAAATTTTGTGATGAGTTATATAATAAAGGCAGCGGGGAGCCAAAACAATCTGCTAAAAGCATTAAAAATGCAAATGCATTGTCACCGTGATCTGGGCTGTTCTGAAAGTTTCAAATGTCTAGCTAGTCGGGGAGTTACATTATTGTTGAATCATATAATAAACGCTGTCGAAGGCAACGGGGAGACGAAACAGTTGGCTAAAAGTATTTAAAAAATGCATTTTCACCTTGTTCTCAGCAATTCTGAAAGTTTCAAATGTGTAGCTAATCGGGAAGTTACATGATTGTCGAATCATTTAATAAACGTTGGCGAAGGAAGCGGGTACACGAGACAGTTGCCTAAAAGTATTTACAAAATTCACTGTCACCGTGTTCTGAGATATTCTGAAAGTTTGAAATGTCTAGCTAGTCGGGTAGTTACATGACTGCTGAAACATAAACTAAACACTGCCGAAGGCAGTGGAACCCAAAATAGTTGGCTAAAAGTATTTAAAAAAGGCATTGCCACCTTTTTCGGAGCTATTCTGAAAATTTCAAATGTCTAGAAGGGAAGTTGCCTGATTATTGAAGCATATGATAACCGCTGCCGAGGGCATCGGAGACCCGAGACAGTTGGCTAAAATTATTAAAAAATTGCATTGGTATCGTGCTCGGAGCAATTCTGAAAGTTTCAAATGTCTAGCTAATCGGGAAGTTACATGATTGTTGAATCATATAATAAACGCTGCCGGAGGAAGCGGGTACCAGAGACAGTTGGCTAAAAGTATTTACAAATTGTATTGTCACAGTTTTCTGAGCTATTCTGAAAGTTTCAAATGTCTAGCTAGTCGGGAAGTTAGTTAACAATCGATTGCAAAATTTTTACAAACAAACAAACAAACAAGAATCGAAGTTAATAAAAACATGGTAAAAGGAGAATAAGGAAGATTGATTCATAGAATTCATCTTTCAGGTTATAATAGTTCCGTACAGAATTTTAAATTTATTTTTTCTTTTAGGCCATGAAGATAATGAATTTCAATCCTTTTAAGAAAGTTAGCAAATGATTTTCCATACACAAATGACTCCATAAAATAAATAAATAAATAAAATAAAATAACATCAAATAAAATAAATGATTGTTTATAAGAAATCATTATACGTACTAAAAAGTCGGCAAGAGCTAAATCTTCTAAGCCTTCAATAACTGAGATTAAAGAAAATAAATCTCTATATAAATCACATTTTATAAAGCATCATTATAAACTGTTCTACCACAAGGTAATTTTCTTTTCTTTTTTCTTTTAACTTATGATGCATACCACTTTGTACATGCTTCCAATGGGAAGTATATCGTATTAACTTCCAATGTAATACTCGGAAACTCAATAAAAACTAAAGTATTGTCCTGTTCGAGCATTATTTAATGCTGAAATTTCTGTTCAAATTTTCCTTCTATAAATGAGTGTTATTTTCTTTCACAAAGCTATGTCATTTGGAGAATAAATAATTAGTAACCATTTGTACAACTAATATTTTCCAAGTTCAATTTTCAGTTGCAATTTAGATATTTATAATGATATAACATCCTTTTACTAGTAGAACTGGCTTTATTGGCCCTATTGTAAACAAATATTGTAAACAAACACCAGAACTAAATTCAAAACTGGTGTATTCAATCGATAAATAGATTATAAGACTTCTTCACACACCATAAATTTTAAGCCAGCACAACCGGTTTCGAGAGGACGTAGCCTTTCTTCATCAGGTGCAAAAAACACATGCTACTGCCTTGGAGGGAAAAGCGAGACTGAAAGCAGGGCAAAGGAGCAACTCAAACAACCAATAAGAAGCATGATATGTTGTGCTGGCTTAAAATTTATTGTGTGTGAAGAAGTCTTATAATCTATTTATTGTAAACAAAGCCTACTGTAAACAGAAATTATGTAAAGTGTTTCCCTTTTTTCGAAAGAAGCTTCTTTATAAAGCTACTACAAAATTTTCAAAGTTAAATTAGACTTTATTTTCATGCTTAAAAATTAAGTAGACAGAAAAACAGCTAACATGACTAAAATATATATATATTCATATTTTCTTGCGTTGGCCCATATATTTAAAATTTCAAGCAATAGTTTACAAAAATATTTTTTTAATACCAAAAAATATCACTAAACTAATGTTTATTAGATAACGAGAAGATGCTTACTGTTTTAAATATAGTCTGAAAGATTCACGCTATGACAAAGTGTAATTCTCGACTATAATTCTACCAATTCTTCATCTAATGTTAAAATTTTGAAATTTCTTTTATTAAACGATTAATTTTCTGGAATTCGTATACATTTATTAAAAAGTTAACACCGTTGAAATTTTTTTCTTAACTTTGAGAAGCCGGCTATATAAAACTTTAAATGTATAATATTTAATATGTATAATAATTTTCCCCACTTCTCTACTATGGATTATATGAAAAAAATATGGAACAATTAAAATCTAATTATAAATAACAATAAAAATGAATGTTTTAAAAGCTTTTATCATTTTACATTGATAACTATTGTTTTCTGTAAAGGGTAAATATAATGACAAACTTAAATCGTGAGTCAGTTAGTTATAAATAATTTTTTGCCTTCTGCTATGAAATATTTTTCTCTTAGACTTTAGGAATATTTTAATATATTTCTTGGGAATATTTTAATAAATTATAGTGACAAAAAATAATTGTATACTGCTAAAACGGCGCTAAAGTTTCAATTAATACAACACATTAATATTTTAAATCTTGTATCTTCAATATTGGATTATATTCAGAAGAGATAGTATGTTTCAGAACTTTATGTAATGTACAATACAATGTGAAAAAAAAAAAAAGTTTTAAATAATATTTTTAGAGTGTTCCTTTTTATTTCTGGGTAGAATAAATAATTAAATGCTAAGTTTCATTATCCGAATCGCAAATAAATTTCGTTTAATTTTTTTCGTTTAAATCATGTTACAACAATTATAGTTCATTTGCTCAGGAGAATTTATTTTGATTTCGAGTTTGTATTTTTATTATGCATAACGATGTAAACAGTTTTAAGTAAACAAATTACTTAGTGTGTGTTAACAGCTTTGTCTAATGTTCTAATGTTACTGTAAACAATTTACTTAAATTATTTTCTTTTCTTTTCAATATATTATTCATTTGTGAAGAATAATTCAGTTAGGATTTTTTTTATTATTAATTTTGTAAATACTTAAAACACAAAATGTAGAAAAAACTTTTTTTTTTTTCGTTATGTTATTTTTCCCAGTTTAAAATTAAGAAGTAAATTCATTTTTGAGAAATAAATACATCTCACAAACGTTAAATTTTATTGAAATATAAATTACTTAACATTACCACTTGACAGAGGATTGGAACTTAACGACTTCGCTACTAAGCAAATTATTCCTGTAAATAGGTGTCATTCTGCCATTAAAGTGAATTATTTAAATGACTTAAAAATTCACTTATGTTTAAATGTGTACATGTGAAACATTACTTTTTGAGAAAATATAGAATAATGTTTTTATTTCTCAGTTCAGTGAGAAAATATTTGTAAAATAAGAAGTTATTAATTCTTCACAAGAAATGTACAGATTATATGAACGCTTGCAAATATTTCTCACACTTTGTGATTGAAACTTGAAGTTATTAATTCTGCACAGGAAATGTACAGATTATATGAGCGCTTGCAAATTTTTCTCACACTTTGTGATTGAAAATATACATTTCAATTTTATTAATGAAAGTACATGATTATTTTTTTCCTAAATCAAAAAAGTATCAATATATCCTTTATCCTATATTTCCGCATTCAAAATGAATCATTCTTAAAATTATGATTGTGACACAATAATAATAATAATAATAATATATATATATATATATATATATATATATATATATATATATATATATATATACATATATATATATATGATATATAAGTGTTCAAACAAGTTTTTGGAATCCCAATGGGGGGCAGTTGTAGCTCTATACTAGTTGATATCTACTTACATATTTATGAAAGAACAATAGTTTAAACAGAGAAACTTTATGTTGTAGATATATCGATGACCTAGTATTGATAAGGTTGAATGGTGAAAATACAGATATTGATTTTCAGTACTACCCTAAGAATTTAAAACTAGAACCCTCCTCAATGAATTGTAAAAATATAAATTATTTAGACGTAAATATAAAATTAGAGAATGATAATTTGGTAACTAGAATTTATGACAAAAGAAAAGACTTTAATTTTAAAACAATAAAGCTAATTCATTTTACATCTAACGTACATATTTCAGTTAAAAAGAATTTATTTAGAAATGGTTTAATACGTATTGCTAGATTAAATTCAGACTTGGAAGAGATGTTTGAGGATATGGTAGAATGGTGTCGTCAGAGCATAGCTCAGGGTTTCCATAGAGATTTGGTGAAAAGTATGACGTACCAATTCGTGAATCAGTATAAAAGGAGTACTGAGCTGAAAATGTTGTTTGAAAGGAAGGATGGGTTAGAGAATTGGTTTCATGAGTTTTTTTCATTTGGTCTTGACAGGTGAGGGGAACGTTGCATGCGTAGAACTAGTTTAACCCTGCAGTGCATGTTGCAAGCCATGCCGCCTGTCTCCATATTAATTTTAATTTCGCTCTATTTCATTTTTATATATATATATATATATATATATATATATATATATATATATTATTGTACCATAATAATTAAAAATCAATATTATCTGTATATATATTATATATATATATATATATATATATATGTATACAGGGTGATTCCGTGGTCATGGGATAAACTTGGAATGGAGGTAGAGAACTTCACAAGGATTCAGAATTGTACAGGAACCCATGTCCTCAAACATCACTTTAACACTTTATGAACAGGATGATTTAGGCTATTGTGTACTACTAACTCCGCCTACTGTGTAAATTTCAAAATCTTGCGTGTTTCTTTATTTCGCAAAATCAAACACAATGTTCTTGTTATTGCAATCATTGCGATAAAATATATCGATAGAAAATGAATTTATTTATTTACGTAAGCATTAGCATGTAAAAACTATTTTTGAAAAAACTGCAACAATAGACAGCCACGCTCATGTCCACGCAATATCACCTGGTTCTTAAAGGGTAAAAATGACATTTGTGGACGCGGGATCCTATACAATTCTAAATCCCTGTCTCTTTTTTCAAATTTGTCCCAGGACCTCTGAGTCACTCTGTATATATATATATATACAAATAATAATAATTAAAAAAAAATCTGATTTTGTTTTGTTTCTATACGTTTTTGGCATTTCAAATATAGTGTTACTACAAAAGCTATTTTTTAATAAAATGAAAGAATTGGACAAATATTTAACTCATGCATAAATTAACTCTGACTTCTTTTATAAGAATTTTGAGCAAGATTAAACTTCATGGAAAACACAGTGAGCTAAATCCTAACTCTCAGAAATTAATACATTAATCTTAACTTATAAAGAAACATTTGCTTCATTTAAATTTTTATTATGATCTTAAAGACAAAATTTCAATTTTAGAACTCATATAACTTAATTTGTAAAAATTTGATCAAATACTTTTAATTTTTTAACTACCATAATCAAATAAATATACATATAAAATGGAGTAAAATATTATATATATAATTAATTTTGTGTAAAATTATTAAATTTTATATCGCTTATTGCATTCCTATGTCCCCAACACCACTTATTATGCTTTGTAATTCAAGCAACAGTTTTAAATCATAATTTTTATACAACGTACTCCTAAATTACATCTAAATATTTACCGAATTTCTTATTAACAAGATTATAAAGAGGATTTGCCAGTTTATGTTTAAAACAAGTGATTAGAATAAATGTTAATATTTATGTTTATCAGTCTCGGGCGTTGTCATTGAAGAATAAAATGTATTATTCAGAAATCAAGCATTTACCAGGAAATTTTATTAATACAATGCTGAATCATTGGCGTATTTTAAAGTGATATATTATTATTATTACTATTTCAACTGTGACCATCATTAAAAAATTAAACTGTCATTCATTTTATTTTGCTATATTTTGTTTGTATGCATTTTTTAAATACCGTTTTAAATTATATTCCACATGTATTTATTCTTATAAATGCTATCTTTTTATGTCATAGATATACGCTAAACATAGATATATGCTAATTAAACTCGTTTTCATTGTATTTTAATAATTCTGTAATACTAAATGGAAATACTGAGAATTTAAAATGATAACTTTATTCTCTAAATCTCGATTAAAAAAAAAAAAAAGTATAATTATTATTTACAATATTGTATTTGTCTTAAATATATTGCATGTGATGTATAAAAATATTTTATATATAAAATAGATTTATTAACCGATAAACTTTGTAATATATTGTACTGTATTTTTAATGCATCACATTAGATAAATTTTATTCATTAAAGTTTATGTTAATGGATCAATTAAATATAATATTCCACTTAAAAATTAATATTCTTCAAACAGAAGACTTTAAGAAATTTAATTGTAAATGATACAAATTGGTTAAAAAATGTTACAAAATATAATTCTATAATATAAGCAAATAAAAGGTCAAGCAAACTACAATAGAAGCTAATATTTTAACAGTATAATCTTAAATAAAAGTTTGAAAATTAAAGGCAGACATCATAAAATATAACTTCATACAATGAAGTAGCACAATATTAAAAAAAAGTTAAACAATTCTTATTACGTTAAAAATAACTTCCTTTTTATAATATTTTTAATTAGTTTTGCACTCCAGTAAGAAAAATGACATAATTCAAATGTGTAATATAAAAAAAAAAAAAAAAAAAAAAAAGCCAACTTAAAGAACACAATAACATATTGGCTGGCCTACAGTAAATCTGCCTTTCGGATTGATAATTTGCAAGACCTCGTATGCCATTTTCGTATAAACTGATGTATTTCATGCACATGTTTCAATTAATTGAACTAAATATAGCCTTTCTTGAACTTGTTTCATTTTTATTACTAGAGTGCGATATGTCTTAAGAGAATTCAACAAAATTCTACTAAGCTAACATAATATTATTTTTCTAAAGCAATGCTTTGGAAAACATTTTTACTTAAGTGTGTTTTTGTTAATAAAATTAACATAAAAAAGTTTAATAAATAAGAGATTTAAATGAATTACTTTAGCAAAACTGCGCTACTTTTGTTAAAATACATCTGGAACTCAAGTGTTTTCACACATTTTTTTTTTTTTTCACTTTAATAAATAATATTGTTAAAGCTTTTTTTTTTTTTTTTTTTTTTTTTTTTTTTTTGTAACAGTTTACTGGTTTTCCATGATATAGTAATAATCTGCCGAATAAGGTTATTAAAATGCTTTCTTGTCACATAAATAAATACTTTAGATTCAATTTAAAGTAACTTGTATCATAGAGAAAACTTCAGAATTGCATTCTTTTTATATTAATAAAATATACTAGAAAGAATGAAGAATAACAGGCCAGAGGCAGCAATGTTGATATTTATTTCTGTAAACATCTTACAGATATATGTTCCTATTTATTTAACATGAATACAATAGTTGCTGGTATAATTGCTAAATTTTAGTTAGTTTACAGTTATGAGGATACTGAATACGAGAAAACACGGTAAAAATGCAAATTAAAATACCAAAGAAATAAATTTTACGATTTAAAACTCGAATATGAATTTCTTTGTTGCTTGGGCCTGAATGCAAAGAATTTTTACTATGTTTACGCATATAGATAAGTACTGTTGGTCAATTTATTTCACATCCGCTCAAAAAGAAGGAGAAACTGTATGATTTTGGACAAATAATAAACTGTACAAATCTTTCCTATGTTCATACACATAAAATCTCTTTAATACCATGATATGCTTATGATAGTGCTTAATAATTATCTATTGTGTGTAAGAAAATAAACATACTTATACAATGTATTCTGTGATTTCCTGAATACAGCACCTACGACAAATCCTCAAAATTATTTTTTTAACTAATAAAAATTACTTTTTGAATGACTTGTTTTGTTTCTGTAATTGGATTTCAATATAAACATTGTTTCTTAAGTTCTATGAAATCTAAGATAGTTTGGATTACCTTGCATATAAAGATAGTTTTAATATACGCGCCTATCTATCTTCCAGCTATCTGTTTATTCAATTTTACTTTATCTACCTTTAATTATTTTATTCTGAATGCATATAAATGTCTGAATAATTTAGATAAATAAAGTCAAAAAGTAAGTTGCATTGAATATTCTAACTTATAAACAAAAAATAGAACAATTAATTTCAATTTTTTTTTTCTAAGTCCACAAAGTTAAGAACACTGATAATAAGTATGGCTAATTTACATAATTAAAATATAAAATTATTTTATAATGAATTAACTAACCTTATAAAGAACCTAGTAATTAAAAAAAAAAAAAAAAAAAAAAAAAAAAAAGAAGAAGAAGCTTGTTCATCCTTAACTTTAACTTTTATTTCTTTATATTTAGCCTACTTGCACTAAATTCAAATGCTACTTTTATAATTCCATGTAATAAGTACTGAACTATAGGTTATAAAATAGTGAAAATATATTTAAAATTTGTTGCAATATAATTCTTGTGTACAATTTTAAGCTAGTACACAGTGAGGAATGTCCCATTCATCCCCATTTAAACTGTCCCATTCATCCTAACCATTACATGATCATATAAAACAGGAACTATGCTTACTGAACAATTGTCGATATTCTTCTTGAATATCATAAACTCAATAAAAGATTATGCCTTTTCACTATATTAGAGTCATAGTAACTTTAAGCAAATATTTAATTACTTAACTTCTACCTAACTGAATCAGTAAAAACTTACTTTGACAGCTGAAAAACACACTTTAATTTTTTTTCTTTTTGCCCTTCTATGGATAGCACAATTCTGAAACTACACTTGATGAATGACCTCAGTACTGCCATATATCAGAAAAAGTGTCAAGTTTACGGCGCTTGCAAAACATGAAAATTTAGCTGTTGTTCCATTCATCCTGCGTCCCATTCAACCCCACTCTCCCATTTAACCCCACTCTATATTACAAACTGAAAAATAATTTCATTTTGCGAATAAAACAAAATTTTTAAAGCAAATATAAAGATTAATTTATCCTTAAAAGTTTATCATTTTACCGAATACCTCGTACAAGTATATATTTATATTAGAATCCCCTTTAAGAAACATTGTTATAAAATAAACTATTTTATTAGTATATATTTCAAAAACTTATATTTTTCCTTTAGGAACACAAATATCTTTGTAAAAATAATTTATCGTTATATATTATAAATATACATTTGAGCAATCACTATTAATTTTTTTAAACTGTGTCTTTATAATACATTTTATATTAAAAACTCAGAAATTTTATTCCATTGTTTTTTATCTTTAGTCATAATTCAAGAGAGATATAACAAAGAAAGTTTTATGGATTTTCTACATGCAACGTTAAATTTATGAGTGCATTATTTTAGGAAAAAAAAAGTCAAAAAGATAAAATAAAATAAAATAAAGGATTAGTACTTTTTTTCATCGTAATTTTTATGCCACTGATTTTTAGTGTTTTTAAACACTATAACTTACGCATTTTTACGAAAAAAGTAGTTTGAATTTTAAATGATGTGTACAGCCGCAAAAATATTGTATACGGCATACATAAAATTAACCTTAAAATATATGAGATATTTATTGTATGTTATTTTTCAAGATTTCCATAATCATGAATATTGGCACATGTATTAAAAAATAAAACTGTTGATTTTGTTTTCACTGTACATTTCTAATTTCTAATTCATATTTACTTGAAAGGTTAGACATATATACGTATATATCTTGAGGGAAAAAAAATATTTTATCAAAATGAGTTTTATAAAAGCGTAATATAATTTTATTTTTAAATAAAATTATGAATTATTATTAAATTTATTATTTACGCTTTTTATTTAATAATAATTTATTAATTATTATTAAATTATTATTAAATTATTAATAAAATTAATTTTTGTTTATCAAAATGTATTAATCCCAAAACACATATTATGTAAAATGAAAAAGTTGTTTGCAACTGGATAAACTAAATATTAATTCAAGATATAATTAGATTCGATATAACTTTCGAATCCGATGCAATTAACCTAAAGGTATAATTTTCGGAGAATATTAATTATTAAATCGCAGATTTTTTTTTTTTTTTTTTAATAGGTGATTACTATTTTAAACTATTGGTGATAATTCTATGCCAGATAAGTATTTATGACTCTTTCATTATATGGCACCCTTTAAAAATTGTTAATTCTTTAAAAACTTACCTGGCACTCAACCTGCTAGTACAATTATTAGCGGCTAACATTCATGAATATCTTAAAGAGTTTTATTTATAAGTTATTAAGTGAAAAAAAAAAAGAATTATTTTAAAAATAAATTTATTTTAACCGTGCGTTATAAAAATATATCTTGAAATACCGAAGTTTTTTAAATTTCCTCAGAAATTTTGTTTCTAAGGTGTTCTTTTAAATTATATTCATTCTAGACAGAAATATGTACAAGAAGGAAGACTGTCGTTTTTTAAACACAAAAATATCTACTGTAAAAAAAAAATCCCTATATATCTCAGCTAATTAACGATGCCTAATAAGCTAATAGGAATAAACTAGGTAAAGCTTAAATTAAAAATCTTACTGATATTACTGGTATTAAATCGTTTGATTTCAACGATCTTTTTAATAATATTGTTATTAAAGATTCGTTTGATATTATAAATAAACTTTTTGTAGAAAATATGAAGTTTCTAAATCTAAAAAAGTAACGTAACTCCTTCAGGTTTTAAAACTTTTACTAGGTTTATCCTATATCCTAACTGTATTTTATTCAACAGTTCTTTATATAAACAACATATATGGTTGCCACAAGGTGGTATTGCATCTAGAATGTCAACTGATCTATATTTATCTTAATTATGAGCAAGACATTGAATGTACTAATTTTAGATTACTAAGATAGATTGATGATATAATTATATTACATTTGAATAGACATAACACCAATCAAGATATACCTGTTGATTATCCTTAAAATCTACCTCTTAGTAGCACTAATTTGGAATGTAATGTTATTAATTTCTTAGATTTGAAAACTATTCTTAATAATAATAGCCAATTCGTATTTGACTTGTATAATAAACGTAAAGATTTCCCCTTTAAAGTAATTTTTTTTTTTTTTTTTTTTTTTTTACTAGCTTTAAAACATGTTTAGACAAATCTGTTTTTGTTAATATTCTTCTTAATTTTAAAGTACGAATAAAACATTTAGTGTCTGATAATTATGAAAACGTACAATTTCGATTTTTTTTTTCTTTAATTTAGCATTTATAATGGCTATCCCAAACATTCAATCAAAAAAATAATAATAATAACAATAATGGATTTTTATTCCACAATAAACTGTATTTTAGGTCTGGAAATTAAAATGCTTGATTTTAAATCAGGTGTTGATATATTGTTGGTTTAATATGATTATTCCCATGGTCGTTGCAAATTACAACCACAAACGACAGCACAGTATTCTGAAAATCTGAATCCTAATTTGAATGAGTTTGTGACGTCTCTATTTTAACTCAATGATTCCTTGACATATCTATATTTACTCCATGATTCTTTCAAATCAATGTACTGACATTAACTTATTTATTTATTTATTTATTTATTTTTTTTGTTGTTGTTTAATTCTTTGGCAACACTATTCAGGTTACTATTCTGATACACTCAATCCTAAATTGAGGATTTGGTTTGAATCTGTTTGTGATATCTCTATATTTACTCCATGAATCTTCGCTATTTCTGTACTGACATTAACTCTACTTTTAACGACTATCTGGTAATTAAATTTTACATGTAACACACTTTTCTTTTATTTTTATGTTGCTTATTTCTTGCTTATTCGATTTGGGATTATTGATGCATAGCTACACATTTTATTGGTGTTTTTTCACTCATAGTGATTTAACTAATTTTTTGGTTTCTCACATGTTGTGGTGAGTTTATTTTGATGTACATTTTCTCTTATTTTATTTCCAATGGATGTTTCGGGCCTTTGCACATAGAAATACTTAGCTTTTGCTGTCTTTGTTACAGAAAAACCATTCATTTATTTAGCAAGATTGTAATCTACCAGGTCCTTGATAACGTTAGAATGCAAATATTGTTTTTGTCTTATTCCAATTTGCCTTAATTCATTTAGTTTTTATTTCATTTATTTTTTGGTTTGATTTGGGTGGTCTTTGGTTTTGATCATATTTATTGTTTGAATACTGATATTAAATCATCTTTAAATTTAAACTGTACGTACTGATAACATTATATTTCTACTGTACGTTCTGATTATCTATCTATCTATCTATCTATTTATTTATGCATATATATATGTATATTGTCTATCTAATTCAATTCTATTGTCTATTCAAATCTATTGTAATCCAATTCAATTTTTCTGTGTGGGATAATGATGATAATATTCTGATACATAGTTCTTGAAAATTGGTTTAAAAATTAATTATTTTTTAGGCATTGAGTGGAAAATTTATACTTCTTCATTAAACATATAAAACTGAATTTAACTTTTTAATTTTCAATTTTATGTGTAAAACTGTTAAAAATAAAGCTGTTGATTTTATAAAAATACATTTCATTTATTGTTATAAAATTAAAATATCATGCGTGCTTATGCGCGATGCATAAAAAGTAATGATCCAATATTGAATCGTCTTATATTTTAATGTAAACATAGAAAGGTAATGGGATACAGTTCAAAATCTCACAAAAAAAAAAAAAAAAAAAAAAAAAAAATCAATAAAAAGTCTCCAATAGCACTATACATGTTTAATGCCTCCATCAGCATTTGTAACATTAACATGACAGTTCAACTTGTCTAACGGATTATGCTTTATGATGGTACTGATAACTATTCTGGTATATTATAAAATAATAATAATATTAATAACAATATATATATATATATATATATATATATATATATATATACATACTAGCAGACCCGGCCACGCGTTGCTGCGGCTAAGTAATACGTTGATAATTTGATAAGGTATATAGTATTTCCCCACAACTGGATTTGGCGATTTTTTTTTTCTTTTTTTTTTTTTTTTTTTTTTTTTTTTGGCGCCTTTTTGAACGATAACGAAGTGGTTCTGGATTATTTGCAATGAAATATGTTAACCTGCATGCTTTTATTTTAGATTTATGATTTAGCCATAATCGCCAAATCCAGTTGTGGGGAAATACTATAGTTGTTACCCACAACTATAACTTATAATATAACTTCAGTAATTATATTCGGATAATTATAACTTCAGTATATCCCCACAGCTGAATTTGGCGATTTTTCTTTGGCGCCGTTTTGAACGATAACGATGTCGCTCTGGACTGTTTGTGATATAATATGGCAGCCTATATGTTGTTTATTTTGGATTTATTATTTTATGTTTTTGATTTATGATTTAGATTACCATTTATGATTTATAGATTTATGATTTAGCCATAATCGCCAACAAAAAATCGCCAAATATCGTTGTGGGGATATACTGATTAATATATTACTGAAAAGATTAATATATTTTAACGAAGTGGTGAGAAGATTCTGAGTATGTTAAAATTTAAATAGTAGTTAATCTATTCAAGTTAATCTAGAAGGAAAGCATTGAGGATTAAGATAAGAAAATTGTAAGATTTTACGATGGCATTTTCAGCAATAAATATGAGTCAAACTTTAATGTAAAATACATACATAAATCACAAATTTAATCAGGAACGTTAAATTGGTAAGTTATTAAAGAAAAAGTAAAGAAAAATAAGAGAAATAATTAACTAAAGTTTCGAACATCGATCATATAGATTAGCGTTACAAAACAAATAAACAGACTTAAACTCTTCCAGACTTTAAAATAAGTTTTAAATTAACTTTTAAAATTTAATGTTAAATAAAACAGACTTTTAAATAAGTTTTAAAATATTGAAATATTACTTTTTATTTAGAACGTTATGTATAGATCACAAATTTCTTAAGATTAGAATAATGCAACAAAAATTGAAAAAGCAAGGTTATGTCGTAAATAAATTTTTAACACACGTGTCACGTGAAATAAATTGTAGCATATACATAATGTAACTGACATAAGATATTAACACGTTGCAGCGGAATAAATTTCATATCTATCATCCATGGCGGAAAAAAAATAATATCGCCAAATTATCTGGCGCACACATTTAATTCCTTTCAAAAATCATGGTTATTTTAACAACTTATATTAAGAGAGTAATGAATAATATGAAACAATATTTCGCACAATACATATTACGAAAATATACATCTAGCTTGAATATTTTCGTGTTACGTTTTTGATCGCCAAATACGAAAAACTCCAAGGACGCCAGAACTTTGAAATTTAAAATTAAAATTTTGTCAATTTGACAGCAAAATAACTCAATCTAACGTATGCACATGATAAATAATACATATATATACAAAAATATGGGGATTAAAATCCGGAAATAATTTTCCTCGTTTTTTAATAATTTTTTATAAAAAATACAATGGGTGATTAACACAAGAAATCTTTTTCTTGATTTCACAGGCGGTCAGTGACGTCACACTTCGCTTGTGTATAACTACATACTTTATCAATGCGAATAAAATCTTTAAATTGATTATGACGTCAATTTTCGTGAGATGAATAATTTAACTTTTTATAATTTTTTAACGTTCACGTTTGATTAAATGTATTTACTTTTATGTCGAAAGAAAATGAAATCGTATTTTTTCTTTTTGGCAACAATTAAACTTATGGAACTCACAGATATTTTGGAGCAACTTTAACAAAGGTCTATACTTAACAAATAATTGCAATAAAACAATATTGTGACAATAAACTGAGATAAAAACTATCCTATCTCTCAAGTTGGACCAAACTGCACACAGTGTGCAAAATTTCATTAAAATCGGTTCATTAGTTTAGGAGTTTATCGCGGACAAACATCGTGACACGTAATTTATATACATATACAGATATCTATGATAGAACTACATTAGCACTTTATCAATGTGTATAAAATCTTTAAATTGATTATGACGTCAATTTTCCTGAGATGCATAATTTAAATTTTTATAATTTTTTAACGTTCACGTTTGATTAAATGTATTTATTTTTATGTCGAAAGAAAATGAACTCGTATTTTTTTTTTTTTTTTTTTTTTGGCAACAATTAAATTAATGGAACTCACAGATATTTTGGAGCAACTTTAATAAAGGTCTATAATTAACAAATAATTGCAATAAAACAATATTGTGACAATAAATTGAGATAAAAACTATCCTATCTCTCAAGTTGGAATAGACTGCACACAGTGTGCAAAATTTCATTAAAATCGGTTCCTTAGTTTAGGAGTTTACCCCGGACAAACATCGTGACACGTAATTTATATATATATACAGATATATATTCTACGCTTAAATTTTGAGTATTTGAAATGAGTTATTTTGAAAAAGCATATAATAAAAATTACAAAATAATTCACAAGAAAATTTATGTCGCTTAAATTTATATTTTTATTTTTAGGCGTGCAAAGTTTTTTTTTTTTTTTTTTTTTTTTTTTTTTTAATTCTTCAACTTATTTTACATGTAAATGCAAAAGTTTATTTATTTGTTTTGTAAATATATTTTTTTTTATTTGTTATAAATTACTGTTCTTTGACGGGTTAGAAAAAGAAATGTCTTGCATGATCTTTATCACCTGAAATATTTCCCTACACTGTTAACTTTCTAAAGCATAGCGCTCTCACTACGATGATTCAATTACTAATTCCAAACTACAAATATTCATACCATAATTTTTATACAAATTTTAATTTTGTAATTTAACTGAAAAAACGTTTTTCGTTTCTTTCTTATGAATTCATTCGTACATTCTGCCGGCGGTCGAGATAAATGAGTTTAAATAAATTGCCTTTTATATGATTAAAGTCTTTATGTGAAGGTGTTTTGTTCTCCAAGGTAGAAATGTTGTAAAAAGAGTGGTATGCTTTGCAATTTTGAAATCACTTGAGATAAAAACTTGAATATTAACAAAAAAATTCTTCATTTAAATTTATATTCATATATTCACAATTTTGCCCAATCTTTCTAAAAGGGTGAAATGAAGTATATAAATAATTTTTGTTTTTCAATTTGGAAGCCTTGTGAGCTCTTATAGACATTATATCGCAAGAATATCGAGCATTGCTAAATTTTAAGAATGGTTTACTTTGTTCGGATGGTTCTGGCATGTGAAAGAAAGTGTAAGTTGAAAGTGGATCTTAACGAATAAGGTCTTAATAGTGATTACAATAGAATTGCGAAGTCTAGTTTTTTCTAAAATGTTCGTGTATAGTTGGATTGGAAAGTGTTTTTAAGGAAGTTTGTTATAACAGATATTTAATGATATACAAAAGTAATGGCTTATTTAATTAGCGAGACGTTTATTTTAAAGGAGTTTAGTTCCAGAGAGGTTGACTACAGCCTTTCCTTTAGCGCTTTTCTGTAGGATTATACAAGCGGTTTTCTGAAAGTATGTTTGCGACCACTTGTAGTTATTTGAAACACAAAGGCATTATGTTATTAGTAAAATTAAACTTAATGTTTCGCTATTTAGTTTATGCGCATACATGTTTTCCATCTTTTTTCATTACATCAAGATTGCTCGAGATTAAATATGGTGGGTAACCATATCCCCCCTCTTCTTGAACATTAAAATAAATTGTTGTGTTACATTTCTCCGTCGTTACAGTTTCACATCTCATATTTTTAGTAGCAGCATGTTAAATCATGAGATAAATGACAAAGCAACCTCACAACCTCTTGACCTAGAAACTCAATATACATGGTTTATTAAGAATGTAATATCAGTGAATTTACTTTGTGAGAAGCAAATAGATGGCGCAGATAGGATTAGTGAAAGGACGTCTTCTTATGTCAACAGGTCAATCAATTGTCACCGAAAATTCAGAAAAAAGGGACAGGTAGTCTGGTCAAACTTGTTTTTGTATCCGTATAAAGTGCAAAGCAGACCTTGATAAACAAATGATTGTTATCAATTTTTTGTGAAATCACATGTGATGTAGTACGACCAAGAAACAAATAGGTAAAGGGCCAAGTGGTACACCTCGGAGTTCCCTCGGCGAAAGAGGGCCAAAGAGAATAAGGGAAAGGTCAAGACCCTCCCTTTGTGTTGGCATCAGCGAACTCGTCCACGAAATGGATGTTGGATCAACGCCAATCGGATGTGAAGCTGCTCAAAAGATTCAAGCGAAGGGTTCATCTCGTCTGTTCTCATATCGCAAACAACTGGGTATTTCACGAAGACAATGTTCCTGCCCACATCACCTTCTTCTTGACACGCTTTCTGGTTGTTTTAAAGGTGCCAACGATTACCTAGCCGTCTTGGAGTCCTAACATAGTGCCCCTAGAGTTTCTTTTGTGCCCCCGCTTGAAAACACCCATGAAAAGACTTTGATTCAGGATATTTGAGAGAGTTGAAGAGGCATGCATAAAGACTCTAAAGGACATTCCGAAAAATGCCTGTTGTGACGTTTTTGATGACTGGAGTTCTCGCTGTAAGAACTGAACATAAGAAAGCGGATCATTTTATGAAACCTTTTAAGATAATTTACGGATTGGATCAATAAATATTTTTAAAGAATTTACTGACATTACTTTTCAAACAAACCTTGTATTTTATTGAATTTCGCCCTTTAATTTATCTGATTGCACATTCTTATGTTAATATATTTAATAGCAAAAGCTATAAAAATAATGAATATTAGCTGAAGGGAATGGGTATTTTAGTAATATTTTTGTTTGGACATGCCATGTATGATTATAATAAATAAATTTCTGGAACACATTTTTTTTAGACGAAATTGGTAAATACTGTATAATTCAGGTGGCTATTCTTATTTACAAGATAAATTAAATTTCGATCCTTATTGCATATACTTATTTACACATGTATATATATATATTAATTACTAAATTAAAATGAAATAAAAATAAATAGTTAAATTAATTAATTAATTAACTTATTTGTTTCTTGCACTAAAAAAGTCATTGTACATATTTTAAGAAATTATCTTTTATATAATATCTGTTAAAAAAACCATACGATTAAGATATATATAGCGTTTCACAGTTGATTTATTAAATGTTCTCTAAATCTATATTTTAAATAGAGAAAATTGCTTTAAAAGTTGAAATTCAGAAAATTATAATCAGAATCCAGAAAAATTTCATAAACATCATATAAACATTTTGTTCCATTCCACTTCACTAGATAAAATTTCAATATAAATTGTTTGGTTTATGCTTCGTTTCGCATCATAAAGTTAACTGTATATAATTCATTTATTTTTATCAAAAGAAAGTTTAACCTTGAATGGCTACGAGCAAATGAAAAAAAAAAAAAATACACGGATGATAAATTTTAAATAAATTTATATAAAAGTCAAAATAAAGTTTCAAATTCTTATACTTTCAATTTCTTATAAAACAAATGTTTTTCGAGTTTCAGAACAAGGAAAAAAAGGTCTTTCAATTGAAATTCAATTTTTCTTTTCTTAAACATCTATTGACTTAGTCTTATTTAGTTTTATTCACAATTTTTTAATTGAAACATTGTATTTTATAGATTACATTTTGATATTGTTTATGTTACACTGAAAAAAAAATATTCTGTCTAAAGATATTGCCTTTTGCGACATATTTCCTATATGTTGAAAGTTTATTAATAATTAGGAGTAAAAAGATATATAACATTTTCTTATAAATTCAATCGTTTTGTACAGAAAAAAAAAAAAAAAAACTTTAAAACGCAGCTCTTTTTTTTTTTTTTTTTTTTTTTTTCAAAATTTATTACATGAAATATATATATATATATATATATTTAAACACTCTATTTATAATTTTATTTATTGTTTCAATGTTGAAAATAAAAAGAATCTGTTACGAAATAAATATTTTACATACGATACTAATGGGGAAATATTTACATTTCTATGCTGTGCAGGATTACAGACTACGCTTCTGCAGTTATACAAATTAACTATTTTTCGCTTTAAAAACAAAATCTATCTATCTATATATATATATATATATATATATATATATATATATATATATATATATATATATATATAATCGTGTGTTCTGAGTGAGTGAGTGATTCATCATCGCCCAGCACAAAGCTCTGCACCTAAAAGCATGACACTTGGCGAAGACGTTCCTTCTATGACGTAGGAACGCGCAACTAAGAAGCGAAAACCACTAAGAAGCGATAAAAAATAAATAAATAAATAAATAAATAGAAAAACTTTTAAAAGAGGGAGGGAGAGTACAAAACGTGATTTTACAAAAACATTTAGATATCTGAAAAACAAAATGAGATATCGTAAAATTTTAGTTTTAAAATATAGCTAACACAAATACTTAAAACCAATTCGCATCCAAGTGGGGTGAGGTGAAAACGTGAATTTACATGTGCAAAGCGTGATTTTCCATAAACCTGGAATTGCAAAATCCAGACTTTACTGTAAAATTCTTCCAAAATTAGCACATAGAATTTGAAATTGACTGTTCGTCTTCTGAAGTGTTTTCTATTAAAAAAATTTGGGTGTTTTTCCTTTTTCCGGGGGGGAGGGACAATAGGAATTATGACGGGCCAGATTCGAGAGCCCCCTTTTTACTTAAAATTTGTTCTCGGGTAACTATGGGAGTTGCATTAACAAATATAAGTGTGTTGATTGTATATTTGTGTTAAACACCTGTTATGATGAGATTTTACGAAATTCTTCCCCTTTTATTCCTAAGAAGGTAGGGGCAAAGAACACTTTTCAATGCGTAAGTAAGTTCCAAATTATAGCAAGACGACAATTTTTTAATATCTGTGTGTGGTATGTGTACGCAACACGCACTAAAAATGCATTTTGCGAAGTGTCCCCTTCACCCCTTTGGGGTCAGGGGGGGGGGGAGTAAAGAACACGTTTCCAATTGTAACCCTTTTCTAATTTATCTCAGAAAGGTGGTTTTTCGGTGTATTGATTGGTTACTTGTGCCTAAAAAGCTCTAAAAATGGATTTTGTAAAATTATTCATCTACCCTTTGAGAGCAAGGGAAAAATGCTTGCAAGCGTAACTCCGTTTAAAATTATCTCAGGAAAGCAATCTTTTTGTTATGGGGAAGTGCTATGTGTCTAACATGCATTATAAAGTGATTTTTTTTAAATCCCCCCCCCCATCCTTTTGGGGTCGGGAGGGGGGGGGACGTTTCCAATTGTAACTCTATTTAAAACTATATCAAGAAAGCAATTTTAATGTGATGCGAGTGTGCTATGTGTACACAATATATATTATAAAAGTGACTTTGCAAAATATTCCCCTCCTTATCAACCAGCTTAATTCTGTATTAATTAGTTTTAAACGCTTTATTTAACAAATTCTTAAAAAATGAAGCATATAAATTTAATTCTAAAAAATTGTAGCTGCAAAAAATTAGAATAGAGGACGATATAGCTTTGAAACTGCATATTAATAGAAAACCGTAACACATACACCTATATACGTATTCCAAATTAAAATTTTAAAAATATCACCTAATTTTTTTTTCATATTTGTCTACTATATAACTATATATTTATGAATGAACTTCATATTTATGAAATAATTTTAGAATATCAACTATTGTAAGAATATCATGTTTTAATAATTTAAGCATATTCATAAATTACTTAATTGATAACCATATAATTTAAACACATTTTCAAGCATATTTAATTTAGTATTCTCTCTTAAATATCTGTTTTGATAATTATGTTTGCTTAATGTTCGATTGAAATATATTTTCTGTTGAAATATTCAGGAATTAAGCAAAACTGAGATTCTAGCATTTATCACAAAGTAATAATCCTCAGAACATTTATTTCTAATAATATTAGTAAGGATCGTTATGATATTTTTGAAAAAGATTGCAGTGCTTTATAACATGAGGTATTATTTTAAATTTCCAAAATTATCAAGAGAGCTTTATCATATATTGTTTTATTAATCGCACGTTCTTCTATATAATAATAATAATAATAATAATAATAATAATAATAATAATATATATATATATATATATATATATGCAGAAATATATATACAAATGAATGAAATTAAATGTAGAAATATATAAACAAATGAATAAAATTATACCCCAAAAAACACTGAGATCTTCATCAGGGAGGCCCCTCAGTGTAGGGGTGAACGAGAAGTTTCTGAAAGGACAGTAGCTATAAGCTAATAACTATCCTTAGCCCCAAACTTCTCACCAAACAGAAAACCACCAATAACTGAAGAGAAATCAAACATACATATAATGTATAAAACTACTAAAAATATTTTATAAAATTATCAAATTGTAAAAGTTACAAAATTACATCCATTCATTTAAAAAAAATACAATACAAAAGAGAATTACTGAAGGTAAACAAGAAAGTATAAAATGAAATAAAAATACAACCCTTCATATGGAACACGAACTATCTTCGGCCGACGGGGCTACTTGTCGGTACTTCAATATCGCCCTTGAATGAGGAAGTAGAACAAACCGAGATAGGAAAACTCATTCAAGGGCGATATTGAAGTACCGACGGGTAGCCCCGTCGGCCGAAGTTAGTTTGTGTTCCATATGAAGGGTTGTATTTTTATTTCATTTTATACTTTCTTGTTTACCTTCAGTAATTCTCTTTTGTATTGTATTTTTTTTTTTTTAAATGAATTGATGTAATTTTGTAACTTTTACAATTTGATAATTTTATAAAATATTTTTAGTAGTTTTATACATTATATGTATGTTTGATTTCTCTTCAGTTATTGGTGGTTTTCTGTTTGGTGAGAAGTTGGGGGCTAAGGATAGTTATTAGCTTACAGCTACTGTCCTTTCAGAAACTTCTCGTTCACCCCTACACTGAGGGGCCTCCCTGATGAAGATCTCAGTGTTTTTTGGGGTATAATTTTATTCATTTGTTTGTATATTTCTACATTTAATTTCATTCATTTGTATATATATTTCTGCATTTATATATTACTAAATCTACGTTTTGCATTTCCTTTCGCTGGAATCTTGCGCATTGGTTTGTAATTCTCCTATTGGTTTTTCTAATCTGTAAAACTTATATATTTATAAACTTTCCTGTCAATTGTTTGCTATATATATATATATATATATATATATATATATATATATATATATATATATATATATATATTTATTTATTTATTTATATTTAAAGTAATTTATAAAGTTTAAAATTATTAAACTATATTTAAACTATATTACATTTTAAACAAACAATAAATTAAAGGATATATAAATTTCTTTTAAAAGCTCTTGCTTAATTTTAGAAGCACTGTAATTTTAATTTCGTTTTCAAATTTCAGCATCAGTTGCGAGCATTTAACGATAAACTAGCAAGAAAAACATTGAAAACAAAAACTGTTTTTGCTGTAAAATATAAAATAGCAACATATTTTGTACATATATACATACATATATATTTATATATATATATATATAAATCTTCATTTTATATAATAAATGTACCTTAAATACCATAATGCATATAATATTTGTTTTAGTTCCCCACCGTAGATAGATGTGGGAATAAAAAAATTGTGAAAATTTCGGAACTTAGTTTTTTTTTTTTTTTTTTTTCTTTTTTTTTTTCCTGCAGCTTTTGGTGTGTGAGGAGGAATAACAAAACTAGCAAAATTGGCATTTTGTCAGTCAGTTTTTTCGTTTGATTGTGTGATATTGTGTTAGAGCGTAAGTTTGTAAATGTGTGATCTCAGAAATGTCGGAAATTTTATAAAAATCACTTATTAAAAGAATCCTCTTTGTTTTTAACATTCTAATATAGAAACTTCATAAGTTGCTGGGATTTTACAAATTTCTTAACGTTGAAGAACGGGAGAATTTTTTTCAGAAACATATACACGGTGAGACAATATACCGATTTGGAACGTCAATAAAATAATACAAAGCAAGATATAGGAAAAATCTCATGTACCTGAGAAGTACATAGTATGTCACTGACATTGTTTAAAATTTGAGAAGTGTATTAGTTACATGGCGACCATCAGTGTCGATACAATTTTGAAGTCTTATTCGAAAAGTTTGCATTACTCTGCGGATTTCCCACAGAATCATCTGGATTTATTGCATAATTCTTGCCTTGAGTGCTCGAAAGTATGTTGGTCGGTGTTAGTACATATCGGATATGAGACAGACCCACAAAAAAAAAAAAAAAAAAAAGAAAGAAAAAAAAAATCAAATGGGACTAAAATAGCAATTACACAATAAATCAAGGCGAAGTGGGGCATGATCTCTAATGCAATGCAAAATTTCCAAAATACACGTCAAAATTGAATCGACCTTAACGGTCGCAATTTAACTCATGTACTATTCAAAATTTAATGGATGACAATGGCATACTGTGCACTTTTCAGGTATAAAAATAGTTTTTTCTCTGTCATGCTTTCCATGACGATCCAAACACATATGTTCATTTTGACGCCCCCTATATTATGAATATTACTTTCATTGTGAAGTTATTGGAGCAGTTCAAAAATATTTATCAAGATGTTATGCAAATGTCATTGAATGTAAACGTTTTACTTTGAAAACTTCGTAAGTTATTCAAATTTTACGATTTTCTTAACATGGGATAATAGGAAAAAAATTTACATATACTTGCATTTTTCAGGAATATTTTCATCTTAAAAATGTACGACAATTTTTAAAACATCATTTATCATACTGTTAAAATCATAACTCACAATAAATATTCTATTTTACTAATTTCCCAAGTTGCTCGAAATTTCCAATTTTCTTAACATGGGAAAGTAGGGAAATAGTTTACACAAACTTGCGTTATGAGGTTTCTTGATTTGCAGATACTATGAACATGCATAAAAACAAAAACAAAAATATGATAAGATCCTAATGAAATTAAACAATAAATCAGTTTAAGGTAGAATTTACGAATCGAATTTAAGGTAGCCTTGTGGGTGGGATATATTATATTACCGTAGTGAGTGGTAGGTAAACTTAATTTATATTAAAGCGTATGTAGCATGCCTAAGAAAAGAAATTTATAAATATGTAATGGGAAACTGAGCAGAGCCCACCCATCCGAATTAGATTTAATAAATATAGTGCCCACGAATGAAAACAGAATGTAAGTTAACAAATGAGAGCAAAACATTTCAATCTATTCTTAATTCAGCGATTTGATATTTATTTTCACACTTTATGTATAATTTATATTTAAGCTAAATATATAAATATCTAATTCAATCATTTTTTATCAGTTTAATGTATTTTAAACAGCATATGTAATAAGAATAAGAATAAGAATAAATTTAGATTAAAAAAAAGGATATATAGTGTAAAATTCTTTTCCAAATTAAATGTGTTGCAACACAGATGCGTTGATGCTAATTTTAGAACTTTTGAGCTACCAATAAATTTTAATAGATTCAACACACACAAACATATATATGTATATATATATGTGTGTGTGTGTGTGTGCGCGTGTGTGTTTCTGGACCGGTTTGTACTGATTAACTATAATAAAAATATCTGATAAAATTTCTCGGTAGCTCGAAATTTCAAAAGTTAAAAAGTTATGCATAAATGTTGCTTATATGTCTAAACGGAGTAAGAAAGGCAGTGTTCCTCTGGGTGTAACTTCATGTCTGGAATTTTCTTTTTTACACATTTGAAAACTAAATAATATATATATATATATATATATATGTGTGTGTGTGTGTGTGTAATTAAATAAACATCTAATGAGATTTAATAACAAAAAAAAAAAAAAATTCCATCATAAATGATAAAATAAAATTACAATGATTTTGAAAAATACCCTTCCTATACATTTAATTTGAATTGTAAAAAATAGCAAATGATTATTTGTACTTAAAAAAAAAAAAAATCAATTATCAAGATAATTTAAGCATAACGAAGTCAAAATAAATTCTAAAAAATTATCCATTTATCTATGAACTTTTTTGTAACTTTATTGTTGAAAAATTTATTAAATATATATATATATATATATATATATATATATTATTATAGCTTTATTCTAAACAGTTTTTTTCCCTCTAAAATAATAACAATTTCTATGTCTGATTTACTTACTATTTCATACTCTTTTATTTCTATTTCAGTAAACCGAGTAAAAGAAAATGTACAGGAAAATATTTTGGTAACTGCGTTTGTTTCTCTTTTTAATACTATTCGAATGTTTCTTTTCATAAAAATTGGGCAGAATAATTCATTTAAAGTAAAGCTGTTTATCGAAATAATATTATTTGCATTTTTTAGTTTTGAAAACAGCATTGAATATTTTAATAAATTTACTATCGTTTTAACTGATAATGTCCTTAAATCTTTGTTTATAAAAGTGTAATTTAACAATACAATTTGACAGTGATATAAAACCTTTAGTATCTAGAATTGTTTTTATAAAAATATATACAGTTTAGTTTTATTTTATTTAAACTTCCTTAACCCTTTCATGGTCATGAACGTGTATACACGGTCAGAGTTTTTTACTTCTGAATCATTTATTCATTACTACGAATTTGCTAAATAGAAAACAACCAGTTTCTCAGTATTCCTGATAAATTTGTAATATTATTAGTACTTAATGATTTAAAAATATATAAAACACATCCCACTAAAATGGGTTCGAAACGAAAAAATTAAAAACGGCGTGACCATGAATGGGTTAATCGTATAGAAATATGAAACCTTTTTCTTAAAAACTTAAAATTAATTTATACACTTTTTCTTAGTAAATCTTTGTAAAGATCACAAAAAATAAGTTTACGCTTTGACGAAATCTTCTTCTTTTATTAACATTCATAACTTTGCTTTACATTTTTACTATTTTTATGCAATATTGAGTAGTTTTTATTTTTTTATATTTTATTTTGGAGAATTCATTTGATTTTTAAGAAAGTAATTCGCATTCCTGGAAACCTCATTTACATTTAGGTATAGGTTTTAAAAAAGTATTTTTAACATATACTAAAATAATTGATAACAAACAGGATACATTTAGAAAAAATATAGGCATGTGTGCGCAAGTATTTGTATATATCTATATAAAGTTTTAATCTTTTTTTTTTTTTTTTTTTTTTTTTTTTATTTCGTATTCAGAACTGCAGTGTTTATTATTTTTTTTTTCTCTGAATAAAATATATGGAGTTAATTTTTCTTAAGTTTTCGCTTGTAGCTCTTGAAACATTTATTTGAACCCTGCAGTGAGGAACTCTATTAATGATGAATCCTCCATGATTTTTGAGTTAAGAATATTTTCTGTATGATTTTCATAACATTAAATATATTTTTTTTCTAAATGCATGGAATAAAAAAATTCGGCGGAATGTCTCTTAACATAATTTTAATAACTTAAAATCAGTAACAAATAAATAAATGATAAATAAAAATAGAATACAATTGTTCTTTGAAAATTTAAATATGTATATATATATATATATATTATTTTATTTTTATTTTTGGTATTTATCGTTTTTTTTTTTTTATTGCCTTTTTGATTTTCTTTTATATTAGTATTTCAAACGAAGGTTTGAAAATAAAAATCAATATTTCATATTAATATTCTTAAGCACGAATTTTTTAAGGTACGTCATAGCCTATTCTCAAAATAATAAAAAGAAGAAAATTTTTTTGAGAATTTTTGTATACCCTTTATTTAAAACATGTTTTGAACTTAAGAAATAAATAAATAAATAAATAAATAATAAAATAGAAAAAATAGACAAGAAGACTAGTTATCGAATTACAATATAACTTGCAATTCTTTCAGTAAATACCACTTAGTTTTTGTTATAAATCATGAATAATTGTATTTAAAGAAATAAATATTTCACTTAAATGAGTCTCTATCATTAAAAATCCATTAAATCGAATCATTAATCACTGTTAAGTAACATCTCTTTCATTCTGTCTATTTATGTTCTTATTCGAACGTTGTTTATTAAAATAAATTATTATTATTTTTTTAAACGACTAAAAATAATAAATGTATGTACTAGATATGCTTTAATAGTGTGTGATAGGCATATAATTCATGTTAAGTTTAATAATCTATTCATGTTTAATTGTCAATGATATTAAAGGGTTAAAATATTGTTTTCAATATTTTTTTTTTAAGCAATTTCATTATAACTCTGATAAAATTATTTGTTGTACGTTGTAGTAAAATGTTGTAAAACGTGTTTCAGGGAAATTCATTAAGAACAATTTTGATGCATTTTATTTAAAACGCTTTTTAAATTTTCAAAAAGAAGACAAGAAAATTAGTTATCTAATGCTAAATTTACATATAATTTTGTCGGTAAACAACATTTAGATTTTGTGATAAATTACAAATAATTCTATTGTATTCGTAGGAAAAAGTTTTTACTTAAATGAGTCTCTGTCATTAAAAATCCATTAAAACAAATCATTAATCAATGTTAAGTAACATGTCTTTCATCCTCTTTATTTTTGTTTTTGTGGGATTTTTGTTTATTAAGATAAATAATTTTGTTTAACATTTATAAGAAATAAAATAAATAAATTTTATGCTAAACTCGTTTCAGTAGTGAATGGTGTTCAGTGCACATTTTTTATATTCATTTTAATAATTGAATCTAGTTCCACTGTAAACGATACTGATAAAATGCTATTTAAAAACTGTATATTAATTTGTTAAAGAATATACTTCCGTAAAAAATATTTTTTTAAGAATTACATTTATGTACAACTCTAATAAAACTACTTGTATGTAAGATATTTGCAATTTGTTAGGTGTAGTATTATATTGTAAATCGTGATTCAAAATTTTAATGCGCAATTGAGAGCAGAGACTTACCTTTGTTCAATAATGTGTGCCACATGCCAGCAGTGTAGACAGATTCGACTTTTTGAACAATGGATTTGCAACCCATTTTGTATTCTGTCCAATATCTGGAACTTTTTAGAATACAAGGCATTGTGTTTTGATTAAAACATATGATAATCCGAATTGACTTTATGTGAACTATATGTCGGGTATTTCAAAACTTGTCCGTTAAAGGAAGCTTCAGAGTTTAGCAACTTCGGCGGTCTCTTTTGAAATCCCTTTGATGTGGGAATCGAGTTGACGCGAAGCAGGAGAGAGATTTTCTCTGCTGACAAACCCCCTACTGCGAACGAAATTGGGTCTCTTTTGTAAAATAGCAATAAACAATAATATCCTTCACTGTAAATGTGTGCAAAATTTCAAGGGTCGCTTTCGGACAATGGATAATTTATGAGTTTTGAAGCTGTGCATAGTTGCCAGTCTCTGAAGGGTCTTTAAGTGTTACTAGTGTGTCTTTGACCGGTATTGCAATATTATGCCTTGTGCTGTCGCAGTTCAATATCACAGTGCACAATACTGAGCTCTTAAATGAACAATTCGTATGATTTCTTGTTCAGTCACTGAAACTGTTGTTTATAACGTTTATTGCTTAAACACATATCGGGCTCCAACTGTTCGTAAAACTACTCAACTTTCATTTTTCAGCACAAACGCACAAAATGTTTCTATTTTTTCTCGATTAATAACTCGTTCCGAAATTGATGTTGCTTCGCCGGGATGCATCAATAATTTTTGCGATTCAGATTCTTATAGCATATCTCATTTCCACCCCTTTATGTTTTACACAAAAACATATTTTCTATTTTGCCTGTTTACCAGTATATGCAATTCATAATGTTATCATCCTTGTACGTTTGGCTCAGTGTATTAGGGATTATATAGTCATGCTCGAAGCTAAATTGACTATTGGTGGAATGTCATGACTGGAAACGTGCGTACACCTCTTTCGAAACAAAGTTGGGACCAACTGGATTGGTAGAAAAATTACGTTTTTTGTCGTTTCTTTGGCCAGTTAGTCCGCCAATACATTCCCTTGCACATCCATAAGACCTCTTGCTTAGTCAAAGAAGAAGATTTGTTTCTAATTTTGATAAATTGGGAGGATTTCAGGGACAAAAATGTCATGCGATACATATTATTTACATATAGCGCTTGGCCTCTAGGCTGGCTGTCATATAGTTCTAGGACTGTGTTGTCATTCGTACTTTTTAACCATGTAATAACGTAATATATTACTTAAAGTTCAACCTTAAAGACAGCGATTACACTGGATAATAGAGTATTTTATGTGCAAATTAATTTATTGTCATAATATGCGTAAAAGACTATATAAGCGTTTTCTTTTATATTTGAGCCGTCGGGGCAAATGAGTAATTTACCCTTGTAGTTATTCTGTTTATGAGTTTTTTTTTTTTTCCTTATCAAAGGTCTAATATGCGTACAGATATCTGTATACTCCGCTTTGATTTTAAATTTCAAATGTAATGACAATATATTTGTTAAATTTTATAAAGATACTGTTCAAGTTATTTTGTATGCACGAAATATAAATAATAGAACAGAGCGTTCAGAAAATAACAAGTTTTTTTGACTATGTGCTGTCCACGTTAGTAGAATCTGAATTCCACAGAAATTTTAAGTTATGTTTTAAATAACTTCAAGTTTTTGTTTTATATTTGGAAGAAAAGATAAATGTTTTATCTATTTTTACTCCTAATAATGTAAAATAATTTTTGACTTTACGTTGAAATTTTCTAATTTAAAGATATTTTATCTTTCTAAAAGATTTGTTTTTTCAAAATGAATCAACTGTGCTTAGTCTATTGATAATTTTATTAAATTTATTTCAGCCCAATTAATAATACACTCTTGCTCAAAAAATATGAGTATTTTTATGAAAACTGTTGTAACTGTGCATGTACGAACTATAAAAACTTTTTTTTGCACAATTTGATAGCCATATGTCTTGTTCATCTCATCTCACAAGCACTGTGCAGTATCTCTGAAATTCAGAAAGATGTACGCAAAAAAAGTAAGCAGTTTTTCAGATATTTTCCGAATTTTTTTTTTCTTTAGAGGGGTTATCGACAAATTGGCGTGTTTTTTATAAGTCTGTATATAATTACTCTGAAATACGTAACTACACTTGATGCTTTAAATGCGCCTATATAATAAAAAAAGGATAAAAGATAAGTCGTGAATATATTAATAAATTTTATTTTATGCATTAAATCCTAAGAAAAATTTTTAATAATAAATATATAGCTCTGTCTTCTTTATTAATGTAATAAAATGTTATAAAAATGAAGCTTTATTTTATGGTATATATATATTGTTGAATTTTTAATAAAAATGCATAATCTATTTAATTATATGTTGCTAAAGAAAGAACTAAAATAATTGAACGTTGCATTCACACTACTATCAGGGATCCGACATTAGTAACAATTTAAGGAGTAACATACTATATTTTAAAAACACTCCAAAACATTTTTAGAAAATGTTTTATTTGATTAAATCAGAATTTTTTTGTGTGATTATGATGTGCATTCAAGTAGCTGTGTTTCAAATCCCTGCTGTTACATTAAAATATGCTGATCAGATACACACACAGAGAGACATACAAATACGCAGACGAACTGCTAAAAATGTGATTTCTCGAATCAGAGGACCTCAAAACGTACAAATATATAATAATCGAAATTTCAGAAATAAGTAAAAAAAAAAAAAAAAAAAAAAAAAAAAAAAAATCTGACAAAACATGAGTATATATCTTTTTTTTTTCCATTTTTGTCTTTAAATAAAAAATAGCTTCAAATTAAATAAATATTCGAAAACATCCAATGTAGATATATTTGTAATATACTTTTCATTAAGCGCTAGCTTCAGATATACATTTACAATTTTTAATTTATATATTTGTTAAAATAGTATATGTAGAAAAACAAATTCCGAGCTGTTGTTTTATCATTTTAGTCTATGTAATATAATAACGTATTTGCTTGGAATTGATATTAAGCAAAAGTAGTCGGAATTGAATAAGCATATTGAATAAGCAAAAGTAGTCGGATATCGCTATGCATTAAACGATTTCAATTTATAATGTAAAATGTCTTTTTTCTTTTTTAAGTACATATATATATATATCCCGGTTTATAATACGAAAACGGAAGGCAAATGTATAATGAAATAAATTAAAAAAAAAAAAAATAAAAATTTGCTATATATATATATATCTTTTGCATAATATAAAGGAATTGAAAGGAACAAGTGAATATCCACGGTATATACTACATCAACGATTCACTATATAATTCAATAAATGTAAAAAAAAAAAAAAAAAAACTGTGTATAGAAGAAGAGTAACATGGATTACGGAGAGAAATAGAAATATAATTCAAAAACGTCTCTTACGAGATGCATTTAAGAATGTTAATATTATTTGATTAAATCTAGTTTCCCTTCATAGTATACGTATGAAGAACTTAGGTAGTCATTAAAAATTTCAACCTAATTTTTTTCAATTTTTTTTTTATAATTTATCTACAATTACAGATATAAATTCATTTTCCAATTTTGCATTAAAAAAATATATATATATATTTATTTACAAATATATTTGTCTTTTTCATATGTATTAATAAACATAATAATCATGGATATTTTTATGCCATGAACTGTTGCAAAAATATCTTGTTTTAAACACTTAAGCATGTTTCACTTAAGCACTCAAGTATAATTTAACATAATCATACAAATATTTAATATATATGAATTATGCAACTAATGCATAATAACTTCATCAGCATTTTATTTAAATATATTCTCAAGCATATTTTAATAAGTATTCACATTTAAATATGTTTCCTGGTACTTATATTTGCTTGATTTTCAATTGTAATTTATTTTGTGTTGAAACATTTAGCAATTAAACAAATTGGGATTTTAGTGCAAAACTGAGATTCTAGCTTTCCACACAAAATCATAATCATCAGAGCATTACAATTTTAATTATATAATGAAGGAATTTTGTCATTTTTTCGAAACAGGTTAAAGTGTTTTAAAAGTGGGGATATTATTTTAAATATTTAAACACATTTAGAGAGGGTTAGTGTTTATTATTTTAGTAATTAAACGTTCATCTGTATTATAATTACTAATTCAATAAATCAATAATTTGTGTTTAAAATAATTGTTAAAGTTTTGTTTTACCAAATTTATTATGAATCGTTTCACATAAAAAATTTAAAAATAAATAAATTTCTTTTAAATGTAGTTGCATATTTTTAGAAACACAGCGATCCCCCCCCCCCCCCCCCCCGAAGTTTATGCATCAGCTATGAGTTTTAACAATGAAATATAAGGAAAAAAATAATCAAATCAGAATCACCTGTTTTTTGCTGTAATATAAAAATAATAATAACAATAATATCTTTGTGTAAGTATAAAATTCAAAAATAAGAAAAGACAATAATCTTGACATTTTAAATTAAATGTACACTAATAGCATTATGGATAATATATTTTTATTTCTATTACCCGACTACCGTAAGTAATGGAAGTATTGTATTCTGTCAAAAAATTTTATGTCGAGTTTTCTCCTTATTAACACTTTTTAAGGCTTCCTGAGGCCAAAAATGTAGTTTTTGACAATTGGTTAATGTGTGCGTGTATATGTATATATGTATTTATGTGGGAAATCATCTGACTATCATGTATCCGAAACTAATAAATTTAAGACTACAAAGCTTCAAAATTGAGATAAGACTGGTGTATAGATAAATATTTCATATTTTTAAGAAATGTGGAAAACCGGAAGTGGGACATCGGAAACCAGAGGTGGGGTCGTAAGTCCTTATCTCAAAAACGGCTGCACCGATTTTCTTTGAATTTGCTACATAAACACTGTACTAGATGTCCTTTCGAATGATATGGTTAGTTAGTTCAGGAAAATTCGTAGGTGCCCTGTACAAATACCTCTGTTTCAGGTCTCGCAAATGCATTCCTTTAAAAACGGCTTAACGATTTTTTTTTCAAACTCGCCATATTAACTCATTTTTAAATATCGTTTTGTATGAAATTATTTTGTTTTCGAGTCAATAATTCAGTGTGCTAAATTTTGGTAAATGTTAGTATCTCAAAAACGACTCTAACGATTTTCTTGTAAATTGTTAAATAAATTCGTTTTGGATATCCTTTATCGTGTATTACGTGGTTATTACAGGAAAATTAACAGTCATCCTGATTAAGTTGGTCAATTTTAGATCTCAGAAATTGGTGTTTCAAAATATACCTCAATCATTTTTTTACTTATTTTTTAACATGCTTGTAAACTCTGCTTTGCATGTCTTGACACACACATATATATATACCAGCCTTCTCATATAAGAAAGTTTTTATGTGTCTACTTCGTTAGGCCAATTTTATGTCTCCTGATCACATTATATAAAAATAAAAGGGATATAATACGTGTAATACTGGGTAATGGAAGTCGTACGGTAGTTTCACACCAGATGTTTTTAATTCCCTGTCATACTCATGGCATGGACAACCTATTTAATTGTAAAATGTTTCAATCTCAGTTTTATTTATTTATTTATTTATTGCACATTTAAACTGTGAGGTATTGGAAAAATCACAAAATCGTTATTGTGTCAATCTGCAGGATGTCGGTTTGTTAATTTGTTAGTTTGATTGTGTGTTAGTATGTTAAAGTGTAAGCTTGATAGAATTGTGTACAATATATATCATATATTGTACATATGATTAAAGTAATGTCGAACTAGTGTTGGAACATTACCTATTAAAAATGCAAGTATCCTCTTTTTTTTCAACATTCTAATATGAAAATTTCGTAAGTTATTGCGAATTTACGATTTTCCTAACACAGAGAATATTATCACATGCATTATGAAGATTATTTTCCATCGTAAAGACATTGGACCAGTTTTAAAGTATCTTTAATAATGTTGGTATTACTCTTTTGATTTTAAACATTCTACTCTAAAAAATTCCTTATTCAAAAAAATTGTTCAAAATTTAAGATTCCCTTCAAATGAGAGCACAGTGGAACTTTTCACATAATACTGCATTGTGAGAAATATTTCCATCGTAAAAATGTTCAACGTGCTTTAAAATGTCAGTTATGATGCTTGCAAGAACATAACGGATCGTGGGTATTTTATTTTGAAAACTTCGTACGTTATTCGAAATTTGCTATTTTCTTAATATGGTAGAGTATTTCACATAGTTTTGCATTTTGGTGTTTAATGAATTGAAGATACTAATAACATGCATATAAACTAACATAAGATACTGTCTTTAATAAAATTATACAGAGATTCACATTCAGATAATTTTATCGAAGCGTATATAGGGAACCACTAGACTGAGTAGTAGGAAAACCTATCTTCAAACGAAAGCAGCAAGCCATACAGTATAAATTTGTAAGAACTACAATATAATGGAAAATGATTACAGGTCCACTTATTTCAACTAGTTTTAATAAATATATCGTCCACAGTTGAAAACAATTAAAATCAACAAATGAATGCAGAAAGTTTCAGTTTATTCCTAATTCAGCTATTTAATCTCTATTATTATACTATTTGTATAATGTATAATTTAAGTTAGCCACGTAAAGTGGAATATTAAGTTGTTATTATTATTATTTTTTTTTTTTCAAACTTAACATACTTTAAACACTCAATGCAGTTAATAATTTAAAACTAAAAAAAAAAAAAAAAAAAGTACAATATTTAGCGAAAAAACGTTTTCCAAATTGAAGTTTTGTACAATAAGAAAATGAAAAAAAAAAAACAAAGAAAAAAAAATAACCTTTTTTTCTTTCTAAGTAATAGATTAAATATTCTGTATGAAACAGAATTTAATTTAGAATGATAGGTGTACTTTTAATCTAATCTTTTATGCAGTCTTCTTCTAGTAATCTTCTAACCATGCAGTAAATGATTTTCTTTTCTAGCATTGGTTATTACATTCATTTTTTTTTTAATTACTTCGGTATAGCTTTAGCATAGAAGCACCTATGCGGCTTTTAAATTTTTGTTGTTATTTTGTCGATGGATTAAAATCGTAAGAAAATCGTCCGAGCTATTTCGGTGCGAAATTTTAAATTTTGCTAAATATTCAATTAAAACTGATACATTTCTTTAGTACGATATTTATACTATTTTTCTCATTTTTTTTTTCTTTTTATATTTTAATCAATTAATTAATTTATTAATGTATTTATTTTTACTAGATTATTTAATTTTATTCTTGGCATCGATTTTATTTTTTTTTAATTAATTTTAAAAAGAAAGTCCCCCCCCCCCTTTTTTTAATACCTTTTGAACCAATTATCCGACTGAACTAAAAATAGGGTATCAGCCAGATTTTATGTCTTGATTAATAAGTGTACCAAACTTTTAGCGATCGGTTGAATGGTGTAAATTTGTATGTCGAACTATTATTCCGTACAAATATGACAAACTTTCAGATCTATATATTTGAAATTAAAAATAAAATAAAATAAAGTAATAATAATAATTAATTGCACGTTCATTCAAGGTGATCTACGGCAAAATGTTAACAATGCAAATTCGCTGTCTGGAAAAAAAAAATAGTATGACCTGTCGTACTTATTAGTGTTTATGCAGATGTAATTTTAATTATTGAATTATGTTATTTACACAGTTAGAAGCTTGGGAAAGAAAACATTGTAAAGTTTTACGTAAACTTTGTCTAAGATTAAATAAGGGAAAAAATCCTACTTAAATAATGAAATGAGATTTCAAGTATTCTGAAATGCAACTTTACTTTAACTTTCATTTCGATTGTAAAAAATTGCAAATTGTTATCCATACTTTATAAAAGTTTTATTCAACTGCCAAAATTATTTAAGTATAAAGAAATCAGAATAAATTCTGAAAAAGTCTAATTTATATTTAAATATTTTCGAACTTTCTTGTTAAATAATTTTTTTTTAAATATATTTTGAATTGAGATATTTAATATATACATATACTGTTATAGCTTTATTTTATACACGCTCTTTTTTTTTTCTTTAAAATAATAACTGTTTCTATCTATGATTTACCTACTTTTTTTACTTCTATTTCAATGCACTGAGTTACCAAAAAGAAAAAAAGAAAAAAAAAAAAAACATTTTGGAAACTACGTTTATTCCTTTTTATATTGCTACTTGAATCTTTGTTTTTAATGAAAAATAGGCACAGAATTTTACATAAAACTGAAATAAATGTTCTGAGGAAAAAACTTTATTTGCATTTCTTAGTTAAAAAAAAAAAAAAAAAAAGTATTGAATATTTTAATATATTTTCTTTCGCTTTAACTGATAATGTTTCTAAAATAAAGCTTTTATGTATATTATGTATAATTTAACATTATATTTTTATAATAAAACAAAATATTTATTATCTAAAATACGTCTCACAAGAACGTGTATTAAGTTTATAGAAATGCGAAATCCTGACTTTAAAACTTGAAATTAGTAAACAGTGTGTCCATCAAAACACTTCCTGATTTGAACTTATTGTACAATGAAAACTTTTTACAATATGTTTGTAAGTAAGGTGTCAAAAGGTGTAGTAACTAAAACTATTTTTTGTTTCTTCTTTTACTAGTTGTAACATTTTTCAATTTTTCCGGTAGAGGGCAGTAAATTCAAGATGGCTCTCTCCAAAAACCAACGCAGCATGTGTGTGTTAGAATTCCACAAAACAAAGAGTGTTTTGTCTGTTCATTGTGCGATCAGGCAGAAATTTGATGTGGAGCCACCTTCGAACAAGGGAATTTTGAAGTGGTAAAAGGATTTCGTTGAAGAAGGCTACATCTGTGACAAGCTGGAAGAGCACCCTGTTCGACCAACAGTTCCGCTGCAAGTTGTTTATTGTGTGAAGGAAACATTTACCCGGAGCCAACTAAAAGTCAGTGCGCAGAACGAGTAGAGGACTACAAATCCCAAAAAGCACGATAAGCAAGGTGTTATGAAAACGCTTACACTTTCATTCAAAAAAACTGCAAATGGGGCAGAAGTGAAAAACTTGGTGACAAAAGTTCCGTTCGGATCTTCAGCAGTTACTGGATAACGATGATAACGATGATAAGATCATTTTTAGTGATGATGCAATCTTCTACCTACATGGTAAGGTAAAGGGACACAATGCACGGACATGGGGATCAAAATTCCTACACCACGCTTGAGATACAACGTGATTTTCTTAATAGTAATGTGTTTTGTTCCGTATCAGAACAGAGAGTTTATGGACATTTTTTCTTTGAAGTTGAAACTGTATCCGGCGACAGTTACTTAGATATGTTACATAACTGGTTGATGCCTCAAAATACTGAGGTAGGTAACTACCTTCTTCAACAGGATGGGGCACCACAGCCCTGTCATCGTAATGTCCGTAACTTTCTCAATGGGATCCTTCAAAACAGAGGGATTAGTAGTACTAGACTCAATGACCAGGTATTCCGTCACTAGCCTCCTAAATCACCGGATCTTACTGTTTGTGATTTTTTTCTTTTGAGGGTATATCAGATATATAGTGTACGCACATTCCCTACCTGCATCCATGGAAATTCTGCAGCACAGAATCACAGAATCTGTAAACACAATCCCGACGGATATACTTTCCAGAGTATGGAATGAGCTCGATTATCACCTAGATGTTTATCGTGTGACAGATGTGGCATAAATTCAATGTCTGTAATGAACATATATCACACAAACTTTATGAGTTGTTACACATCTACTAAAAAATGAACACAATTTTTCCCAAAGTTTTTACATTAAAACTTAATAAAATTGAAGAGTGAACACACTGTACAATCTTTTTCTTAGTATAGCTTCTTGAAGGTTCCAATAATTTTGTTTACGATTCAACAAAATCCTTCTTCTTTTATTATTTATTTATGACTTGAAACTTTTTTTTTACTATTATATTTTTTGCAATAAAGGAATGTTTTTTTTCTTTTTTTAAATATTAGATTATACATTTACCTTTTAAGAAAGTATATTGTATTTCTGAAAAGCTGTATTTACGTTTAGGAGTGCATTTCAAAATGTGCTCTTTAAATATTCATGTATTATTTACTTATTCATTATTATTTTTTACTAAAATGTTTGACTATGACAAAGAATCTTCCAGAAGAATATTGGATACGAATGCATGCGTCGTTTTTCCGTTGAACTCGTACATACATGTCTTTTTCATGATATAATGGAGCAGTAAATAATCTCGACTCGAAAATTGTTATACGAATCCTATAAAGTTCTTTCATAAACATTTAACTTCATAACATTGAGAAACTAAATAATCTTTTATACATTTTGAAAGAAAATTAGTTACATTTGGATGGCAGAAAAGGAATCGGAGTTTGCAGAAATATAAATAGATAACGTTATGTATATTTTGATATTCTCTTGCCATCGCGAATGTACAGAAAAAATAACAAAATGTCATGTAATAGAATGGAATTTATTTGAAAGATTAAATATCATTTTTTTATATATAATTGTTTATTTATTTATTTTTTCTTTTCTTTTCTCTAAGTAAAAACGCAATCAGATTCTTGTGAGCCCAATACATATTCTACATCAAAATTGAATCAAAAAGTATTTAATTTATAATTGTTTTACGCACACATTTAGATACATAATTTTTCTTTTTAATCAATATCTCATTCTTAAAAAAATGCCATACTTCCATCACAAAAAATAATTGGCTTTAATATTTAGATTGGTAATTATAATAATTAATACGTTTTAAAGATATTTTTTTTTCTATTTAACTGCTTAAATATCTTTCTTTGATGTATTTTGATCCATAATGCAAGCGTATTGTTGATTAAAACCTTCAAAAACGAAAATTAAAATCTAGAAAACTTTAAAACGATTAGAGAAGGAATCCTAAAACTGTAACAGAAAAACATCAATTTAACGCATTAAAATGAATAAAAAATATAAAATTATTTAAATATATTGTAATTTTATATTTACTATATATTTAATTATTATATTCGTTACATTTATTTATTATATTTATATAATAATATTCATTATATTTATTTTTATCTTCGCGCGTTTTATAGTATTGCACATTGTTTACGGGGAATTCTAGTATATAAATCAACATTTAGTGTTCTTACACAATTGAGTCAAAAATGGTTTTTAAGAACATAGAATACCTCTGGGAAAGACATATTTTTTTATCTTTTCCGTAAAAAACTTCACAAAAATGCAACTGTAAATAGTATTTGACAGAACTCACTGGCAAAAAGAAACTTTATTAAGGGTACTGCCTATTGAAGGCAAATACAAATATTCTGTTTTTACATTGTCTCACATCCCACAATTTTTTTTTTATAAAACTAAAATTTTGTTTCATAGTAAATACACTACAGCATTAAAAGATATCTTCAAATAACTTATAACATCATTTTAGTGCGGAGATAAAAAAAAAAAAAAAAAAAAGGATGTAACATCAAACATTTAACTGAAAACAATCATTTGTAAATAGGTTAACATGTTTTCCTGTTGTAATAAACTCTAAATTATAAGCATTAAATCATATATCGTATCTGAATTCGTATTGGAATCGTCGTCTACCGTTTGACGCTTGCTTTTTATAACAAAGTTCTAGTCATTGTCGATCGGCATTAAAAATATTCGATTTATCATCGATTTTACTATAAGTTTCCAGATGTAGATTACGTTACAACAAAATTTCAGTATAAAATGCGTAAATGCAAACAAATGTACAAGAAAACTGAAAAAAAAATGTTTTTTTTTTTCTTTTTGTTTAAAAAAAAAAAAAAAAAAAAAAAAAAAAAATGTAAAAAAAAGAAAAATAAAAGAAAGAAAGAAAATGAAAAGTAATAATAAAAGAATGTATTATGAAATATATTGGGTGCTTAAATTAATTCGTAGCGTTTTCTAATACATGGCGTGACAAGTGGCATTTTCCAATAGATGGCGTGACTAGTATTCCCCGTAAACCTACTATCATTGAGCATCGTTATTAGTATATGTCATTTGGTTGAAGTGTAAATAACAAAATTGTTTACTTCATCGAATATGTCTAACTTTGTGCGGATTGTTGTTTTTGTGGGGAGTTCTAATTCCTTACTTTAACATGAAGAAAAGCGTTGCCGAATATCATCGAATTTTAGTGGAAGTTTATAGAGAGCATGTACTAGTTGAACAAACGTGTCGGAAATGGTTTGCTCGATTTAAAAGTGGTGATTTTGAGCTGGAAGACAAGAAACGACCTGAGCAGCCGAATATATTCGAAGATGAAGAATTGAAGTCATTGCTCGATGAAGATCCATGCCAAACGATTCAAGATTTAGCTGAATCATTAAGAGTTAACTTTTCAACAGTCAGCAAACGCCTGAAAGCCGTGGGAATGACCCAAAAGCAGGGAAATTGGGTCCCATACGAACTGAAACCTAGAGACGTGCTCGTCCGCACGTCACAAAACCTGTCAAAACCTACATCGAAACAACCAAATTGGAGTTCCTACGTCACCCGCCGTATTCTCCAGACATTGCTCCATCTGATTACCACTTGTTTCGATCGATGAGCCATTGCCTTTCTGAGGAACACTTCACTTCTTATGAAGATTGTAAAAAATGGGACGATTCATGGATTGTTTCTAAAGATGATTCGTTCTACCTACGCGGAATCCGTATGCTGCCAGAAAGATGGGAAAAAGTAGTGGCTAGTGATGGTAAATACTTTGAATAATCTATTTGCAATTATTTTTGCACAATAAAGCCTCAATTTTCGAAAAAAAAAAGATACGAATTAATTCAAACACCTAATATATCCTGTGCATTTCAAATCAATTTTTAATGTGTTAGGTAATTATAACAATCATGATCTTATTTTCTTTTTTCAAGAGATTGATAGTAGCAAAATAATAATAATAATAATAATAATAATGATGCATGTAGAAATTGTAAAATTGAATAAAAACTTGTAATTAATATGTTTAGAATTTTATCTCTATGACTCTCTTAAATATACGCTAATCACACCTTTACTAACTTTAAACGCAAGTATAGATATACACTCTTACGACGGTTGATACTTGATCGAAAATATAATTGCAGCTTACGAAAAATATATGTATACATTTATATACACGAGTATACATTTGAAGTGTTTTTATAAATAATTTATCATGCCCTTTCATTTTATTATATTTAAATTATTATATATGTGTATATATAGATAGATAGATAGATAGATACATATACATTGAATAGCAATAAATTATTAAAAGTTCTTTAATGTAAAGCATTTGATAATTTAAGTAATATATGAACGTACTATTTCAGATTTTAAAAATAATAATAATAATAATAATAATAATAACGTTCTTTTTTCATCATAAAATTTTGCTAAATTACAGACAGTAAAAAAAAAAAAAATCGCTTTTTGAAATTTTAAAATTTTTAATATACTTTCTTCTATTATCTGTATTATTCGTTTATTTATTTATCTATATATTTTTAAAGACGTATTCCTTTTAGTTATTTTAATATATACGTATTTCAAATCACTGTTTCAAAATAAAATTTAATATCTAATTATGAATTTTTTTATAAATAAATTTGTTAAGCTATTATCATAATAATAAGAAGAAGGAGAATTATATAAGAATAATTTTGATACAAATTACTTAAAATATTTCTTAAAATTTCAAACAGAAGACAAGAAAATTAGTTATCTAATGGTAATTTTACATATATTTTTTTTTCAGTTAATAACATTTAGTTTTGTGGTAAACCATAAATACTTTCTATTGTGTTAAAAGAAATAAAGATTTCGCTTAAGTGAGTCTCTATCATTAAAATTCCATTAAATCAAACCATTAATCACTGTTAAGTAACATCTCTTTCATCCTCTCTATTTATGTTTTTATTTGAACTTTGTTTATTAAGATAAATGATTTTTTTTTTAAGAAATAAAAATAATAAATTTATATACTAGATTTGCTTTAATAGTGTGTATTTGTGTCTATCATTTATGTTAAGCTGAATAATCTGTTCATGATTAATTGTAAACGATTATAATATAGGGTTATTTAAAATTTGTTAAAATAATTTGTTGAAAAATATAATTATTCAAGAAAAAACATTTTAGGAATTTCATTAAAACTCTAAGAAAATTGCCTGTTGTGTTTTTTAGTAATATGTTACAAAACATGTTTCAGGGAAAATAAATGTAATTGTGAGCTGAAATTAATATTATTTTTTCATTAAAATTTGCTTCATAATTATTTAACATCCTCAGTCATCTGATGGGCAATTAAACTACGACAGCACAGTATAGAATGACTCATCTACTGGTGCAAAATTGTCAAAACATTTTCGTACTTTTTCGAGCTTCTGGAAGCTCACAGAAAAAAAGATATTGATTATCGATCGAAACAAATAGTAATCCGAAAGGGATATATATGGACTACTCGTAGAGCATTCCAAAACTGGTCAGTCAAGCGTTACTAACGTCCTAAGTATTGTAACATGAAGCCATGTTCTATCATAGAACAAATTCTAAAATTCTCAACTTTCATAGAGCAAATTCACGATACGGAAAACATTGATTGTAAATGAACGTCATTGGAGGCTTTTTTTGTTCAATCGTAGAAATTGTTGTTTTTAGCGTTAAACAGTTAAATTTATACCGATTTCCAATAATATGTAAAATGACTCAAATTTCATTTCGTAACAGACGCACAGGGGAACATTTTTGCGGTGAATAACTTCTTTCGACATTGATATTGTTGCTTCACCGGGTTTAACCTAATGTTTCGGAATTTGGAATTTTTTAAAGATATTTAATTTACATATCTCATCATGATATGTTGCATAAAATCTTCAATGTTGCCTGTTTAGCAATAAATGCATTTAGCGATATTATTATCCTTGTACGTCTGGCTCAACGCTTTAGGACATTGGGATATCCACTCATGTCCAAATGTAAATTGCCTTATCGGGTGTTGTACTGAAACCTAACTGCAAATGTTGGTTCACATTTTAGGGAACAGGTCCTAGCTACTCTACTGATTTATTTCCTTGTATACCCGTATGCTTTTTTCCCCAGTCGAAGAAGATTTGTTCTTATTTTCATAAATGAGCAGAAAAATTGTTTTTGTTTAAACGAATTAATGGCGTGATATAGTGCTAACATTTCAGCCTAAAAAGCGGTGTTTACACTGAATAAGCGAGCCTTCCATGCATAATTTAATTGATTGACATGAAATACGCAAAAAGCTAGATCTTTATTTTATTCTACTTTTGAGCCGCTGGTATAAATGGATAATTTGCCTTTTTAGATATTATATTCTAATAGACTGTAATACTAGATTTATTCCTTCCTACGAAGGACCTAATATTTGTTTAGAAATTTTATGTTGTATTTAGGGAAAAATATTTCTTTTGTTGATGATTGTAAACATGCAATCACTAGATACTCCGTTTTCTTTTTCTTTTTAAATAATTTGAAATGTAATGACACTATATATGTTAACTATTGTAAATCTGTTTTTTCAAGTTATTTTCCATGCATGGAACATAAATAGAATAGAACGTTGGGGAAAAAAATAAATGTTTTAGACTGTGCATTGTCTCCCTTAGTGTAAACCAGATCTCACAACCATAAGCTAATTTACATTGTTAAACAGAATTATACAAAATTAAGAAGAAAAAATTGCGGAAAATCTACCTCAAATTCAATAAAGTTTGTCGATGTTTGGGGTTATCTTTTAATTTTTATCACGCTTTTTGTTTATAAGCGGAAGAAAAGATCATGTTTGGTCTATATTAATGCGAAAATATGTAAGATATTTAATTGACTTTAAGTTGAAATCGTCTACATTAAACTTAAGTACTTCTAGTAAAAGTTCTTAGTTTCCAAAAATTAACCCATTGATCATTGCCTACTGATAAATTTACTAAATGTATTAAGGCCCAATTTATAATATTTAATGCGTTATTGCAGTTGTTTTTATAACTCCCTTTGAATGGTTTCAAACAATCACTATAAAGTCATCTGCGTACGCAATCAGTTTAAAATTGTCACTTCGACGCTTTGAAGCGGCTCTGGAAGGAGTGCCTACTAGTGGCTCAATGCATTTGGTAATCATCTTCTAATTTTTGTGGTCTTTCCTTAAGCGCTAACTATACTCTTTGAAAGGGAGGAAAGTATTAGAAATGCTTAACGCAAAAGAAAATGTAGCCCTTAAATTATAATTCGAGCCCTTAATCACTCTAAATATTTTAGTGTAACAGTGTAAATCTGAAGGTTAAACATATAAAACTCTGAGCAACACATTATTTTAGCATATTAACAATAAATGCTAATTCCTTCATGATTTTTACAGTAGAAAGTTATTTAAATGCGATTCATAAAAACCTCTCCCATAAAATGCAATGCATTGACTTTTTTGTGTGTGTGTGCGTGTGTATACAAAAATCTGGTTTCTATACAAACCAGTTGTACAGGACCTATTAATGCCATTTTAAATGGAGAACGCGCCATAGTGAACTTAAATAATATATATATATACATTTTTAAAAATTCTGAAAATATTTACCGACGCTGGAGGCACGCAGACTGGCAGATAGAAACATAGACAGTCGGACAGACAAATGCATAAATTGAAATCGTAGTCACACTTAAAAATTGTTAAAAAGTGTCAAAAACGTTTAATATAAACAAAAATGCAATTCCAGCAAATTTCCATTATTATCCCTTAGTTTAACACAATATGTTTGTGTGGCCCTGTATATCTTACTCATATTAATACAATATTGTATAGAAGGTATTCCTTTTTGCACATGAATAACATTTTTAAATTTCATTAAGATTTGTGCAAATTAAAGTTCTTAAAATTAAAAATACAAAAATACCTCTCATAGAATGGACACATTCGGGTGTCGTTGTAAACAAACCGGTAGATCATAAAGTTAAAAGAGAGGTACTCACTGCACTATCAATAGGGTACATCTGAAAGTGAACTCCAATAACATATATCAGTTAAAAAAAATCAATGAATATTTACGGGAGTTAGAAAGCGGACAAACAGACTTACAAACCGAAGTCATATTCTTCCTCATATTCAAACAAACTATTCCTTCATGATATATATATAACATTCACGTGATATATATAGCATCCTGATATAAATATCAAGTTCACTCATATTGTTTGTAAAAACTTGTCTTCCCCTTTTTCATGCCTCTCCAAACACTTTTTTGTTTCACTACTTTCACAATTCGCCCACCCCCTCCCATCTCTCCTATTTACTATTTTGTATTTATTTAGATCCAGTAGTATAAATATTGATTTGAAGTATGAAATAATATATATATATATATATATATAATCAACAATCCGATAAGAGATTTCATATTTACATGCAAACTTAAGCAAGAGATATGAGCTAATTAATTGAAATAATGGAAAAATTGTACAATAGATTTTGGTTTTGTTGAGTGCACATTTAATAGGAAAAAGCAACGAAAAATTATTTTAAAAAATGTTGCAGACATTCTTTATTACATTTATTATTATATTTATGACTTGATAATAAATTATAGATAATTATTATTATTACTATTATCATAAATGAACATCGAATTTGATAAATGGGTATGAAACGGAACATATATATATATATTTGGTATACACTTTATAAATTGTTATTTAAATTTCTTACAAAATAGTATTTATGACAGTCTAATTTTTAAAGAGCAGAATATAAATAAGCAAAAATTTAAAATGAAAATTCTTAAAAAAATAATTAAAGGAATAAATGAATAAATATTTAGAATGTAAGGAATTAGGAAGAATTATATTTTATTTGAATTTCTTTAGATAAGTAAAGAGTGATTGGCATAAAAAAAGCGTCTTAAAAATATTCTACGTACATAGTTTTATAGTTCATACCACTTCCTCCCACACGCACACAGAAAAAAAAAAAAAAAAAAAAAAAAAAAAGTGGTCACCACACGACTTTTTTTAAACTGTTTGGAAATACATCTTTTTACAATAATATTCGCATTTTTGTGTGGGACAAATGTTTCGTAAATAAACGGGCAGATTCCACACGTTGAATACGCCCGAAAATACGTATTCCACACGTTGAATACGTCCATTTAGCTTATACAAACAAAAAAGGAAATTTACAGTATTAAGTTCTCCGGAAAGGTCGAACATTAATTGTTCAAGAACAGTATTCAATGGCATATTAGAGACTATCTCACTGGCTAATGGCATTGGCGAATCTCACTGGCTAAGACTTCAAAAGAATTTACACGAACGTAACTGAATTCTATGTTATACTGTTTGGTTAAAATTAGTGACTGCAATATTGTTTCAAATTTAAAAATAACTTCTAGGTTTTTGCAACTATAATGTAACGTTTCTGTCAAATTTAGTCTCTAATCTCGTTAAATCATTCTGACAGATGAATATAGTTTTATCTTATAAAACAAATTTGTTCTGAAATATTAGAAATATTTCCTACATCGAAGATGTTGTTTTGGTAAAAGTAGATTGATGTAGAAATCATTTTAACACATCCACTAATATCAGTTTTGGTGACAATCTAAACGAAATAACTTGTTATGTTATAATTTATTATTTTTATGCCTGTAGCATGCTTTAAAGGGGGAGAAGGAAATGTAGAGGTATAAATGGCTCTTTTACGGGGGAAAGATAACAAAGAAAATTCAGTTTCAAAATTATCATGTGGACTGTTATTTTAAATCTCTAACTATTTCACTATGAGTTTTTTGCGTTAACTAAATATATCTCGACATTCATTTTTTTTATATTTCAGTTACAGCATCAGTTAAGAACAAACAAGTAAAAAATGTTTTTTTTTTTTTTTTTTTTTTGAGGACTGAGGGTCTATTAGTCTCAATCTGGGAATTTTGCGTTGTCGATTTCGATAGTTGGACCTTTGTCGAAATCTAAAATTTATCAAAAATGTAATTGAATAATTTGAAAGCGATGTTATAATTTGAAACAAGAAAAAAAAAAAAAAAACTAATAGTCCTCCGTCCTAAACTAAATTCTGCTTTTGCCAGAATTTCATCAAAATCCTTTATTATTATTATTATTATTAATGAAAGAAAAAGAAAAGAAAATTAATAAAAATCAATATCGTTACAAGCGATATCGAAAAAGTTTTTTTAATAATTTTGAATTAGGAAATAAAAAGTGCGCGTGAAATAATATGAAATAAAAAATAAGTAAAAAAATGAATTTAATGATTTAATGTTTTTGTTTTTCGGGGCTGCTCATGCATATAAAAATGCGTATTAAAACGAGTCGAAAAGGAAGCGAAATAAGTATTGATTTATATTACGATAAATACGATATATAATATGATACGATATATCAGACCTATCGTCCAGGGTTAGTGGGCATTTTCGTTGAAGGAAATAGTTTGTTCGTTCGGTGCAACTTGCACATTAGTCCCGTGAGGTACAACTTTCACATTAGTCCCTTGACGTACAACTCTCATTTTAGTCCCGTCAGGTGCAACTTGCACATTAGTCCCCCCCCCTTTTTTTTAACCAAAAATTTTTAAAATAAAAACTCATTTTCTCAAGTGTCACAAAATTGACTTTCTTTCAATATTTAGTGTTATACTTCTCTAAGATGAAAGCGTCTGGATTGATTATGGAAATTAATCTCTATCTCTATATATTTAAAAATGTTACTGTTGCTGGCGTCAAATTATTTTTTTAAATAATGTCGAAGAACACTGCTGACACAGGATGAAAAATTAATTTCTCATACTCATACTGTAAACAAAGTAGTTTTTTGAGATCTTTTTTTTTTTTTTTTTTTTTTTTTTTTGTAGGATTCATTTTGCGCAGTGCGGTCTTGCACTATCGCTTAGCAGAATAACGCCTTTTCTGTTGACAATCGTTGGACACTTTTCAATTAAACATTGATTTACTCGATCCATTCTTCCCACTAAAGATCTGCATTGACAATATGTTCAGATTTGAGTACTTCAAAATGATTTACCCCGCGAATATTCCCCCAAACACACAAAAGCTCCTGTTTGCGGTGTAAACCTGACTTTGCTTATTTTGTGGTGATTCATTCAAAGAGATTCCACTGCCTTTTGCATTTTGGATTCTCCTAAAATACCCATTTTTTAAACTCAAGTGATTAAGAGATTAACCCTAGCTTTCCCAAGATGGGGTCATTTTGACCCCACTTTGAAGTTGAAATTTAGTTAGGCCCGCCTCATTCAAAAAGTGCGCTAATTCGCCAGAGATAGCAAACGTAACCAGTGGAATGTATAGATATAGTAATAAGACATAGATTGATCAGCAAGGGCGAAAAAGTGATGCCTTCTTTACTCGGGGAAAGACGGTCATTTTAATCCCTTTTGGATGTCTTTCCCCGAGTGAATATACACGGGAATATATACAGATAATTTAGCAAATAAAATTTATGAGTAATTTACGTACTAAAGATGAATGAAAAAACTCCAGACTCACTTTTTACTTTCTCTTACCCATAAGGTAGAGAAAGTATTGTTTTTGGCTCAAATTTTCGAACGCGAGATTTTGTTATATTTACACGTTTTGAGGTCCCCTGAATACGAAAATCATGTTTTTAGCAAATGGTCTGTGTGTCTGTGTGTGTGTGTGTCTGTGTGTGTGTCTGTGTGTGTGTGTGTGTGTGTGTGTCTGTGTGTGTGTGTGTGTCTGTGTGTGTGTCTGTCTGTTATCAGCATACCTCAAAAACAAATTATGGCAGAAAGTTCAAACTTGGTATTCTAAATGTGTATCATATAGGGATGCTACAGTAAGCTTTTGGCTAAGATCAAGCAAATGGTTCGTGTACAGGGACAATCAAGAGAATTCTAATACATTACGTCTATGGGGGAAATTGCAGGAAAATAGAGTTTAACGTGTATAGACTGCACTAAACAAAATGAAACAAATATATAATTTTTGTAATAGAGACAGTTAACTGGAAAAATTTTTTTGTGTATGTAGGAGCCTCGCCTCCCCCCCTGGGGGGGAAGTCCCCCCTCGAGGGGAGTAAATTTGCATGATGGGTATCTTTCAAAAGAGCTCGAAAATACCTTTAAAACGAATGGTTGAACCATCGATCTGCGATAATTTACAACAAAGTTATCGATTTTTTTTACTTTTAACGAAAAAAAAAAAACAGAAAAAAGTCGTACTTTTTTTTTTTTTTTTTTTTTTAAATATTGAGAATAAAATGGACTTTTTTGGATATTTTGTGTTAAACTACTTCTCTAATATGGAAATCGTCTGCCTTATCATAAAAGATAATTTTTTTAAATAATAATTTTAATAAATTATTTTTTCAAAAGAGAAATATTTTTTAATAACCGAATTAAATTCTATATAAATGTAGGTGCATTAATGAAACGGGGGGTTGAGGAGGGCGGTAGCCCCCCTCACACAGAACTAATTATCATATAAAACTCTTCAGAAGCTTAATATGAATTGTTTAACATAGGCTTACATAACAGTACTCGTTATCTTACCTCTTAATCTCCAACCTGTATTTATAGTATTAAATTTCAGGGTAAGAGAAAGTCGTGTGAGTGACACACCAGATTATTTTATTATGTTTCACAAGCTCACTAGAAAATCAAAAAGCACAAAACAAAAAACCAACTTGATAGCAATTACAATACACACTGATAAATGCCCTGTGACCTGTTGGCTCATTGCCAAAACATTGCCAGAACAAGATGACATCTGATTGGCCCTGTTAACACTCATGCTCATTGGTTACATTCAAATGAAGGACAGCTACTTCCTATAAACGTAAGCAAGCTGTGCTTCTTTTTTCTGGTTATTTAGCTATAACGTTTTATATAATACAGATAACTGAACAAATGTTATTGCTTTACAATCTTGATTAAATTACCTTTCCAATGATATATAATTGTATAGTACTGGTAGAAAAAAGTGGTGTTATTAGGCATCAAACCACTAAAATATACTTTTTTCAAAAGGTTTCCACAATTTTCTCCTTTACTGTATATATATATATATATATATATATATATATGTGTGTGTACAGGGTGAGTTTGACATAATCTGCCAAACGAAAGGAGGAGATATAACAGCCCATGGGGAGCACAAAACACTACAGAAACCCTGTCCTATCTCTAACCGTTTCTGAGTTATCGTAGACAGAAGAAAAATCGGTTTTTCTCCATCCCTTCTAAAAATTCCTAAATTTGTGAGCTTTCTGAAAGACTTACACACAAAATATGCACATATTTGGAAAGAGAAGAAAACTTTGTATCGGGTGACACCATTTACATCAGGATACCTTCATTTGACGGAGAGCTACAAGCGCTAAAACATTGCAAAAGTTTAAAATCAAGTTGTCACGAAATTCTTTAACCGGCAATTCTGCAAACACCGTTCAAGCTACAATTGGCCAAATGTACCAAAAACGTCTCCATTCCACAAGCTTTAGAATGATCCCACAATAAACCATATCGGTGTTATAGTTTTTTTTTTTTTTTTTTTTTTTTTTGTTCCTGATTTGATTGGTGTAGGTGTTTATTTTAAAAGTAAAAATTTATTTGTTTAAAAATTAATGCACCGTTTTGTGGTAAACTGCACACTAATTTGGGCAAACGAATTAGACGAATTAGATTTTCAAACGAATTAGATGAATATGAATGCACACGTAGAATTATGAGTAATTTGCCATTTATTAGATTTAAAACTTATGAAAAATAAATAATTTTAAAAATTTTGTAAATGTTTGCAAATATTTTTTAAGAACTGTAAAATGCTCTCTCTCTATATATATTATGCAGTATTACACATTTTAATATAACTACCTTTTTTTCAACTTAATCGATGTTGATAATTTTCATAATTTCTTATTCATTCCTTTTTCCAATTTATTATAAAATACATATCAATAAAATAGCTGTTTCTAGAACATAAAATACTATATTTATGTGTTTAAAAATTTAAGCATGGAACATAGGTAAATCTTTATTCTTCATAAAAACCTCTAAATTTACAAAAGCTAAAATTATGAAAGAAAAATTTTATTTATATTTAATAGCTACAAAATATTATTAATGATATGGTCTGAAAATAATATAAAATATTCATTTTATTTATTTAATACCGTTATTCGTTTTGCATAGATTCCGATTTAAAAAATTTTAAGGCATTAGTACTTGCATTTTTACAATATATTTTGGCATAATCTTTGCATTTGGCAGAAATTGTCGTTAATACCATTAGTCGCATAGACCATTAACTTTTAATCAGAAAATTATTTTTTATAAAATAATTGACAATATACACAAATTAGTTTATTCTTACTTATTTTTCAAGAAAAAAAATACTAATAAAAATTTTGTAATATAGAATTTAAGGAAGTTTCATATTTATGTGTCATTACTTAGTAGAACTGACATAGAATTTTTCTGTTTCTCAGTGTTTTTTTTTTTTTCCATGCATCACAAAAATTTTAGCTTTAATAGTAAAAAATTCAAAAACACAGTTTTGCGATACTATTGAAAAAGTGTTTTTCTTTTAAAGAATTATTTACATGTTTTATTTTAGTTCATTAGTAGCATTTTTATCTTGACAATTCTTGTAGAAATTTTTCTTTTTCTTCAACAAAAATGTAACAAAACTTTGATTTTAACATTAAAAAAAAAAAAAAAAAAAAAAAGAGAACAACACAATTTATTTTTCAAGTAACTTGTCAATAAATTAAAGTCATTCAATCAATCATACTTTTAACGGATCATTTATTGGTGGACGTTTTCCTAGTGACAAATTAGCTGAGCGATCTATTCATTAATGACAGAGTTCTACTAATATTATATCATTGCTTACAAAATATTAATATTTCTTTAGCGAAATGTTTGGGTTTTTAAAAGGTATTTAACCTATTCATTTATTAATCATTAAAAAAAATATATATAAATAAATAAAATACAACAACACAATTTATTTTTCAAGTAACTTGTCAATAAATCAAAGTCATTCAATCAATCATACTTTTAACGGACCATTTATTGGAGAACGTTTTCCTAGTGACAAATTAGCTGAGCGATCTATTCATTAATGACGGAGTTTTACTAATATTATATCATTGCTTACAAAATATAAATATTTTCTTTTAGCTAAATGTTTGTGTTTCAAAAATGTATTTAACATAAACATAGTTTTATCACTTTTTAAAAGAAATTTACAAAAGAAAAAAATATATATATATATATATATATATATTACAGATGTTTTACTTAGTTATTTTACTAGCTTATAAATCTAACATATATATATATATATATTAGCTTGAATTATTTAAGAAATTTGTAAGATTTGTAAAACGTTATAATATTCATACATTTTTTATGTTATAAGTGTTTATCTATTAATGTTGATCTATTAATGACTAGTTTTTTACTAGTTTTACTAATTTTATATCATTGCTTACTAAATATTAATATTTTCTTTTAGCAAAATGTTTGTGTTTTAAAAATATATTTAACATATACATTTATTTATCACTTTTTAAAGAAATTTACTAAAGAAATATATATATATATATATATATATATATATATATATTACAGATGTTTTATTTAGTTATTTTACTTGCTTATAAATCTAACTTATATATATATGTATAATTATATGTATATATTTTTTTTTAGTTTGAATTATTTAAGAAATTTGTAAGATTTATAAAATGTTATAATATTCATACATTTTTTATGTTATAAATGTTTATCCTAACATGTAAAATTTAATGTAATACTGTTTCCTTTTTTGATCTACTTTAATCACAGCAATAAAAACAAAATTGATTCTTTAAGGAACTTAGAGATAAAGGAAAATCATTCTATCAATCATAATTTTGAAAGATGTTTTAATAAATAGAATTATTTACGGAAAAAAAATAGTTCATTCATTTCATTATTTATGACATAATTTCACAAATTACATTTTTTATTACAATTGCTTATGAGAAATAAAATTTTCTCTATAGTATAATGATTTTTCCGTAAGGTATTTAATATATACATCTTATTGTGTATATTTTTAAAAGTCATTTAAATAAAATATTACAAATATTAGTTAACAGTTCTGCAGTTATGTTTTAAGTGCGTTTTTCTACAGTTATTTTTTTAGTTCGTTTTAAACACCATGCAGTAAAAAAACGATTGCTTGCAATTGTTCGCTTATCTGAAACATACAGTAATTAAGTAATGTAAAGAATGCTAAAAAGTGTCATTTACATATTAAAACTTAAATAACATACTTTTAAGTATATATATTTTAAATAATTAAAAATTATCTATTTTTATGTTTAAAATAGAAAGTCTTAATATGTTGGTTATGGAATCGTTACTATGTGGGTAGCATCATTACTATGAACTTGCTAGTGCACATGGCATCTTTACTCTGAACTGACTATGTAATTTATGGCATCATTATTTATGGTAAACATTTTATTTCATATGTGAAGTAATAGTGAAATATTTTACTTAAGTCAAATACAAACTAAAAAGATAGAGAATTGCCCTATAAAGGATGCAATATTAAAAGTTTTATGTATCGCATAACTTAGTAATAAAAGTTTCAATGGTAAGACTTATATATATAAATGGCGACGTTTGTTGAGATTTGTTTTTCTTTATCCTGCTTAAACCAAAATTTTTGCAGTAATAAACGTAGCTGTTAAATTAAGCAGGATTTTAAATACCGGTAAAATTTTATGGAAATATTTATTATATTTAATCAGTGAAAACTGTTACAAAAAATATATGTTAAAACTTTCCGGTAGTCAAAAAGTGCTAAATAAAATAAATGTGCCTGTATACTTTTTAGCAGAGTCGCCAACATTTCAATTTATTCTGGAGCATTTTTTGCCCAGCCTTTATTTCATACCAATTTTATTTTAAGAATTTATTATTATTATTATTATTATTATTATTATTATTATTATTATCGTAATAATATATTTGAGAAAATCACTCTATAAATAAAGCGGTGCGAAATAAAGGTGGGTATAAAAATGCTCCAGAAATAATTAAAATGTTGGCTACTGTGTATTATTAACAATAAATATATTTTCTCCTGTTATTCACTAAATTCTACCATAAAGATTTCGTAAGATAAAAATAACTGGGTATTTTATTTAGCGATGATATGAACACTGAACTATAATACATTCAAATTCTATAGAAGAAAGTCTCCGGGTGTGGGCATGGTCTTGATTTTGGCTTATGACTTTTGATAAAGCAGATATAATGTAAACATAAGAATACCAATGGAAAGCAAGAGTCCTTAGTTAACGTTTGATGAAGTACCTGTATTGATTCCATCAATCAGAAAAATTGTATCACCAATTTTAGAAAGTGGTCCTTTTTGGAAAAAAAAAAAAAAATGTGCACCCAGTTGTGGCAATACCTAAATAATCCGCTAAAAAAGGGAAAAGAAAAAGAAAACCACTGCAAATACAGAATATATATATATATATATATATATATATATATATATATATATATATATATATTTTATAAGGACTTAGGGGCCAAATTAAAAGCAAAAAATGGTATCTTTAAAATTTTATTCGTCATCTTCTTCGTTCTCTAAATCAGATGTGTAATACTTGCAAGTAAAATAACTTGCGTGCATATTGGCACACTTGAAATGCACCAGACGATCGCACTAGTTGCATTTCATTGAGTTGGTTCTTGTTAAGCGTGATGACACGTGCTACAAACTGATGACACGTACGATACATAAATAGGATCAACAGATGGTGAAGTTATCTTTTTTTTTTTAGCTCGCTTGTCCGATAGTTTGGAGAGTGGAGTTGCCTTATAATTTCCAGGGCTCTACTGCAGGGACACAAATGCTGCGAGTACGTCCATATTCTGTGGTAGACGATTTTGTCAGTTTCTTATTCACTAAGCAATCCTTAATGGCTTTAACCAAAGCGTTAAAATCCATTTCTTCGGATCGGTTGTTTCTGGAGTTGACACGTGCTAAAAATGCCCGAAAACGTGTAAAAACACTAATAAAACATGTTGCGTTGATATAAACGACCATATTTGACAAATTTAAAGTCAAACGCACGCTTTAAATGAAAGAAAGAAGGGCGCGAACAACCGGGGGAAGGGCAGCCATTTTTATAATTACAGAAACAACAATTTTCTGTCAATATTTTGGCTACATTCGACATTGCATCACAAAAGATAATGAAAATACTGTATGAATATACATTTACACTCAGATTTTTGAATAAATTCACTTTCATTTATCGTACACAGAAAATATTCACAAATAACTTTTCTGTTGCTTTCTTTTTTTTTTTCTTTTTTTTTTTCGATTCACTTACTAAGCAAATGCATCTGTTCACTTCAGTTTTAACACAAAATCTGCGTACTGTCAAAATGCAACTTTGGAAATACTCAAATCCACCATATTAGCTTTCTCTTAAAAAATATGGTGGGGTGCCCATAACCAGAGAGTCCACATAACATGAGACATTTCCCTACATATCCATTTATTTTTATTCTAAAAATTATGATAATTTTTAAAATTTTAAAATTTTTATATATGTTTATGTACAATTAATTAAAAAATAAATAAATGCGTTTATCTTCTATTTAAATATATATATATATATATATATATATATATATATATATATATATGTATATACATATATGTATATACACATGATACCTCTCTTTTCTCCGTATATATATATATATATATATATATATATACGTATAATTTTTTTGCGATACAGATAATTGCTTGTTTAAAATATATATCAGTTTACATTAAGTATTAAATTAAAAGGAAACTGTTTAATTTGTAAAATTATATTTTTTGGTAAACTTTGAGATGCATATTTAATACAGTAAAACTATTCTTTTAATGCCTGAAATATTACACTAAGAAATGATCATCTCTTTCCGTATAACGAGCGTCAATGACTGGAAATATTCTAAGAAGATTTTACTGAAAATAATCTTGTTATTAATATCTTTAAAGAAGATTATCATCTGGTAAACAACATAATATATAAAATATATATATATATATATATATATATATATATATATATATATATATTCTCTCACACTGTAAGTTTTGATGTTACTCAGAAACATTAAACACACACACACACACACATATATATATATATATATATATATAGTCGGTAACAAAAGTGTTAGAAAATACTATATATGAATGAAGGCTGTGAATACGTTGAATTCCTCATTAAGTTATATAATATATTTAATAATAAATATTCTTTATTTAATAGTCAAATAATTAAAAGAAGTTTGACGTACCTGGGTCTGCACAGGTATTCCATTTTTCGCTGAAATTAATATCGTATTGTAGTCAGCAGTATTGATTCTTCTAAAAGCAGGATAAATTATCCACATATAATGTAGAAATCACGTCTGGTTTTAAAAACAGAATAAGTCGTTTTTTCTGTAATAAAATATGGGTTAATATTTGTTTAATTATTTAGATATTAACTGCATGATAAAGGATTTCCTAGAATTTACTTTTTAAAATTTATTTACTGTTTCTTAGGAACAAAATACGATTAAATGGAATAGAAAACGGAACGTCTGTCCCATAACAAGAAAAGTTACATGATTGAAAAAGTATTACAGTTCGTAGAGAGACGCGACATATCGTCACGTGGTGCGGCAGGTGCATTAAACAATTAGTTTTGCGGGAAGCAAAAAAGTCTGGAACACCAAAACGAATGTTAATAAAAAAATTTCTGAGATTAAATATCACAACAAAAAGTGTCCGAACACTAGCAAAAATTCCTATGTAAAAAAATACACTTCATACGGTTTTGTTAAATAAATCCTTGTCGAATCCTGTTTCTAGTCAGTATCAGAACATGATTCGCTAAGGATTTATTTATCAAAACCGTATGCATACATAATATATTCGGGGTTTCCGGAAGTGGTTCTAAAATGTTGATAAAATTTAAGGGTAAAAGGATTTTTTTTTTTTTTTTTTTTATTACAAACCGATCTGACGTATCTTCATATTCAGGAAAATTAATGCTCTCTCGTAAGCAGCCTTCCTGATTTTCTTAAAAACTGATTGAATGATTTTGATAAAAGTTTAGGTTCAATGATTTTTGAGATAATACTTCGATGATAGTAAACCATCTGTTCATTAAAGTTAGCGTTTACAATTTACCCCGTGATCTGCTTAGAAAAAATATATGACAGAAACTCAGTTTTCTTGCAAACTGCAAGAAATATCTTGTTAAAAACTTTTGAGCTCAATTCAATCAGAATTACTATTACCGTTCAGAAATGTGGCGTTAACGGGTAAACCGAAATACAAAGAGTGAAAAATATTGTTGAAATTTAGTTTACATTGAAACTGCTAGAAAGATAAATTTATTTTCTAAATAAATTCGAGTGAAAATTCAGTAATGATTCAGTAATGAGTATTTAAGTTAACGTTTTATAAGAACTCTCTAAATGCAGGATTTTATAATCATATATATATATATATATATATATATATATATATATATATATATATATATTCTTTTCAATACTTTTGAAAAAATGTTGAAAAGTGTTATGGCTTCAGTTTGTTCGTCCATTTTCCCGTGTTTATATCTATCATTTCCTATGTATGTCTATTCTTCTTTCCGTGCTGTAACGATCATATTTTACGCAAGACATCTATTACTGATACTACTATATACTGATACATGTTACTCAAGTTTTACATTCCGTGTGCCTTAATATAAAAAATATAAATTGTCCCAGTCGTTTGTCTACATGGCTACCTAAAAGCATGACGAACCATGCGTCTTATGAGAGATATTTTATGTCCAGTATAGAAGAATGTATTTACTCAAATTTGTGTAGCCCTATATATTTTCTATAAATTACATACACATATTATATTAGGGGACACTATTGAAATGCCGCTATATGGTGTTAAGTTACCACATTATGCAGAGAGTAAAATCCCACCGGTGCCGCGTACGTAATGAACTGCAACAAGCAACTCGAGAAACTATTTCAGTGTATGTTCAAGATTATGAATAAAGCAGTGGATAATATCTTCTTTCAACGACTCATTCTATTTTCAGACTTACAGTAATTTATTTCTGACTGCACTGAGAAAATATTCTGTGACTGACACCGAGAAACTAAATTGTGGCTCTAGAGAAAATAGTTCCCTGTCATTCTTATACATTCTAGCTCCTTTTCTTAGCAAATTCTAAAAACACTTATTAGAAATGTAGATCATTTTCTTATATTATCGTAGTCAAACGTTTATAAAAATCTTTGAAAACTAATATAAACACAAGAGGTGAGAGTTTTCGTAACAATAACTTTGCTCTATGACCCAATTCTAGGAAATCAAGGGAGAATTTCTCGCAAAACACATGATTCATAATATTCACAATATCCATAATATTTTTTCACCATCTAGAAAAATATGTATATATATATCCTAGAAATTCTCGATCACATCGTCTATTTAGATTATTCGTTTACTTTATACGCATAAATAGTAAATCTATATTTCTAGTTTAGTGATTTAGAAAATGACTACCTATTCGTTCCAGACGAAGGCGGTCCATTTTTTTTTCTCAGTGTGTAAGTATCTTTATTTTTATTTCATAGCCGTAATAACTGTGTGTAAAAATTCAAATAACACCCAGCATTATTTCTGTGTCATAACTTCTATGTGTAAACGTCTTCACTATTCGTGAATTACAATGGTTTGCTATATTTTATTATTGGGTCAATAGCGTTATTAGATGGCATGGTGGGGGTATATCCCTTGTATTTTCTAAACTAAAAAAAAGAAAAATAATATTTTATAAAGGAAGAAAAATAAATAATATTTACTTAATTATACTACTGAATTAGTGTGCTACAATCCCACAAATATTTATTTATTTATTTATTTTATTATTATTTTCTGTTTGTGAATAATGTGTCGAAAAATTACTGTCCAAAATTTTATTTTATTAATATATATATATATATATATATATATATAATACTTTATTTTATACATTGCTTTTTGTTTCAATGTTTGTTAGGGCTCTAATTCGTGTAAAAATAGGCCAATCAGAACCAAATTTGGGCATGTTTTTCAAATAAATAACATTACATATGTGCCAAAAACTATTACCGAATGTTATATAATTTGTTTTGAGATCAAAATTAACTGAGACGTTTGCTTCATTTTTATTCTTATTGATAACAAAAGAAAAAAAAATCTTTCTTCTTATTGATAACAAAAGAAAAGAAAAAAAAAACTTTCTTCTTTCTCTCTTTGCAATATGCATTTTATATATTTAAAAGCTTTATTTTTACAGATTTATCCCTTCAGGAATTTCTTTTTATTTCTATTGGTATGTGCAAAATTTATAGTATAAAGAAAATGATATTTGTGTAAAAAAAAAAAAAAAAAAAGTCACTAATATATTTGTTTTGTATTTGTATTTTTAGCTGCCCCGGGTGTGGTAAAATTATCTCGGAGCCGAGATAATTACGGCACTGAGTAATTCTTCATAAAATTGCTTTTTAAATAATAATAAAACTCCATATTATTAACGCATTTATGTCTTGCTTAAGAATCCGTAAAACGAAAGATTCCCCTTTTTTAAAGTACTAAGGTATTTTACAACATTTAAAAAAAATATTTAATTAAGATAGCGTCATCCCCCCCCCCCCCGACACACACACCTTGTACCCTATACTTAAAATCAAAGCAGCATGAAAAACAGATAACTTACCTTGAAATACATTTTAATGCATATCCCTAATGTATATTCTGAAATATATATATATATATATAATTTTTTTTTCACATTATGTACTATATAAAAAAAATGCTTTTATTTTGCATTTAAAAATTGTATGGTCAATTGATTTTGTTTAGGGAGGTGAAAATTTTTTAAACGGTAGCTATCAGAAAATTCGCCCATAGCCGTCCATTTGCATATCCTTGACGTCCTTGTGCACGAAATATTTGCTTTATCTCAAACAGATGTTTAGTGTAGCATTCCTATTTGAGTATTCGGACAACGTTGTTAAGGTAATTTAAGGAACTGAATGTACTTTTTAAATGCAACCAGCCAAGCATTTATTAAACAGGGGGAAAAAAGACTTTTTAAATTAATTTAAGTACTGCAAATTACTTTGATTAGCTCAAACATTACCTTTTTACTGTTATACCTTAAATTTACATCATCATATAACGGTTTATGATTTTTGAGTTACTTTTAATTAAAATAATTTAACGGATATTTTGTTCATGTAGAATTTCTATAATTATATCTGCGTTAATGTTGTAAACACTAAGTTTTAAAAGACATTTATTAAACTTCTAATTTTAAAGTTATAAATAAATACACACACACACACACATATATATATATATATATATATATATATATATATATATATTGAAATACATTAATATAATCAGTGCAAAAATGTTTTGATATATATATATATATATATATATATTATTTTTATCGAAATTCTACACGATATCATCTTTCATAATTGTATGAAATACATAATTATCAAGCATTTTTAAATTTACATTTTAATGTAAAATGTACCTCTTTTAATTAAAAGAAAAACGGGTTCTCATTGTCAGCATGACTCAAAGCAAATGATACAAGGAGATATAATTTATATAATCATTGTAACATGATGTGAAAAATAAATAAGATAAGTGTCACTGAAATGTTAATATTTCATGTTTATATATACATTCTTTTTTAAGCGCATCTAGCCTTTCGAAAGGGATTATAATTAATAAAACTTCCAGGCATTTTTCCATTGGAAAATTTAGGTAACGTAATAAGGTTATCGTAAATATTTGTTGTGATTTAAAACAACATACACATGCACACCTACAACTCCCCCCCCCCAACACACACACACACACACACACACACAAAAAAAAAAAAAAAAAAAAAAAAAAAAAAAAAAAAAAAAAAAAAAAAATTTTTTGCAGATTGACGAATATGCACGAGGAGTATTAAAAAACATGAATTTTTTTTCGACGTACGTTACAATGTGTTCTTTAGCAGTTAGAATAAAATCTGAATTACTCTTACTTTTCATACTTACATTTCTTTTTAATGAGAAAATAATATGGTAGTGAAATAAATGTTTTCTTACCTTAATAATACAATTAATGAATGAAGGTTGCTAGGTCTGTGCCTTTTCCCTGACTTATTAACTAGATTTTTTTTTTTTTTAATCGTAATCTTCAGCAATGTTCTTTCACACCGATTAAGTTAAAAATTCTAAATGAAAATTTTGGGGGATGTGTCAGGAGAAAAATGTGTTTGTGTAGTAACCCTGTGTATATACAAAATATACAGGGGATTATAATTAAAGTTGTGATTTCAAAACGCTCTCATTTTAAAACTAACGACAAAATAACTTGATAAATTAAAGGAACAATCATGAGGCAACTGAATTTTGTTTGGCGAAGGAAAAAAAAGCTCCAAAATGTGCCGATGCGTAATGCTGTAAGGTTTCACATTGCTGTTGTGGAGGTATGCAAATTACAAAGAGGCGACATGCACACCACAGACACGTTATCCCAATTTAAACCCGTGAAAATTCTGGATTTGATTATACGTGAAGAACATTACAGCAGATTTGACCGACTGGAAGGCAAACATTACGCAACACATTCATAGCATCAGTACAGATACCCTCCAATTTCTTCTGGAACATGACATGTTGTGCTTCAAAAAGAAGTAACGAAACAAGATGGAGAGTATATCACACAACTTATAGGTAATTATCCGTAAGCTGTTTGTTTCACGAATCTCCCTTTTCTCTCTTGTCACTAACACTGTTTCCTCTGTAAACACGTATACTTATATTTTTGCTACTAAATTTGTGGTAAACCCTCGATGTCAATTATTTCTTTCGGCTAAGAACATTCCTGTGTTTAACAAATCCATTTAGGCCTTTCCCTTAACAGTTAGGGACCCTATATTAGAAAGAGACTGGACATAGGCGTGCCGGCTTTTATACGTTATCCTCTTTTTTAGTGACAGTTGCTCCGTTGCTTACCATTACGCTGAAAAATAATTTCGGGTATTTTACTACATAACTGGAGGAAAATTTATTTATTACATTTTTCCTTTATTGGTAGATAAAGTATTTTAGTTTTGAAATAATTTTTAAAGGATAAAAATGCCTTATTATTTATTTTATGTTTTAAATACTTTGAATTCTCTTATTGCACGCTGTGTTACGTATATATTTTCTAACATATGAGATAATTACTTTATTTATTTGCTAGCTATTAGTTTTTAAGTTCTGTTTTGCAATATATTAAAAATGTTAGAACTCAATCTATTTTTCTGATATATTTTAAAATACATAATTAAAATAACTATGTATAGGTATATTTTAATTAAAAATGATTATTTCCTAGTACGCAAAATGTATCTGTTTTCTTAAAATAAATTGATAAAAATAAAGAAAATAAAGTGTATATTATTTGCTAGCATATGAAATATAATTTTTTTTTAAATAATAATTACCACAATAAATTTTATAAATTTTAGAATTAATAAATTCGTTTTTATAAATAATATTTAAATAAGTTAGTATTTTTATTTACTTAATATTTGAAAAAAATTAAAAAAAAAAAAAAAAAAAAAAAAAAAAAAAAAAAAATCTATGAAATAAGCAAACGTAAATAAAAAAATAAAAACCTTTTAAACATTCGAAAATATTTGCTAATATTTTTACAAATTATTATTAATTAAATTTTTAGTTTTAATATTTTTTAAAAAATAAATAATTAAGTCATTATTAATAATAATATTGCGTAATTGAAATAAATTATATATGCATTTTTAGCTTGTAAAAATATTACATAAATATTTTTATAAAATAATAAAAAATAATTTCTGTTCTTCTGCCATAGTTTAAATTTACTCATGAATTACTTGACGAAATTTAATATGGCCATATTTTTGTTAAAACATTTCTAACTTTTTATATACAGAATGTATGTCCTCAGAAAAAAAACAAAAAAGTTAGAATTACTTTCATAATCGACGCATTTTATTTTTTCCTGTGTTTTCCGATCGGAGTTGGAAAAGTAACTACATCTTAGGTAAAACAAAATTCGTTTTTCTTCAAATTCTTTTTTTTTTTTCTAAGACGAAAAAAGTTACATATTTATGTTCTGCATTGCTTTCTGAACAAATTTAGTACAATTTTCTTTCATTTATGTTGTACTAGCAGGCTACGCCCGCTTCGCTAGTCACTATTTTTAAATGAATCACAATAATTAATGAATTCTCAAAATTGCATTAACTTTTATCATGCGATAAAATAAAAGAAAAAAAAATTCTCATCAGGAAAAATGTCGCACCGGGTCCCCACTGCCTTCGGCAGCGTAGACCCGTGCGCTGCGCACACGTACTCCTTCACCATCCTTATGACTTCTCAAAATTCCACGTTATTACTCAAAAAATTTCATTCTTAAGAAAAGGAATTAAAAAATATATCATTTAGCATCGGGTAAATACTCACACTGGGACCCCACTGCCTTCGGCAGAGCAGACCCATGCGCGCTGCGCGCGCACGTTTGAGGATATGCGTCCGCTGTACACGCATATTCCTTCTTAACTCAAACTTTTATTATTAAGAAATTAAAATTAAAAAAAAATCTTTTATCATCGGGGAAAAACTTGCACCGGGCCCCAAACCCATGCGCGCTGCGCGCCTATTCCTTCCCCACCCTTCCAGCCCCTCCTAATTAACTTACATATACCAATTTTGGACGGTCTTACTCAATTAGCTGAGATGCAAAAGAAAACCTGATCAGGACACCTTAAATTTGTAACTCGAATTCCACTTTCGATAATAAAAAAGAACTTTAAAATACCTTTCGAATGATGTATTAGAAATAATTTAATCATAATTAGAATTTGAAAGATTTAAATTTTAAAAAATTACAGCGCCATCTGGCGGTAGAAATTTCTGTAATCTATTGTTCAATTCCAGATCAACAAAGCTTTCAAATGATGTGTTACTCATGAAATTATTTTAATTAGTAGATCAGATACAAAAGAAAACCTAATCAGGACACCTCAAAACGTGTAAATCGGGTGAAATCCCGAATTACATTTTCGATAATGTAAAAGTACTTTAAAATGTGTATCAACTAAAATAGGCTTTCAAATGATGTATTACTTATGAAATTTTTTAAATTAATAACTGATATACAAAAAATAAAAAACTGATTCAGGACACCTCAAAACGTATAAATCTGGTGAAAACTTTCGATAATTTAAAAGAACTTTAAAATATATTCCGAATAATGTATTAAAAATAATTTAATCATAATTAGAAATTGAAATATTGAAATTTTAAAATATTACAGCGGCATCTGGCGGTACAAATTTCTGTATTCCACTGTTCGACTCCAAATCAAAAAAGCTTGCTAATGATGTATTACTTATGAAATTATTTTAATTAGTAGGTGAGATACAAAAGAAAACTAATTCAGGAAACCTCAAAACGTGTAAATCTGGTGAAAACTTTCGATAATATAAAAAAACTTAAAAATATCTTTCGAATGATGTATTAAAAATAATTTAATCATAATTAGAAATTGAAATATTGAAATTTTAAAATATTACAGCGCCATCTGGCGGTAGAAATTTCTGTAATCAACTGTTCAATTCCAAATCAAAAAAGCTTTCTAATTGTGAAAATATTTTAATTAGTAGCTGATATACAAAAGAAAACCTAATCAGGAGACCTCAAAACGTGTAAATCGGGTGAAATCCCGAATTCCATTTTCGATAATGTAAAAGTACTTTAAAATGTGTATCAACTCAACAAAGCTTTCAAATGATGTATCACTTATGAAATTTTTTTAATTAATAACTGAGATATAAAAGAAAAACTGATTCAGTACACCTCAAAACGTGTAAATCCGGTGAAAACTTTCGATAATTTAAAAGAACTTTAAAATATCTTTCGAATGATGTATTAAAATTAATTTAACCATAATTAGAAATTGAAATATCGAAATTTTAAAATATTACAGCGCCATCTGGCGGCACAAATTTCTGTATTCCACTGTTCGATTCCAAATCAAAAAAAGGTTTCTAATGATGTATTACTTATGAAATTATTTTAATTAGTAGCTGATATACAAAAGAAAACCTAATAAGGAGACCTCAAAACGTGTAAATCGGGTAAAATCCCGAATTCCATTTTCGATAAAGTAAAAGTACTTTAAAATGTGTATCAACTACAATAAGCTTTCAAATGATGTATTACTTATGAATTTTTTTTATTTAATAACTGATATACAAAAAATAAAAAACTGATTCAGGACACCTCAAAACGTGTAAATATGGTGAAAACTTTCGATAATATAAAAAAACTTTAAAATATCTTCCGAATGATGTATTAAAAATAATTTAATCATAATTATAAATTGAAATATTGAAATTTTAAAATATTACAGCGCCATCTGGCGGTACAAATTTCTGTATTTTACTGTTCGATTCCAAATCAAAAAAGCTTTCTAATGATGTATTACTTATGAAATTATTTTAATTAGTAGCTGATATACAAAAGAAAACCTAATAAGGAGACCTCAAAACGTGTAAATCGGGTAAAATCCCGAATTCCATTTTCGATAATGTAAAAGTACTTTAAAATGTGTATCAACTAAAATAAGCTTTCAAATGATGTATTACTTATGATTTTTTTTTATTAAAAACTGATATACAAAAAATAAAAAACTGATTCAGGAGACCTCAAAACGTGTAAATATGGTGAAAACTTTCGATAATTTAAAAGAACTTTAAAATATCTTCCGAATGATGTATTAAAAATAATTTAATCATAATTAGAAATTGAAATATTGAAATTTTAAAATATTACAGCGCCATCTGGCGGTACAAATTTCTGTATTCCACTGTTCGATTTCAAATCAAAAAAGCTTTCTAATGATGTATTACTTATGAAATTATTTTAATTAGTAGCTGATATACAAAAGAAAACCTAATAAAGAGACCTCAAAACGTGTAAATCGGGTAAAATCCCGAATTCCATTTTCGATAATGTAAAAGTACTTTAAAATGTGTATCAACTAAAATAAGCTTTCAAATGATGTATTACTTATGAAATTGTTTTAATTAATAACTGATATACAAAAAATAAAAAACTGATTCAGGACACCTCAAAACGTGTAAATATGGTGAAAACTTTCGATAATTTAAAAGAACTTTAAAATATCTTTCGAATGATGTATTAAAAATAATTTAATTAGAATTTCAAATATCGAAATTTTAAAATATCTGGCGGTAGAAATTTCTGTTATCTACTGTTCAATTCCAAATCAACAAAGCTTTCAACTAATGTGTTAATTATGAAATTATTTTAATTAGTAGCTGAGATAAGAAAAGAAAACCTAATCAGGACAATCCGAAAACCTATATATACCACGGTAGTCGGGTAATGGAAGTAAAAAGAAAAAGAAAAAGTATTTTTTAGTTCCTTGAAATGTATTTTGTTGCTATGGAAACTCCTATCGTCTAATGGAAGATAGATTACGTGTTGGAATAAATTTTAATTTGCAATTAAAATGTAACTGCTTTGTTTATTAATGAAAATTGATGAAATTTTAACTGCAGGTTGGTTTTGTGCTGAATAGGTTGTATATTAAGTGTTGTGTACGAAAAAGAAAATTTGAAGCACTTTGAAATTTGCAATTTTTAACCCCAGTTAAAGATCATGTGACATTAATGAGTTTCACATGTTTTGTTTCCGTTAGAGACAGCCGTTAAAATCGTCTGCTGAATGCTGATAGAATGCCTCTTTTTAAGCAATATGGATTTTTGGTCATTTTTGCGATAGATATGGGTCAACATTTTAATTAATATCTCCGAAACTAATTAAGATTTTTAAATTCTGTTTCGAGGAAAACATCGGAAAGGCTCCAGAGCATCCTTATGTCAATTCTTGTACTTCTGCGTTCAATAGGGGCTGAACGTATAAAAGAACAGACAGACAGACAGACAAACCTTTCCATTTATTATTATAGATAGTAAAGTGCAAATCGCAAAGAAAAAACATTAAGTTCAATGGGGATCGCTCTGAATTGGAACTAAAATGGCCGACTTTCCCTCAATGTCCAGTCTTTTCCTAATATAGAGTCTATTAACAGTACTCTAATAGCGCCATCTATCGGCAGACATTGGAAATATTTTTCCTTTCGTCAAACAAAATTCAACTCCATCATAACTGTTCTAGTAAAATATCAAGTCATTCTGATCCGTAGTTTTAAAGTTAGAGCATTTGGAAATCGCAACTTTAATAATGATCGCATTGTACATAAATATTATTGAAACTTATCCTGTTATCTCTCTATGTAAATTTGTAAAGCAATCCAGCAGCAGTAAGTATTCCTTAATTAGTATACCTTTCTACGTTTTTATATCAAAAAGAAATAAAATAAAATGAATGACCCCCAAAAATGTACAGCTGACAGATATTTTTATGCAGCACAGACATAAGGAAGTGGGGTTGAATGGTTGTGTGTGAAAAAAAAAAGAAAAACTGAGCTTTCTTTCTTCGTGTTAAACATGTTAATAATTACTCTCAGCCACTCAATTTTTCTAATTAAATATATAATTAACCAAAGAAGGAAATTATTTATACAATTGAATAAAAAAAAACAACTTTGCTTTAGATTTAAATAATGAAATAACTTTAATGTCTGATAATTTTTATAAAAACACCCATTCAATCTAAACTAAAATTTTTAACGATATTTCTTCACATCGTTAAATATATATATATATATATATTTTTTTTCCTTTTCTTATTTACATATTGATTTTATTTTTTTCAAGTAATGCATCAGAAATTGTTGAAACTTTTCTTGAAACGGTTAATTGAAATAAATCAATTAGAATTTTTTATTTTAGGAAAAAAACTTGCAGTTCACATTCACGCAAATGTGCTCTTATTCATCATCTTTTTCTTTTAATACTCTTAAAACGTATTTTAAGCTTTCTCCGATTTAAGAGTTAGTCTTTGGTGCAAACATAAATAATTATTTAAAACTTATCACATTCAGTCTTCAAAGAATTTCAAGCTTACCTTATTATTATTCAAAAAGTCTTGTGCTTGGTATAAATATTTTAATTTGCATATACATGATAACTTTCTGCCACCCTTTTATAAAGACTAAAAATGTTACGCACGCAGAAGATTTAATTAAATATTTTAGATATTATATACTTACTGTTTGTTATGCAAAAACTTCAGGTTAAAAGTTAAGATAGTTTAAATACAAAACTCGTTATTTATTATTTGTTATATATATATTAAATCACCGCATCAGTTACACTTCAACAATGAAATTTATAGAGAAACAATCTGTAGAATAAAGTATTTCTTTTAGTTTCATGGGTCATTCCATGTCAAACCAACACACACGCACGCATACACACACACACACACACGGGGCCCACCAGCGGCCGAGCGGTTCTGCGCTCAAAGCTGGTAGATGGGAGGTGCCGGGTTCGATCCCAGGTCGCGCTCATCGACCTAGCCGTTCGGAGTTTTCCGTGGTTTCCTCCGAAACTCGCGTAAATACGGGCTAGGACCCCTTAGAAAGACCCCCACGGAGGGCATTCCCCCTATAGGCCTAGGACACATAAGGAGTCAATCGGCCTTAATCCTCCAACCAACCAACCAACCACACACACACACACAAAAAAAAAAAAAAAAAAAATCGATGCGCGGAGTAAATAGGTCTTAAAGAACGTATTTTAATTAGATCGCTTGCTCAAATAAAAGTTAAAGAATTAAGAATAAATTAATTTTGATGGAGGGAAATTTACCTCAGACTATTTTTTGAGATAGATTATTATTATCAAAACTAACTAATTTTTTTTTTTTTTAAAGACGCTATTTTGAAACGGCGTTGTGCTATCGCATTTCTGCGGACCTAATTGAATTTTCTGGAAGGAATTTTGAAAATGTAATTAAAAGTGACGTCACCAAATTTATTTAACGAAGTATGAACGCTAGAAAAGTTATTAATATTATTTTTCAATTTTTTGAGTACAATCTAAAATGATTTTAAATCCATTTAACAATTATTTATTTTTTGATTGGTGAATTTGTTTGTTTACCTTACGAAACATCGGCGGTTTGTTTACAAACAAACATTTCTATTTCTTTTGAATTTTGAGTAATTTCAACGATTAATTGAGGGAAAATAGAATAAAAATTAAGAACCAAACTAATTTTTTGGAGGATTTGAGAAAAAATAACTACATTAAACAGTGTTAAAAATTTTCAATTTTAACATTGTCATAAAAAAATAAAAATCCGTGCATGGCATTCTAATTTTCTTATGAATTTTAAATCACATGAATTCATTTTTGTTATTTTTCGGGTGATGAATGCATACCTGTATTTATATGACTGAACACGTAAGCGTATAAACGCTGCAATTTATTGACCTTAAATTTGGTCGGTAGGATATAGATAACCGTCACACACACCATATACATTTTACTAAGTGTAGAGCTTACTATTTTTTTAATCATGGTACAAAGTAGAATTCTTATACATTAGGATATATGTCTTAAATTATTTTTAAATTACTTAAAGTTCATATAATAAGTTTTGGGGAAACCTGAATATATATATATATATATATATATATATATATATTCAGGTTTCCCCAAAACTTATTATATGAACTTTAAGTAATTTAAAAATAATTTAAGATCATATACCCTAATGTATAAAAATTTTTATATATATATATATATATATATATGTGTGTGTGTGTGTGTGTGTGTGTGTGTGTGTCTGTATATATGTATTTAAGATGATGTCTGTATGTATGTGTGTTCATGAATATGAATGAACACGATAATGTCTAAATGCAGCATTCGATTAAATTAAAATTTGGTATGCATAATGTAGGTCACTATTGCACGAAATACATTGAGTTTAATAAGTATAGGACAAATGTGTAAATGTACGTGAATGTGTAAACACGATTGTATAAAACCTTTTCATTCTATTAATTTAAGTTTGTGGTTATGTTAAAACCGTTGTTATAAATACTATAAAAAAATTATGAGTTCAGTACTTTTATCCCTTTTGCAGTGATGAAAAGTAGACTAAAATATTTGTAGTTCGTTTTATAAATGCCAAACTGCTTAAAAATTTTCACTTATGTATGTAATATATGTGTGTGTTACATCGTGCTTTTTAAGTATAATAATTTTGAGAAATGAAATGTGTATCACCCTATTTTATAAGGAAGCATAACTTTCATCTATCACGTCCTCTAGGCGCTGAAAATGTAAAGTGCCTTAAATTCCTTAAAAGAGAATTAAAGTGATATGCATTTAAGAATTTTGTTATAGCTTGTCAGCTACTGTAAATTTGCGCGTACTACTTTTAGACGTAGGCTTACTTATTGAATTTTATTAGAATAACACACACACAGAAAAAAAAAAAAAAAAAAAAACGAATAAATTACATTCTATATAATTAGCATACGAATTTTGGGAGAAATACACAGTTACTTTACTTTAGATATTGATTGCGTCAACTATGTAGAAGTTTTACTTGTCGGTTAATGAACGGAAAATTATACTGATAAACAAACACGGCTGAAAATAGACATTGAAATCTTTGAGGATTTTTTAGAAACATATTTGTAAATTTCATAATATATCTTCCTTAAGCGAGTCGTGGAGTTCCGAAATATTAAAAGTAGGGAAGAATTCTTTTCTTTTTTTTCTTTCTTTTTTTTTTTTTTTTTTTTTTTTTCGCTGCCTTAGAAATATAAGTGTGAACTTGCTTGCTTCTCCTACTGAATGTGCTGACTTTTACAAGATTTTTTTTTCTTTTTTTTTAAGATTATATTCACATTGCGTAACATTTATGTAGCATTTTTATTGTTAAATGCGAAAAAATATAGATAAAATTTAATAAAATTCAAAATTCATTTTTATAAATTCTAATGTTATAAAGAGAATTTCTATTCAACAACAAAATGTAATCATTTAAATTTGTACTTTATATACATATCAATAAAGCTTATTTTATTATACATATTTTTTCAAAAACTGTTTTGTAATTTATTTTTAAATAAATGCTAAGAAATATATCGTATAATGTAGAAGCACACTTTTTTAATTTTTTAATTCTCTCTAATATAAACTCTACTGGAAGATTGATACAGAAAAATGTTTTATTTTCCTTGTTCACAAACTAGCAGTCGTTTTCAAAATATTTTACGCACTATATTTTCAAATCACGTTCCGACAATAGTATGAACGATTTCGATTTCATATTTAGAAGAATAGCCGTGATGAGAATGTTAACCTATTTTAAGAATGAACATTCAAATAAGATTTTTTTTTTCTGTCTATTCTTGCACTACTTCATTTATGTTTTCAGTATTCTTTGGAAATCGTTTTTATTGCAAATATTTGAACGTAGGGCATATGAATACGCAAATAAATGATATTTATGTTACTGATATTTTACAAAAGCTTTCAGTAAGTTTAGTAAAAAGGAAAATAAAAATTTGTATTCATGGAAGAAACTTTATTTTAAAGTTTGAAAAATAATTAGCAATGATACTAATTAAATTTACTCAAGCGTGTAAGATTTGCGTATTTGATAGATGTATGAAGCGAGAATAATAATGATGAAAAATTAAGGCATTTTAAGCACTCATTTCTAGCTTACGTGATATAAGTAATGTGAAGCAAAAAGTAAAAATAAAAAGATAACGACATAAGCGCTAAATACATTAGAAAATATTTATTCTATGCTAAGGAAAAATGGCGGTTAAAAAACATTTTTACTTAGATTAAATTCTTTTTAACTCACGCAAACTTATATTTTATTTCTGTATGTACTATCATGCAAAACTAAATATTAAAGGTAAAAATGATAAATATAATACCTTTTAAAGTAAATATTTTATCTTTTCCAATGTTTATTATTTAACATTTATATTTTTACAATCAGATGTAATAAACACTAAATTAAAATTGCTTTCTTCTATATTCAATAGAAAAAAGTATTGGTTAAATATATATATATATATATATATATATATATATATATCAACTTCAGGCTTTCAATGGATTTACAAATATCGAAAGTCTAGAAAATGATTTGAACATTTTTTGAAAACATCGGTATGTCTGTAGTATATAATATAAATGATATTTTAAAAGCTAAAATATATGTTTATGTCAAAATGCGTTTAAATAAATTATGTTGATTTTGCTAAAAGTCAGTTTAAATTTTCAATATTTAATTTCAATTTGCAACAGAAAATGTCCATAGCAAAATTCCATACATTAGTGTTAATATTTGATAAAATCGAAAGGAAAAAGAAATAAAAATTTTATCTTTGCATGCATTATATTTAAATCCTTTCCGAATGCAACCTTTCCTATTTTTCTTAAAATAAGCCTCAGCGTTAATCCTTTTCAGAGTTTGAATTACCGTAAAACATCGTGCAAGCAGTTTGTCGTTCTAATATAATGACACTTAAATCTTCTCTCCAGTGAGGATTCTTAAGAACATGATTTATTTGACATACTTCAGATTTCGATGGAACTTTGAAACAAATTCATGATTCAGATTTTACTTTGAATTCAAGCTGGTATTTTTAGCTTAAGAGTGCAGTATGCATGTGAGATTTGTTTTGATATAAAGATAAATAAACATGGATAATAAAATGTAATAAAATACTTCTTAAAAAGCAACATTGGAACAAGAAAATTTAAAAATAATTTCCGTTATAAAATATCTTTTAATCTTGGCATATCCATATATATAAATAATTTGAAATAGCGATTATTTTATTGAATTGGTGAATGAATCAAAATAGATGATAATCAGTATAAGTATAGATAGAAATTAAAAGATTGAACGTTGAAAATGTAGAGCCTAATGTGAATTTACATTCAAAATTATAATTATTAATTAATTAATTATCATAGTACTTTTACAACTATATCAATTATTTTTATACTGAATGATATAGTACTGTTAAATATAATTACTGTATAAAATATATTTAAATAAATATATTAATTATATAAAATATCCAGTTATCAGAATTAATATAAAAGTTTTATAAAAGAAAATTTCATAATATTCAAGTAACTTTTAATCTGGTTACTTTTAGAAACAAACTATATTAGCATTTTTTTTATAAGTATTTGTAAATTTATACTTTTAAAATGTTTAGTAAGAAAAACAATTATATTTTATGTACTAATCATTCTAAATTTATTTTCCATACTTTATCTTTTAAAAATTATTTATACAGGTACATTAATTACGAAATTATCTTTGAAATATGAAATTTTAATTATTAATTCCTGTAAATTTTAATTTTATTAAATTATATGATATGCATTATGCATTTCTACTTTCATTCGTGTACTTTATGTGCACTTTTCTCTTAATAAACATTTTAGCGTACATATGTAAGTATCATATGTTTATCAACCAGTATTTATATTTATTGTTTTATCTTCATTTTCAACTTGGAAAATAATAGCCAAAAAAACAAAATAAAATAAAAATAAAATATTTAAAATATAGGGAAAATTTTAATACATATTATAATATTTCTTTAAGAAAAAATCAACATTAACATGTCAAAGCATGGAAAACGATTGTAATATACGAGACTTCAAATTAGCATTTTATCATTAAAATATAATTAACACTAGGCTTGTGTCGCTGTGAAAATGCAGATTATCATCTAATGAAAATAAACATATATATTTGTAAAACATGATTCTACATTTCTTTTGTCATAAATGCGCTTTCATTATTCTGTGAGACACTGAATGTCTTAGGAATATCGCGATGAAATCTTCGAACAACATGTGTTAAATATTTTTCTGCTGTCGGCAACGATGTTTTAGAATTGGTGATTTTAATTGGTGAGATATATCTTTGCTTAAGCAAAATTATATTCTCAATCAGAGCATTTTGAAAATGTTGCAGTCATATCAATAGCCTGACTCAAATCAAATAGAGCAGATTTGGACTCACCTTTGAAGAGATATTTCTTTAACACGAAATCCTACTTTCGGGAGTATATGTAAGAAGCAAGATGTATCGTTTATGTCCGTCTAAACTGATCTATGTGTTTTAAATCTTATGGGTACATGGAGCATCTCGACAGGTTAAATAAAGCAATTTTGGCAAAAGATTTAACGATTTGTATTTTACTTCAAAATACAGATAGAACTGAGATTTTTTTCCACAGTTAACATGTACAATATAGCCCATATTTAAAGCAAAATATATTAATTAGCTGAGTAAATTAGTTTTCTAGAGATAATTATTTTTTTTGATATGTCTATATGAAAATTTTTTTACAATATATCCATTCGGTACACTTTTCTAAAATTCTATTTGAGATAGAGAGTTGAAATTTTCCAAAATTGTGTAACTAATTTATTTCTATAAAAATACACAACAATGTAAATCTGGGTGGAATTTTTTAGAAATAATGAGAAATATGATCTCAAAATTTTTAGGATTTTCACAATTATTTAGTAAAAAATATATATATAAATATAACTGTATTATTTCTTTTCAACCAAACTTAAAATTGCTGCTTATTATTCTCAAATAATACATTTTCTGCTACCATACCAAATTTTAAGGTGATAAACTTAAAAGATTTTTAGAAAAGTGTACCGAATGGACATATTGTTAAAAGAAATTTCATATACACATGTAAAAAATTAATTATTTCTAGAAAACTAATTTATTCAGGTAATTAATTTTTTTTTGCTTTAAATATGGGCTATAATGTACATGTTAAATGTGGAAAAAAATCTCTGTCCCATCTGTATTTGTAAGTAAAATACAAATCGTTGAATCTCTTGCAAAAATTGCTTCATTTAGCCTGTCGAGATGTTCCATGTACCCTTAATCACACACACACACAAAACAAAAAAACTAGATTTCAATCGCTGAGAAATTATAGATTTTCTACTAACAAAAACAAGCATATATATCTGTGAAACAAAATTCACCATGTTATACTAGAAATTGCACTGTTATTATTGTCTAAGATACTTGAAATGTATGAAAATGTACTTGAAATGCCTTTATGTAGTCAATCGTATTGAAAAATAAACATCTAATTTCAGTACAAAAAAAAAAAAAAAAAAAAAAAAAAAACCTTAAATGCAGTAGGGAGGAAAATTTAAATTCCTCTTTTATATTAAAATGAAGAAAAAACGACGATTTTTACTTTCTCTTACCCATAAGGTAGAGAAAGTATTGTTTTTGGGTCAAATTTTCGAACGCGAGATTTTGTTATATTTACACGTTTTGAGGTCCCCTGAATACGAAAATCATGTTTTTAGCAAATGGTCTGTGTGTATGTCTGTGTGTGTGTCTGTCTGTTATCAGCATATCTCAAGAACAAATTATGGCAGAAAGTTCAAACTTGGTATTCTAAATGTGTATCATATAGGGACGCTACAGTAAGCTTTTCGTTAAGATCAAGCAAATGGTTCGTGTACAGGGACAATCAAGATAATTCTAATACATTACGTCTATGGGGGAGATTGCAGGAAAGTAGAGTTTAACGTCTATAGACTGCACTAAAGCAAATGAAACGAATATATATTTTTTTGTAATAGAGATAGTTAACTGGGAAAAAAAAATTATGTATGTAGGAGCCTCGCCTATCCCCCTGGGGGGAAGTCCCCCCTCGAGAGGAGTAAATTTTCATGATGGGTATCTTTCAAAAGAGCTCGCCACAAATTTTTATGCGAATTTTGACAAGAAATCTATTTAAAATTTAACATTTAGTTTAATATCAACAAAAATCTAATAAGAAGGGAAATTTATGCGGGATGAATATACAATAACTACTTTTTAATCGCGATATCACGTTACATTGTTTAAAATTCAAATGTATTTTACCTCTTTAATTGCGTATTATATATATATATATTTCTTTAATTGCGTAGAAAGTAAACTTCCAAAAATGAACATCATGGTTTCCTTTTACAGAAAAAAATATACAAAAGATTTTTTTTTTTAGTTCAATTATTGAGTCAATATTGTGAAATAATAATAATAATAATAATAATAATAATTAGTTTTTTACTGTAGTGCAAGGATACTGGTAAAAGTATGTTTATAGAAATATTTCTAATGGAAAGCCAACAAAAGAATTTGTTGGACACTTTTTTACCATTCATTAAGACCCTATACATGTCTATGAATATATATATATATATAATGTTATGCAACTGAAGGACACATATTAGTATTCGGTCATATAGAATTTTGTGGAGTGTCATACAAAAAACAAAAATGAGCATAGTTTCGCTATAAGTTTACTTTATAAAAGGTATACAGACATTGATCTAAAATCATTTCCATGTTATATATCCCTTCTGGAATTCCAGCGCTAAAATGCAAAATTTCAATTTCCTCATCTTTCAACACGCTGAAGAAGCTAGTTTTAAACTGTAACATATATTCCTCTACTATTAGAAAATATATGGTGCAAATATGCACCATTTTGTTTTCTAAAATTTAATATTTAATAACCTAAAAAAATTCTTTTTTTTTTTTTTTTTTTTTTTTTTTTTTTTAGAATTCAAAATTATTAAAACTGGGATGTCTTATTTTTAAATAATGAATTTTTTCTTATACAAATATAAAATTTTACATATAAAAAGATTTAAGTGATTTCATTTAAATGTCTGTCTTTTTTATACACATTTGATACCAATTTCTATGAAGTGTTATAATTGCCAGAATTTAGAAGAGGCCACCATTTGAGTCTTTTTTACATGAGGATCTAATGCTCTATAATTATAATTAGAACGAGATCAACGTTAAAATATGTATTTTGAACAAAAACGAACAACTGTGCCTTAATCTTGAATCATGCCTAATGTGTATTTTATTGCATGCTGTCTTGTAATTACATCTAAAACAGGCTGTCCAACAATCAGATTAAAAATATAAACAAAAACTTAAATATTTATTTGACATGTCTTTAATTTAGATTCAGTAAAATGTGTATTATTCGACCACAATTCTTGAGACCATGAAAGCCCCTGCGCAAGCAAGGACTTAACAAGAGTGTTAAAATAAGGAAGACAGTCATTTGATTCAGAGAAAATGAGCGATATAAGGGTGAAATTACTGATTTTTTTTTCAAATACTAAGCTTTCGGTCAATTTGGCACCCCTCCAAGCTTTTGGACTGTTCCTCACTGCTAGTTTTACGAAACGTGGTTACACTATATTGATCTAATAGATATAGAACAGTTTCCGTAATCCAGAAAAAGTTGTATTATTGAATAGTTAATTTCACATTAAAGTACACCCAAAATTAAACTACATAAAATCCCAAAAGCAGAAGAATGAGGTAACTAATATTTACTATGTTTATTTTCTGATTCGCTTAGTATTACTACTTATTTATATATAGTTTATAAATGTGAATGTGTGAATATTTAAAATATTTTTGTTTTCAAATCTTACAAAAAATCTTGTAAATATAACATTAAACCGTTTTAATTTTAACAAAGTTCTTGTAACATAAAAATTTATTTTATTTTTTTTTTTTTTTTTGTACACAAACTACATAAAAAAAGAAAAAAAAAAGTTTTTTTTCTTTTTTCCCAAGACTACTTCTTAACTTTCTGTTAGCTTTGTAAAAATCGAAACGTGATGAAGTTACCAGAACGTGAAGTGTAACAAAAGGAATTAAGCAAGAATTATTTTCTACTTTAATGTTTGCGCTGAACTTTACCTTCGCTTTTGTTAGAAAGAACTAACCTTGTAACGCAATTCTCAGGTTTAATTAAGCATTTTATTTATTTAAAATGTTTGCAGAAAACTAAAATTAAGTATATTGATTAAAGATTATAAAAAATTTAACAACAAAAATAAGCGTAATTAAAAATTGTGGTTTAAGAAACTTAAAAAAGAAAAAAAAAATGTTTGATTTAAAATTTTATATTTAGTTAAATTTTCAAATTTGTGTATAATTTTATAACGGATTATTTATATGTATTTACAAAGAAAAATGTCATATATATTTGCATTTTTTGCTTCCATTACCGACTACCGTAGGTGATGTAATTATTGTATTCGGTCCAAAAATTCGATATCGCATTTTCACCTGATTTACATGTTTCAAGTTCTCCTGAGTCTAAAAGAACAATTAGTCACTGTGTGTGTGTAGGTATGTGGAGAATCTTCAGGATATAATATCGCCGAAATTATTAAATATAGAACTTCGAAGTTTCAGAATTGAGGCAGGTCTAGTGTTCAGATAAACTTTCCAAATTTTTGTGAAAATTGGAAAACCGGAAGTGGCACAGTAAGTCCGTATCTCAAAAACGGTTACAACGATTTTCTTCAAAGTTGCTATATAAACACTCTATTAGATGTTCTTTCGAACGATGCAGTTGGTTAGTTCAGAAAACTGTATAAATAGCTCAATTTCAGGTCTCGCAAGTACGTTTCTTAAAAAACGGCTGTACTTTTTTTTTTTTTAATCGCCATATTAACTTCCTTTTAAATATTCTTTTGTATGTAATTATTGTTTTCCGGTCAGTAATTGTGTATGCCAAGTTTTGGTAAAATTTAGTATCTCGAAAACGACTCTAACGATTTCTTTAAAAATTGTTACATAAATCCATTTTAGATATTCTTTCTCGTGTATTACGGGGTTGTTAAAGGGAAATTAACAGCAATCCTAATTAGGTAGGTCAGTTTTATATGTCATAAATCGGTGTTTTAAAAAATTACATTATATTTTCTTTTTTTTTCTTATTTTGTAACTCGCTATGGAAACTTTAATTTATACGTCTTTAAACGTGTTTCTTCTTACAGGAAAATTTTTAGGTGTCTAAATCGTTAGGTCATTTTTATGCCTTCTGATCACATTATCTGAAAAAAAATGCATATAATACGTGTAATATGTAATGGGTAATGGAAGACGTGTGGTTGTTTCACACCATATTTTCATATATACCTATGAAGACCCACACAGCCAGTTTCTATAGTTTTAATTGCCGATTAAAAACTAATCCTTTAGTAATAAGAACAATCAAAATTTATTTTACTATTAAATTTATAAATTAGTATTGTTTAGTTAATATATATATATATATATATATATATATACGTATCTGAACATACTATTTATAAAGTTATCTTTATAATTAAAAAAATAACTTTTTTTTTTTTTTTTTTTTTTTTTTTTTTTACCGTATAAATCCGCAGAAAGCTCAAATATTTAAAAAAAAACTAAAGAATGGTTAAGATTAGTGACAGTAAATTACAATTAAACAATATTATTTAAAACATATTTCTTTACACAATCCTTACATACTCGTAGTTTCATTGATTTTAGTATAAATAACTTTTTTATTATTCTGTTGTAATCTATAAATGAATTATTTAAAAAAAAAAGAAAAAAGAGACGTTCATTATTTCTATCTTCTTATTCATGTATTAAGTAAATGATAAACCAGTTAATACGCAGAAAAGCAAAATCGTTAGAGATATATAACATTTTTTATTTAATTTATTTAATTTATTAATTATTACTTTTTTTTTGGGGGGGGGAACTTTACAAATTATTACAACATTTTTTAGCGGATTACTAAAATTTAGAATTTTTCACTATCTATTAAAAAAAAAAAAAAAAAAGTCTCACGTTAGTTTATTAATTGGAGGAAGTGATAGTTTTCACAGTCACCTCAGAAAACCAACTAAATTCATATTTTTGGGGATGTATCTGAAAGTACGTTATTATTTCACCAGAAACAAACAAAATTCCTGCATATTTAAGTACGATTTTTGAAATGTTATTGCCTAGTCCAATTACTGATACTCTTGATTATTTTGCCACTAGTTACCAAAGGAATTAATTTATTTACATAAATACGCAATTTTTGCATAATAGATTACTGAAAATCAATGAATACTCGAAAGGAAGTAAATAAGCAAAATAATATAGTACTTTATCTCTTTGAAAAGCCCCTGGCAAATGGATAGTGTATATTTTCGTACAAATTAAATCATTAAACAATTAGTTTATTAAACGAGAGGGGATTATTAAACATTTTTTTAAGTAGGTTTTTTACTTATCCTTACCCATAAGGTAGAGGAAATATTGTTTTTGGGTCAAATTTTCGAAGTTGATTTTTTTTTTCACTTTTTGAGGTGCCCTGAATCAAAAAACCATGTTTTTAGCGATTGGTCTGTGTGTATGTCTCTGTGTCTGTCTGTTATGAGCATATCTCAAAAAACAAATTGCAACAGAGGGTCTAAACTTGGTATTCTAAATGTGTTATTATTAATGTTTATTATTAATATAGGATTATATTTATGTGCACCATGTGATGTGTACATAAATTTCAGAAGATATACAGGCTGCCAATATTTAAGCAATATCATTCTTTTTTATTGATAGTAGAAGTGATGTACTATAAAGTTTTATTATGTCCAGGAAAGCTGATCAGTAACTGCAATTAATTCCTCATAACCAAATGGAAAATAATATATTTTTTTAAGCTACATTTTCATCGCTTGTTTATTATTATTATTATTATTATTTACATGTTTTAAGGCTTCCTGAATCAAGTTTTAACGTTTGATGTTTGTCTTTGTATGTTAGAATAAATTAGAAACAAATAATTTCAAGCAATCTAAATGTTGTATTTTGAAGTTAATAAGTTTGTTACTAGAAAAGTTTGTTCAAGAATGATAAGTTTCAAGGAATGTTGAGGATAAGTTTCAAGGAATGTGAAAGTTGCCTGAATAATTTCAAATGATTTTTTTTTAAATATATATATAATAACATGTTTGGATTCCATATAAATGTAGGTAAATAATAAAATAGGGGGCTAAGGGTGCAGTGACCTCTCTTATGCAGAATTATTTGTCAAATAAAACTGTTTCGAAGCCGAATTTGATATAGTTTAACATAGGTTTGAGTAACAGTACTCGTTATCTTACCCTTAATCTCCAATGTATTTATAGTATTAAATTTCAGGGTAAGAGAAAGTCGTGCGAGTAACACATCAGATTATTAATTTATAGGAAAAAAATTTAAAGTTTGTTTTTTGAAACGTCCTTTCATAAAATAAAAATAAAACAATTATAGAGGAAAATGTGATTGAAAGATATAGCATTAATAAAGCCTATAAGACAAGTATAATAATAATATTATCACTTATCTGGGAAAAAGCAATTTTTATAATATGATTATAAATCTACAAGAATGTTCGAGACTATGAAAATAATGTATAAAATTTCAAATAATTATATTATAAATAACTTAAAAAATTTATACGAATTTGTTTCAGAACTGAAAACTTTGTCTATTCACAACAATTTTGTACATTTTTCAAACCAACTTGCTTGAATAGTGATTTCTACTACTAAATCAGATTTATCTTTGAACTATAATTTTCCCCGAATTAGCCGCTAAGCCAGTTTATTTCAATGCGTTTTACTTTATAAAAGTTTCTTTTTTATAAGAAGTTTCGATTAGCTTTCATCTTGAAAGAACTTCTAATCATTTAAGCTACACCAGAACGTTACACGGCCTTCTTTTATAAGTTATGAAGAACTTTCTATTGGTGTTGATCTTAAATTCTACACAAAGGACTGAATTTTGTGAGGTCTAACAAATGATATCAACCATATAAAATTTGTAATGCATAAGGAAAAATAAAGAAGTATTTACGAAGTTGGTGCATTTATTTTTTGGATAATAAATAAATTTTTGAAACTGGCTAATGTATAAGTACTTACTGTGTATATATATATATATAGTTTATATTATTTAGTTACAAAAAATACACTAAAACATCATACCTACATTTTTTTTTTTCAGTTTAAATTATTATAAATATTTTTAAGACTAAATATTTTTTCTATAAAAGTACAAAATTGCAGATAAATTTAAAATATTTAAACTGCTAACACTGTAACAAATGTACCATTTTTAATATATATTTATTTATCACTTTTTGTAATTATATACTTTTTTTTATCATATTTTATAATCAGTCTTATTTAACATTTACTGTATATAGAAATAAATACATGATTTTAATTTTCTCTTCCTACTAAAAATATTATTTTTATTTTTATTAAAAATATTATTTTTCGATTTTATTAAAATTAATAGTTTTAATATTTACTGTCGGTTTTGGCAGTATTAAAAACGTAATGATATCATATTAGTACAATTATTATTTTCTTTCCACGAAAAAAAATAAAAAAATAAAAAAATAAATAAAGAATTTAAAACGATTTACGAAACGAATATTGTATACTTTATAATTTAAAAACGATTGAACGTAAAAGGTTGAAAATTTATATTACAACTGTTAAGTTCTCTGAATTGTACAGCTTCCATTTTGGTCTTCATGATACAACTTCACTACAGTTTTTCATGACTTCACAAGTTATTATATTTATGTCTACACGTGTATATATGTGTTTTTATGTATCTCACATAACTCAGAAGTATATGGGCGTAAAAAATTTTTAAAATTGCATTTGGTTTGTGATAACTTTATTTCAGCATTCGAAATTCGAATTTCCGTATTAGACATATCAATGAAAACAACAAATATTCAATTACTAAATCATTTGCCGTTTCGTAGATTTCAGCATAACCTAGTAAAAGTGTACACATAAAATTACTCCTTAAAAAATAATAAAACTCCTTTTCTGTATCAGCGATATTGTTGTAGTAAAGATACATGTGAAAGTCTAAAGAACCTGATAATCTATTGGCTTCATCAAATGTTAGCTTTGGCGATGAAACTGGAAATTAAAAATGTCGAAAAAATCTAGTTTGGTGATGTTAATATTTGGAACCCTTATAAAGATTTGAAACGGATGTAACAAGAATTTTTGGTTTAATCCACGGATTTCTGCTGACTAATTGTAACCAAATAATGCAAAATGAAGCCATCTACACTCAACTGATTAATATCCATCTACTTTTAAGCTGTGAATTTGTCTTTGAGAGACTGTGTAATAAGCTATTAAATATTTTTCCTGAACAAGTGAATGTTTGTTGAGAGGAGATTAAAAAACTGTTCTCTTCTTTTTTTTTTTTTTTTTTTTGTCATTGTTGTAGTACAAGTAATCGTTTTATTGTACTTTCTGAAAATATATGTCGATTAAAGTGACTAATGAATAGACTTCTAAATCTTACTTGTTTATGTGAACTAGATATATACTTATGTTACAGTTTATCTTACGTTTTAATCGCTACGAAGTACTGTTACGCCAGGTTTACAATACAAAAATTACACTTCTGTGTGCTTTATGGAGTATTCGTGGAATCGCCCATTTTAAAATGTAGAATGAATGACATATACAGTCATGACTTTGAACAATTTGATCGAGTATGTCAATATTTAATTGAAAAATGTCCAAAAGTTGTCAAGGGAAAAGGCTATATTCTACAGAACAATAATTCTAAACCGCACTACAAAAGATGAACATTAGTAAAAATGTATAAAGTGGACAGGGTATTACTGTATCATCTACTATATTTACCTGAAACTGCATCATCAAACTTTCGTTTATTCCAACCACTTTAACTCTCTCAATATGGCAAAAAACTTAAAAGTTGCATGAAATTAGAAATTCCAGATATTTCTTAAATAAGCCAATGATATTTTTATTAATTCGGCTATTAAAACTTCTGCGCTACATATCAAAAAGCTGCTGATAACGCGAGTAATTACACCAGTAACTAAAAATAAATACTTATTTACGACATTACTTACCGGTTTCTCTAATAATATATACAATAGTTCTAAAATTCTCTAAAAAAAAAAAAAAAAAAAAAAATCTTAAAAACAATTTGTAAAAAAAAAAAAAAAAAAAAAAAAAAATTATTTTAAAAGTTATAAGTAAAAATTTAATTTTGTTAATTCAAAAACTAATCTGTTGGTTTTGTACACGAAATGAATAAAGCATATTACAAATCGTAAACTTTTCTAGAGAAAACGTTAAAGTGACTTTGTTTTTGAAGACACCATATGTTACTTGGAATTTAATTAAATTATTTCGCTTATACGAGAACAGGCAAATGATGTAATTGTGGTCAATCCTTTAATATGGCTAACCCACAATATTGTTATCAATCTCAGTGAAATAGAAAAGAAGTCGGTTGAATCTAGGCGCTCGAAGTCAGAAGAAAGCTTAGTACTGCATTGTCCGCAATCCTTGATCATGCGCACTTGTGTCTGTGCGGGGCGGGGTAATCATGGTTGATTTGTAGTTAATTGCATTAGCATTTTATGAATTTATCTCTGGTAAGGTTATTACTTTTCTTGTTACAACAAAGTATCTGTATTCAATGTTATACATAATACTTTAGCTGGTTTCAGGGTCTTTTCAACTGTATGAATGAGTTTCAATAGCTGAGTTTACAGTCAGATTAGCGAACGCTTTTTTAAAAATTTGTTATTTTTAGCAATATTCCCAATGTATATATTTACCTGCATGTATCAAAATTCAAACCACAAGAACGCTGTTTTTGGAACAAACCAACCATGGAAACATTACAAGATGGCAATTTGGAAGAAAATTTTCTCCAGTTTGGGACAAAGTAATGACATCTTTAAACATTCAATTTGGCTTTTCGAATCATGTTGTTAGTCTAAGAACATGATTCGACAAAGACTTATTTAACAAAATGGTATTAAGTGTACTTTATATATATATATATATATATAGGAATTATTGCTAGTGCTCGAATAATTTTTCTGCCGTCTCTATTTTGTTAATCCTATCCTATCTATCATGTAAATGTAGTCCACGAGGTAGGAAGCATTTACTCCAAGTTAAGTTTCTGAAAACCCGCCTCCAACAAAGAAGAGTGCCAAAAGTTAAGAACAAATTTCTACCCCAGGGACATATTCTGAAAAACATGTTCGTCATACTCCATGTCCCTCTAGTATTCTGGGCTCTCCTTCAGATTCCAACTCTGATTTATTATCGTCTGAAGATAATGCCAGAAATTGTGCGTCTGTTCATGATTCATTAAGAATTACTGTCATCACTGAAAAATAAATAAGTAAATAAATAAATCGTAAAATAATTCGTGTAATGAAACCTGCAGTGAACTATCATCTTGCTTTAATTTTGAAAATTAAACGACCTTTTTCTCTGAGCTTCTCAAAATAATACTGAAAACACTCAAGTATAATAGCAACAATTAAATAATAATAATAACAAAAACAAAATAGCGGAAAAAGTTCCCGAGCAAAGAAAAGGGATAAAGAAAGTTGATTTAGCGTTATTTGCAACAAAGAAAAGTTCTGGATATGAGATTAAGTGTTGTGTGTCATAATTATGTGCACAAGGAATGTGTTGGACTTACCAAGATAAGGAAGTTTTTATATGTAAAGTTAAATTAAATTAAACACTTTTTTTATGTAAAAAAGTTTAAAATTGCCTAAAATTTTATGGAAAATTGATCAATTTTTTTAGATTTGCTATCATTTTTATTTATTTATTTATTTATTTATTTGTTTTTAATTTTCCTTTAACTTATCATTTCAAAAACTAAATTTGGTTTTGTAAAAATTGATGTTTTCATGGGTTAGATATTAATAGAAATCTTGATTATTGTAAATAAATAAATAGTAATAATAATAATAATCCGGTGTTAAAAAAGAGTCCTCTCTTTTAGACTTTTTATTTTTTTTCAAATCGATTATTACTATCTCTAAAATATTTCTACTTTTAAGGTGGCCATATTACCTGCACTTACCTAATATTTTATATTGTTTACTACAGTTGTTTTTAACATATATAAGTATTACTAAAATACATTAGTATTGAACTACTTTTTTCCCACCTTCTGTAAAATTATGAATAAGGCAATTTAGATGTTTTAATTAATTTATTCATATTTTTTCATTAAGAAAATAACAAGACGTTTCCCTATTATTAACTTCTTTTAGTATTTTTTCAAAAGAATACGCAATTAATATATAAATTACATACTTCTTATGTATCAAATTAACTACAAAAAAGACAATGTCATAGTACACTACTTTTTTCACATTTGGATGTCTTTTTGCTAGGAATTTTCAATATAACAATTAAATTCAATTATCTAACAGAATACAAATGCCACAAACTATTCATTTGAAGTGTCTGTAATATTAGCACACAAGTAATCTTGACTCCAATGTCACATTCGAATTTCATATTTATTTAATTAGGTTATGATAACTGCGAATTTGGAATTAAATGCATTAGGCGTCACGCTTTCTCGAAGATGGAAATTTGTATGGAATCGTTTAGTAAATATTTAATTAAGTCTATATCATTATATGAAATAGTGCATGTACAATATTTCAAGAAAATTCACGTTTAACACGTTTAATAAAAGTTTTCATTTTCTAAAGATATATAAAAAGTATTATAAATAGGAATAGTTCTAAGAATAAATAAATTTAAAAGTTATATAATTAGGATTTTGTATACCAACAACATTTTGATATGAAGTAAAACCTTTTAATATTTTTCTTTTTAGAAATATATAATATTTTACAGTCTTACAAAACTAGAATTGTTGTACAATCAACAAATTAAGAGTTTACGTATCCTCAAAGTCACTTTAGGGAAAAAACTTTTAAACTTATTTTAGTTGATCTATAAAAACTCTTACAATCTGTATAAATTCTCCTTACGTACATTTTCTTACTTGGAATTTTTTTCAAATTTTCAAGTATTTATTTTTCTTTATTCTGTGAAAAACGGTTTAGCATAAATATAATTTTTATTGTAAGTCTTGTAAGTCAAACAGCACTCAGTATTTTAAGAAAAGGCGCCAAGAGGTCATATAAATTAACTTTAGTTCACATAACAAAGGTTAAACAAATCAGTAGTAAATAGAAAACGTTTAAAACATAGTACATAGTTGTTGTAAAACAAACAAATATATTACTAACATGTTTGATTATTTTATAGGAGGTTTCTTTCTGAGTTAATATCTCTCTTTAGAACACTTCAGAGTTGAAATTCTAAGCTTATCGCTGACGTCGAGCCCTTTCATATCGAGTTCGCACGAATAACACACATGTTTCTTTCAACGAAATCAGTAGTAGTGCTTGTCGTTGCCCTTCTTATTAACATTACAGGAGGCAGTTATTGGGACATCGCTTCCAACAAATTGATTGTCTTGCCAAAATATTGTCCTCAGCATGGGAAGATAATAAAAATTGTGACATGAGAAGGAAAATAAACATAAAAGAAATTAATAGTAAAATAAGTATATGTAAAATTTCTAAAATGCACAAGATGAACAGTTCCATTGAGAAACAGCTAACATAAAATTTATATCTGTCTTGTAAGTTTTTTATAGATTTGGAACATGTAGGAGTAGTTCTTTGCCCGTCTGTGCTAGAATCATGTGCGGGTTGAGCAATTATGACCCGCTCCCGACCTGCAAGATGACTTTTAACACACATCCCAACCCCATCCACAGCTTCCGACTCGCAACCCTATCCGCGGCTGGCAAAACATTAATGTTAAATTAATGTTTTAATAAATAGCTTTTAAAACAGTAAGTTCGTGAGACATAAGCTCCATGGTTTCCGTCGCTGACATTCGGAGACCTGTTCTGGTAAAATCATGAACTTGGAAACGAATTGTTGGATTTCGTGCGATGCACTATTAGAAACGTAAGTACAACGAGATAGAATTTCAGCTGTAATCACATAAACTTTTGTGGAAGTTTATATATGCCGAATGTCATATTTGGGGCAACAGCGATTGGGATATTTTTTTTACGATTAATATTAGCCATATAGAGTACTAGGTATGGAGTTTTGATATTTTTCCCTTTTCGATTTAGAAGTAAATCTGCAGCCTTCTGATTTTCAATAAAATTTATTTCATTAACATTTCCTTTTGATTTAATACTTTGAACTTTAAACTCATATTTATTGCATAAAACTTTAATTTCATAATATGATATTTTTACATTAAGATAACAATTTTTTAATAGATTTAATTCATATGTGAGATTTTTAATTTGAATTTTGGATATTACCAGATCAGAATATAATGCAAATTATTTTTCAAAAGTTGAATCTTCTGGAAAATTTATGTGCTCCTAAAATTTATCGATATCCTTTGATTAATGATTTTGTCAAGTGATGAAATTAAAAGCAGTAAACGATATTTTAAGAAATTCCAGATTTCGGTCATCAGTTCCAGTAAAAACTGAAAAAAAAATAGAAAATATGCATTTGAATACAAGAGAATTCAAAAAAATAATAAGCAGACATTAAAAAAAAAAAAAAAAAAAAAAATCAGAGTCTGAAATATCAAAATAGGTGGAAATACAGATTAAAGAAGGAGAAATATGCTTAGTATTTTAGAATATTTGTGTATTGAATGAGCGACGTATTCGTAGATAAAGGAGCAATGAAAAAACTTCGTAGAAACTACTATAGAAACAAATGCGCAGAAAGGAGAACAAAAAAAAGCATTTTATTTCTAAATAAATTGTATCGAAATTTTAACAAACTTATCATTTAAAAGTGAATTTATGTTTTCGTAAGTATAAACGGCTATTGCAGATCGTCTCTGAAGAACAGATGTCTCAGAAAAATTAAAGTTAGAATTATTAACATTAACAAGTAACTATATATTGACACGTGCTCCACATTTTAAACAATAACACGTAAATTCTTTGCAAAAATTATTTCGCTACTAGTTATAAAGCCAACATTTGTTTCTTTTTAATAGTGTCAAAGAAAAATCATAATTATTTATTCTATTAGTAACTTTTAATGTTATCTTAAATAAGTATTCGTAACAAAAATATATCTTTAGCCAATATAAAGATTTGTTTTTCAATATTCTTTATATTTCTTTTATAATAATAGCATAAAAATTTAAATATGATTTAAGTTTTTAAATAATGAATAAAATATTGGAAACAAATAAGTTAAAACATCAAAGCTCCGTCAGTTATAAGATTTACTTAAATATAATGTAGCTTTTTTTTTTTTTTTTTTAATATAAAGGAGCAATGAAAAAACTTCGTAGAAACTACTATAGAAACAAATGCGCAGAAAGGAGAACAAAAAAAAAGCATTTTATTTCTAAATAAATTGTATCGAAATTTTAACAAACTTATCATTTAAAAGTGAATTTATGTTTTCGTAAGTATAAACGGCTATTGCAGATCGTCTCTGCAGATCGTCTCATAAACTAAAAATGCAATATCAAAATGAATTTAAAATTTTCATTTAGAAAAATAGTTAAAATAAAATACATTGGAAGTATAGAAACCATAACAAATGCATAGTTTAAACATTTAGACGTTTACCCCTAATATATGAATATATAAAATTATATATATATATAGAAATATTACTAATCTAAAAAAATAAATAAATTAATTAATAGATAAAATGAAATAAAATAAAGTGAAAAAACATATTTACATTTTAGACAAAATTTAATTAAACGATGCATTTTGCCATATATTTATGTATAAACCATAATTTTAAAAATTTCTTTATATGCATGTGAGGTTGAGACGTCAGAACGTCACCACAGTTGTTTTAATTAAGCTGGATCCAGCAAAGTAGGAAGTGGGGACGGTTAAAATCGCTTCGTCGCCAGTGACTCGGTGAAGGTTGAGGTCGAGTTAGTTTTGTGTCGGCAGGGTGCAGCAATAAAAGACTTAGATTTTGAATATCAGATAAATTAGAAGTGATTTTTAAAAGAACGGATTGAAATGTAGTGAAAGGAGGGTGTAGGAAGAAGTATAAAAATAGAGATGGTTTTAGTAGATGGTGTGGATGTTGGAGGATAGTATAGTGGATGTGATGAATCTTATTTTGGTGAATATCGGGAAGTAGATTCGTGGAGATTTAGTTGTGTGAAGTTAAGTAGTGATGCGTGTTGGTGTGCGCAACTACTAGCATTCGGAAAATTAAAAATTCATTCTCTTCTATTGTTGATAAAACCAGACTACGTCAAGAACTTTATACGACAAAGATGTCGTTTTATGATAAACCAACCACATTTTTGTTACGTAAATTCGACATTATAAAGCAGCTGGATTTAGTGAATTCTTTTGCCGCTGCAATGGAAATTATAACCCCGCTTTTGACTATTCCTATTCAAGATTACCTTGATCTGAAACCTGCCACCTCTTACGACAGTCTGTTTCAAACCTTAGCTAAGTACCAAGAACGTCACCCTCCAAGGGCGGACAACACCTTTAATCGCCAACGGGGTAATGGAAATATGCAAAATTATCGGCGTGAAAATTTCACCCCCCCTCAAAATTTCAACCGATATCAACATGACCGTCAATCGCCGCAACCAAGGCGGAATAACTTTCAAAATGCTCGGAACGATCGTTCTAATCAAAATCGGTCTCAAAACTTTTCTCGAGCTGATAGAAATAACAGAAATTTTCGTAACTCTTGTAATAACCAGAGTCGTCAGTTAAACGAGTAAGTGGCTCTTGTGAGAAGGGTCAACAACTGAATAACCCAACCACCTCCGTATGTTTAGACACAATTTGTATCAGTCCGGTGGACCTTCCTAATTTAAATGCAATAATTCATAATATTTTTATACCTACTTATTGGGACACTGGTGCTGAACGTTCCTTTCTAGCACATGAAACTTATAAAAAGTATTTTACCTTTAAAGCTTTAAAGCGGACAAATTTAAATGTTACAACGGCTCAAGGCCAGTCCTGCGTGAACAGAGGCGAAGTCCGCCTGAATGTTCAAATTCATAATTTAAGTGTTAATTGGCCTTTTTACGTCATCGACAATCTTCAGCATCCCTGCATTATAGGGTTAGATTTTATGAAAGCAAATAATGTTGAAATAAATTTTGACAATAAATCTTTACATATTGATGATTCTAAGTGAAATTCTAAACCTGTCGAACCGACAGAGTTAATTGTTAATTTAGAGGAAAGTGCCCTTACTCATATTGAAAAAATTGATTTTGTTAATTTTCTTAATCAGTTTAAACAGTTATTCTCTGATACACCTGGCTTAACCCATGTTGTTTGCCATGAAATCGACACTGGAACTAATAAACCAGTCTTTAGTAAGCCTTATCGTTATGATCAATCCAAACAAGATATTATAAATTGGCATATTGACAAAATGTTGGAAAATGATATTATTATGCCTGTAACTTCTCTTTATGCATCTCCTGTTGTTTTGTGTCGTAAGAAAAATGGTAAACCTATTACCGATCCTGAGGCATGGAGATTTGCAATCGATTATCGTAAACTAAATTCTATTACACAATATCCTCCGTATCCCTTGCCTATAATTGATGATTTGTTAGCACATATCACAACGACAAATTTTATGTCTACTCTCGATCTGACATCGGGTTACTTTCAAATTGCAATGAAACCCGCTGATATATCAAAAACAGCGTTTATAACTAAAAACGGCACGTTTGGTTTTAAACGAATGCCTTTCGGATGTTCAGGGGCTGTGGCAACATTCCAAAAAGCTATGGAAACTATACTTAAACCTGTTTTGAATAAATTTGTTCATGTGTATCGCGATGATATAATAATCACGTCCTCATCTTACAATGAGCATTTAAATCATTTAAAAACTGTTTTTACTCTACTGCAAAATGCAGGATTAACTTTAAATTCTTCTAAGTGCCATTTTGCAAGGAAAATAAGTACCTAGGCGTCAAAATAACGCCTGCTGGTATTTCTGTAGATGATGAAAAAGTTCAGCCAGTTTTAAACATGTCCCCTCCTACTACTTCCAATCAAGTTTCGAGATTTCTAGGCATGTGTGCCTGGTATGGGAAATTTATACCTAATTTTGCTCACGTATGCGAGCCCCTCTTTAAACTCAAAAGGAAAAGAGTTAAATTTCACTGGTCAAATGAAGCACAAGAAGCATTTGATAAGTTAAAAACTATACTTAGCGCTCATCCTGTACTAGCTCATCCTAATTATAATATTAAATTTCAAGTAGCTACGGATGCTTCTTCCTACGGAATTGGGGCCGTTTTAAGGCAAGAAGGCCGCCCAATCGCATATGCGTCCCGAACGCTTAACGCTGCAGAAAGAAATTATCCAGTAACTAAACGTGAATGTTTAGCAGTGCTTTGGGGACTGCAAAAAATTTCGTTTATATTTTACGCAACTTCCAGTAACAGTTGTTACGGATCATGCGGCATTAACTCGGTTAACAACTGGAAAGAACCTCTCCCCTCGCATGATTCGATGGATTCTTAAGTTATCTAACTTTAATATAAACATCGAACACCGACCTGGTTCTGACAATATCGTAGCTGACGTTCTTTCACGTACTACTCAAACTCAAGAAAATACGATTGAATCTAATTGGGAAAATCAATCCCTTGCTTTAAATGAAAAGAATGATGAGTTACATTCTACTGTTAAAGCCTCATATATTCATCATTCGCATTTAAAGGCTGAGCCAGTTCAATCCGAAATATTAGCAGACGTGACTGAAACTCGTGTAAAGAAAATTGAAAGTGAACAAGTAAACCAATGTGCTTCTACGAATCTAGTAACTACCTTAAACGATAAATTCGTATCTGATAAGGAAAAAGGAGCTTTAGCGCTTATGCCAGCATCTGTGTTAAATTCGAGAGATTAATTAATCCAAGAACAAATAAATGATCCGGAATTTGGATTAACCTAGAAGTATTTAGAAGATCCTGAGTCAGTTTCATTAATTGAATCAGCCATTGCCTTAAACTGGTCCCAATCTTTTTCTTTAATCGATGGCTTGCTTTTTTATTCAAAATTATTATCATCTTATGGCGAATTACGAGTTTTAATTCCCCAATCTCTTCGTCAAGCCATCCTATTTGAGTTTCATGACTCTCCAATTTCGGGGCACTTTGGCATTAGGAAAACTTATAAAAAGCTCAAAGATGCCTGTTACTTTCCTAAAATGAGGAAGTTTGTTAATGAATATGTCTCGAGTTGTCGCTTGTACCAGCAATATAATTATAAAAATGTAAAGCCGGCCGGTAAATTAATTCCTATTAAAGTTGATTTTCCAAATCAAATTCTTGGACTCGACTTAATCGGTCCTTACCCCCTCTCTAAACCAAATAGATTTCGTTATGTGTTAGTTATGGTGGATTATTTTAGTAAATGGGTTGAATTTGTGCCTTTACGTAAAGCTTCGGCACAAGCAGTGGCCACTGCCTTCTTTAATAATTATATTTCTCGTTACGGCGCCCCCCTTCAAATTGTAACGGACCATGGTCCTCAATTCATAAGTAACGTTTTTAAAGCACTTTGCGATACACTCGAAATTAAACACGTCTTCACGGTTCCATATCGGCCGCAAGCTAATCAGGCCGAACGTGTTAATAGAACTTTAATTAATATAATTGCGACGTTCATTGGTCAAAATCATGAAAATTGAGATCAGTTTCTCTATCATTTTGGCTATGCGATTCGTACAGTGGTAAGTGATGCAACAGGAAAAACTCCCGCTGAATTGTTTTTGGGCAGAAAGATTCTGACCCCTTTTCAAAAACTGGTATTAGTACAGCAAAATGCATCTCAATTTATTACGCGAAATATTGAAGAATTGCTACCAAAAGTTCAGAGAAATTTGTGAAAAGCTCAAGAGCAGCAAGCCGTCTATTATAACTTAAAACGTAGAATTTTAGAAGTAAAAGTGGATGATAAAATACTCCTAGAATCACATTTTCTTAGCTCAAAAAAAAGATTCTAAAGTAGCTAAATTTGGGCCAAAATTCATTGGGCCTTTCTCTGTTTTAAAGGTACAAAATAAAAATCTGACAATTGATTTTAACGGCACCCCCACTACCATTTACGTTGATCAGATACGAATATTTAAAGAGCGCACTCAATCATATGCTGAAACTCTTGATAGTGATAGCGTGCCGGGTTCAAACCCACCTGACGAACAGTCCGTCTTTACGCCTAACCTCACTCCCCAGCCTAGTGTTCCTGATTCTTGTACAGCTGATAAACTACCTACTCCTACAACACCCGAACAATCTGTTCAGGGCACTTCCACTGATCAATCCAGTGTTAGCAGACCCGTCGCACAAAAGCGAGCTCGTACGGGTTCATCAAACTCTACTAATGTAAAATTTCCTAGGCAAACTGGTCGCAAGCGCGACTATTCTTTTACTAATAGCTCTTTTATACCGCAGATTAAAAAGAAAAATGCTTGGAACAAGGGTTTCAAACGCCCTCAAGCGACGTCCTCAATGTCCTCTGGAACACATCTACCACAGAAGGTATTGGCGGTTCCAGATTCTGTGCACACTGACTCTTTCCGGCCCAAGAGAAAGGCAAGGGTTCCAAAAAGACCGCCACCCTCTTCATCAGCTAGCGGACGGCACATGGAGAAATTCCTAGTAGCCCCTGACTTGGTCGGCACAGACGAGTTCTTTTTACACCACCGATTCAATACCCGGCGTCAAGCCAGGCTCCGACAACATGCTCAGACATATGAATCACCTGCCGAACAAGCCTTTGTACAAGCCTTTTGGGATAGCCCTCGACCCCGGTCTGAAAGCCTGCAACCCTGTGGCCTAGCTGACGAGTACACCGAGTACATCACTTAGACCTCTAACCATGCTGAAGTTACAGCTGCAAATTCACATCAGGTGATACCGTTCTATATTTTTTTTCTATTACAAGTGCATTTCTGTCAGAGCTGTACAAAATGTTCGACATACTTTGAAGCCTTTTTGGGACTTTATATTTTAAGAACTGTTACGAAAGTTATGGACTTTCCCAAACTAAAAATACAAAATTTAATTTAGCCATGAACTTTCAAATCAAAATTCATGTTCTGCTTCAATGTCAACATTTTTGTTCTCTCTTAAATATCTATTTTATGTATGTATTAAGTTCTTTTACCTTGTAGCCATCACCTGCAGAAAGCTGGTAATATAAACTGTTTTTTTTTTACCCTTTGTAAATTCCCCCCCCCCTTTTTTTCTTTTGTATTTTTATAAATGATGTATTTATAAACTGGATATTTGTATTTGTAAAACTTTTGAATATTTGTCTAAAAGTTATTCTGTATGTACTTTTAGAGGGGAAAAATGTTTTTTTTAGCTATAAGCATAAAAAGCGTGTTTAACCATATAACATTAAAAAGACTAACTGCTAAATTTTTTCCGTTTATGCTTAAGCTCAGGAGGGAGAAATTTTTATGTTTCTAATTTGTGTACTATGTTAATAGAGACGAACATGTCTCCGTTTTTTCTAGAAGAGGATTTTAACTTCTCCCTTTGATGTTATTACTGTACAAAGCTTTTATTTTACAGAATCTATCTGACGAAATATTCTGATGCTCCAAATTGTCATCAAACTCTTCCTATTGTTGATGTGCTGTTTCCAAACCCTTTGATCCTTTTTCGTTATCTGATGCTCACAGCCTGTAGATTCTGTCGTCTGCTCTAGTATGAAGAAAGTTCATCCTATTCTTGGTTTAGTCATCTCCCTTGCAGACGTAAAGCTCCAGATATCAGTCCAGCCAGTAAATTCCTATTAATAAAGATTTTGTCTTGTTTTTTTTTTTTTTTTTTTTTTTTTTTTTTTTTTTAAAGGACACTTATTCTTGTGGTACGACAAACTTTAAATGTCGCATTTGTCACAACCGACTTACTATGTAAAGCCAAGAAAGATCAAGTTTGAATTTATTTTTTTGCCTCCCTGGCATAACAGGGAGACGTTTGTTAATCCTACTGTAAGCCTGGTTTTAGCTCAGTCAGGGTCCCGGAGTTTCTCGGGGTAAAAGGACGCCTTTTATTTAAAATTTTAAATTAATTTTTTTTGCGTCCCCGAGTTTTTCGCTCAGGGATTTAACAAAATTTTTTTTTAAGTTATTCTCACCCGGTTAAAATTTAAGTGACAGCTGCACTCACACTTCAGAGATTTGAGATAGTTAGATATGGAATGAAGCTATTTAAATTTACTCGATCAAACCTGTTGGGGATTTTCCCGACTAAATTTTTTTCTTGGAGGGAGACTGTGAGGTTGAGACGTCAGAACGTCACCACAGTTGTATTAATTAAGCTGGATCCAGCAAAGTAGGAAGTGGGGACGGTTAAAATCGCTTCGTCGCCAGTGACTTGGTGAAGGTTGAGGTCGAGTTAGTTTTGTGTCGGCAGGGTGCTGCAATAAAAGACTTAGATTTTGAATATTAGATAAATTAGAAGTGATTTTTAAAAGAACGGATTGAAATGTAGTAAAAGGAGGGTGTAGGAAGAAGTATAAAAATAGAGATGGTTTTAGTAGATGGTGTGGATGTTGGAGGATAGTATCGTGGATGTGATGAATCTTATTTTGGTGAATATCGGGAAGTAGAGTCGTGGAGATTTAGTTGTGTGAAGTTAAGTAGTGATGAGTGTTGGTGTGCGCAACTACTAGCATTCGGAAAGGTCAAGTTGGGTCCGAAGGGAATCCTCTGATCCATAGTGAAGTCGTGGTAGCGGAGTACGAGTGCGACCGTCTCTACACCTTCGACTATCTGCTGGGGTGAGATATTTAAGATAATTAAATTGTTGATTTATATATTTTGATTTAGCAATACGCTGACTGAGCTAAGTTTTATTACCAGGCCGCCCTCCCAGTTATCTGGTTCAAATAAACTCTTACTGTTTGTTCAATTCAAGTCTCTGGTTTTCTTAGTAATCTAAATAAGTATTTAAGTTAAGATGGAGTTTGCAGGAACTCAAACTCCACATGCATACATTTTTAAGTATTAAAGTTTAATAAATGTTTTATCTAATATCTAAATAAAATAAAGTGTTTTTTGTTGATTTTAATTAATGTAACTCTCATGTTATTAACAGAATCTAAAAAAAAAAAAAAAAAAAAAAAAAAAAAAAATGGAAAAGTTTTACTTTTTAAGACGATAAAATAGGGTATGATGTACATTATGTTTTCAAAATATTTTATCAAAGTGGTACTTTAACATTTATACCTCAAGGTAATTGTAAAGAAAAAAAAAACATCCTCTAATTTTTTTTTTTTTTTTTTTTTTTTTAATTTATTACGTATATAGTTCTCATTTGTCAACAATTTCTTTCGTAAACCAACTACTACAAATAAAAGAATACAGTAATGAAACTTACATTTTATGTACAAACATTAAAATTCTAAGTATAAATCAAATTTTTCTTTTTAGAAATAATTCAAAATATTTTTTATCTTACAATGAATAGGTATCAACTTCCCACTCTTGAAAGGAAAAATGCAATTTAATGTATTATAATGCATTTGGATCAGTCATTTAATACTTACAATTGGAAATGTGTAAAAAATGTGATTTTTTTTTTTAGTCAAATTAAAACCAAAATTAAAATAAACAATAAGAATGCTGTTAATTTGACAAATTTATTTATTTTATTCTTTTTTTTTTTTTTTTTTTTTTTTTTTTTTAAGAATAACTACTATTGGTTTATTTCTATTCATTAGTAGGAGAATCTCACAAACCTTCTTTATGAAGTTTGTGTATATATTTTTTTTCCATGGAAAAATGTATATCAATAAATATATATATATATTTTTTTTTTGCATATATTTAATAATATTTATTTACAATAAAATAATTAGCTAAAGTAGAAATGTTTCAACCTTTCTTTAAAAAAAATAAAATAAAATAAAATAAAATAATGTTTACTTAAAAATAAATAAATAATAATCATAATCATAATAATAATAGTAACAGTAATAATAATGATAATATTTCCCAAATTCTAATGGATTTTTTAATATAAACTATGTAAGGGAACGTACACAAACATGAAACCGTCTCAATTATTTATATATTAAAAACAAAAACTATTTTATTTATGAGACAAAACTTTTTTAAAATACATTTAACAAACAAAATATACATTTAAAAACATTTAAAATGTAGACGTTTCGAAACCCGTCCAGGTTTCCTCATCAGTATCACTACAACATAATTTGCAAGCATTACATGAACACAAGGAATTTATAGAAGTACATAATATTGAGGTGCCAGTGCGCATGCTTAATTGATAGTGTAGATATGGCTGGCAGTGTGCGAAATCTCAAGGATAATACGTGATTTATAATTATCATAGCCAGAATTTAGAACTTTTATATTACCGAAGTCAGGAATATGATCGGTTTCTAATGAATGGATTGCAATTTCAAAATTTTGGTTGCAATTTTTACATATGTGCTCCTGTAGTTTAATTCTTGCCGTACGGCCAGTTTCACCTATATAAACATATTTACAATTTTCACAATTTAATTCTTTGTAAAAATTGTACTGTGCAATCGCGTAGTTTTATACAGGTTTTTAATATAAATCTCTGAAATTTCAATGTGCCAAATATCACAAATAAATTTTTCTAGTTCTGGCAGAGTTGTAGGCTGCAAATTTCGAATCCTCTCCCCTCTCTAACGCATGTTTATAGAGGAAATATTTTCGAGCGGATCGCGGTTAGGACTATTTCCATATCTGGTAAAGAAGAAATTCTACTATATCCTTTGCAGAATTTTCCTTAAAGTGAAAAAAAGATATTATTTACAGATTTATAGGTTCTCATTGGAATGGATAAGAAATTTTGATAATTTGAAGTGAATTAACTTACCACATACGCCGTGTAGTAAGGCGCATTATCATCTTGAAATGCTCTTTGCGAAAATGTCCAAGATACCTCCAAGATACTGTAGTTAAAGAAATTATGCTGCTAAACACTATTTCTGAATCTCTTTTATGTTCTAAATGTAATACAAACCGATTTTATAAGCAATGTTTTTTTTAACTTACGGTCATCTCGCTTCGATGCGCAACGTGGCCGCCTAAAACCAAATATCCAGTTTAAACGAGCAAAAATTTTTATATCTTGCAAAAACAATTTTACCAATATTTCTTTAACATTTAATTATTTTGCCATCTCACGTATTAAAATATTTTTTGATTTTCATTCAAAAATTAACACTTTTTGTGGCATCGTTATCTGCTTTATACTTACCATTTTTGAAATAATTTCTAAAATTGCAATTTTCCAGACAATTGTATTTTGTTTTTAACGCTGAACTCAAAGCTAAAGTGTATGTGAAGGACAACATAATAAAATCTGTTTGAAAATTTGCTTTTTAAAAGATAAAATTGGCGGTTGTAGATCGCGAAAAGGAAAATATCCAAGTGCGTTTCTTTTTTCTTTTTTCTTTTTTTTTTTTTCTTTTTGTCGCTTAGTGTATATATATATATATATATTTAACACCAAAAAGCTATTAAATATTCTTTCTGACCATATAAGGAGATCAATTGCGGTTAGATACAATCTAATATTTCTTTTTTTCAGTCTTTATGTCGCAATGACTATGATAATTACTTTTTATAAATGCACCTCCTAACGGCCTTTGTTGGCTCATAAAATTAAGCCAAATTTATGTTTGGAATTTGTTAACGTACACTCCTAATTTCAAAATTATAATTTATTTAACATTAAGACCAATAAACTTTTTCTTGAAAATTTTGACTCCTAGGTTTTGCAGCGCTAGATTTGGCGAACAAATGAGGGAAAGAAATCTGGTTCGATTCGTCACTCTTACTCTATCATTTGCGCATAAAGGACGTAATTAAGGTGCTCTCTCTCCCACATTCGTTTTTAACGGTTTCAATTCTGTGACGAGCCTGGCAATGGTTATTGTATTCAGAATTAATTTTTAAAATGATCTTCAAGAATGATTTCAATAAATATATTTTGTAAGTTTAAAAGTGTTTGCTATTACTTTTGTGGAGATACAAATTTATTTTTCTAGTGCAATATGTACTATCAGAAGATTTATCTTTTTCCAGTTTGAAAAATATTCTTCATATAACATAGCAAATCAACTTCATAGGTATTATCCCTAAATGATAGGTATTTTCAATATCGAGATTCGATTTCTTGCTGCTATTTCTTTTTGTGATATGTTGATAATAGATAAATTTACAGACCAACCTCTAAAAATACGTTTTTCGAATACAGGAAACCACTAAACTTGTAAATATTACAAAAAAAAAAAAAAAAAAAATAAATAAATAAATAAATAAAAAATATAAATAAATAAAACAATAATAATAATAATTTCGAAAATTTGACCCAAAACGCTACTTTATCTACAATCTATGTAATTAAAAGGAAGTAATGTGTGTTTTCTTTAGTATGGCTTTTCTTTATTTAATTATCTTTCCCAAGAATATTTAAACTGACATTATTGCAAAGCAAATTGTTTAAAATTGCAGTTATTGTATTTTGAGAGTGAATTTTGAAATAAAACTTTAAAGTAATTTCTTTGTGATTAGGGGTAAAGACTGTAAAACAACATGCTTTGAAATAATAACAATAATGAAATTGATGTTTAATCTTCTATAGGGAAATATAGACGAATTTTGTAACAAGAGATAAACTATATTTCATCAGATTTTCATTAGCTGACTTTAAGTGTCACATACCCCAGAGAAATGTTTGAACACTACATATGCGATTAATTTTCAAATGAATGTACAAACAGATTTTCATGCTTTACATTTTGTTTCCCTAAGGATTTGATTTTTTTTTTTTTTTTTTTTAACTTAAATGACGTATATGTGAATATGTCTCTTCTTGCTTTTGTATTTATGCAGACAATAGAAATAGTGTTTAGGAAAGTATTAGATTTAGAAAATTTATTTTAGTTAAAACTTAAGGATTTACTTCATCAAATGTATTTCTATATAAAAATCAATTAATTATCCATCGAATCAGGCTTTTTTGTATCGATAAATATTTTTTATAAAATTTAATTTTATTCTCTAAATATTTACCTTTACACGCAATACTGACTATATTTAACAATTATTTTTAACTTTCGTAGATAAAAGCAGGAAGAAGTTTTATGATCAAATGCAAATATCTGAAACGACCATTTTAGTAACATTTTTATATTATAGCCTTAGAAACATGTCTGAATCTTCGAAATATAGAAACCTTCTTGGATAGAAACCTTCTTGGATAGAAACCTTCGAAATGGTGCTTTAAAAAAATTTCGAAATATGTATATATATATATATATATATGCATGTTACTATTAATCTGACAATTTATGATTGCAGAAATGTAAAAAAAAAACTTCAGTGAGTTTGTTATAACATTTCCTATAATTACATATTATTTCACCTTTTCCAACGAAAATATTTTTTTTTTCTCAATTTGCTATCGGTCCCCGGAATATCTCCGTAACGAAATCTTAACTAAAAAATATGAATGCGATAATATTTTTTTTTTATAACAACAATGTTTAGGAAGATCTTAAGAAATAGGCAATTTATAAACTTTTTTTTTTTTTTTTTTTTTTTTGGGGGGGGGATGGGAATACAATGCTGTGAGTAATTCTATGTAAATAAAGTTAAACACACATGTGATTTTCTGTCATATTTTATATATATTTGTTTGGAAAAATGCATCAAGTAGTTTACGTGAACAGTACTAAATTCTAAACTTTTTCTAGTAACCTTTAAATTAAAAAGGAAAAGTATTTATATTATGCATGCAATTATAAATTTAAAGTAATATACAGGGTGATTCCGAGGTCATGGGGCAAACTTTGGGGGGGGGGGATAGAGAACATTCGAAGGATTTAGAATAGTATAGGAACCCATGTCCCCAAACACTATTTTAACCCTTTAAGAACCGGGTGATTTTCCATGGATATGGGCATGATTCTCCAATTTTGCATTTTGTAAAAAAGTGTTTTTACATGATCATGCTTACCTAAATAAATAAAATATTTTTTTATCGATTTATTTCATCGCAGTGATTGCAATAATACGAGCATTGTATATGATTTTACGAAATAATGAAGCATGCAATATATTAAAATCTACACAGTAGACGGAGCTAGGAGTACACAGTAGCCCAAGACATCCTGTTCTTAAAGGGTTAAAATGACGTTTGGGGGCATGGATTCCTGTACAATTCTGAATTCTTGCGCTGTTCTCATGCCTTCCCACCAAGTTTGTTCCATGATATCGGAATCACCCTGTGTAGATATACAGGGTGGGCAGAAAGTAACTCCCTACTGGAAATATTTTTTTTTTCCTCCTAAACGAATGTAGGTATGAAGGCAATTTAATGTACACATTTGGTTTAATGTGTGGCATGATAATTACAAAAGTTACAATTCAATTTATGCCCCAGTATTTTCTATACACAGTCTTAAACGAACAAGTGCGTTTGCTACGGCTTTCTACAGAAACTCGTGAGGGACATCACTTATGACCTCACGGATTTTGTTCTCTAGGTCACAAAGAGTTTGAGGCTTGCTGCGGTACACTTCTTCCTTAGCCCACCCCCATAAAAGTAATCGCATGAGGTGAGGTCTGAAATACGACCTATCCAGCGTCCAGTGAATCACTCATCAAGCCACTGACATATATTAGACATATGACAAAGGAAACAAAAAAATATTACAAATAATGCCACACTACAGTCTACAAAACAAGGTAACTTTCATTGGAATCTACACGTAACATCAATAGCTATTCCAAATTCAAAAAAAAAGGAGTTACTTTCCGCGCACCCTGTATATATAACGGATTGCACCCTGTATTTACATTAAACGTTCTTATAATACTTTATAAGAGAATTTTGTGATTCATTAACTGTGTTTCAATTTATTTTTATATTTATCAGTTACAGAAAGTCATTTTCTTTAAACTGTTAGAAAATTAATTTAAATAAAACATCGGACAAATGTAAAAAATTACTGAAATTCGTAAAAATTGGAAATACAATCAGTAATGTTTTCAAGTTGAAATAAGAGCTCTCATAAACTTGAAAAATTTGCTTAAAGTAATGAGAATTGTTTTTCAAACAATTAGCTTTATAAATGCTTTAAAAATGTAATTTTGTTTTTGAATGCTTGCAATATTTCAATTATGTACTTAAAAATTTCAAATCACAATGTTTCAGTCAAACAGTAAATTTTAATTTTTGGTTTAAAGGAATATTTGTCTTTGAAATTAAGAAAAACCAAAAAGTGAATGAATTCAAATGTCATTTACTGTTTGTGCTAAGGTATGGAAATAGTCAGAACTAGAAAGCAGAAATGTGAACAATTCACAATTCTGCAGTAACTTTTTAAACTTTTATGCAACGAGGCTGTACCTTTTGTGCTAAACATGTGATTTGCGGCACTTGTTAAATAACTCTGATTACTTTATTTCAATATTTATTACTATTGCATATAATAATATTACTTCAAAATTGCTTTAAATAATTATATCGATATCTAAACATAATATTTTCTTATTAATAAATATCCAGGTTTCATGTGGATAACGCTAAAGGTAACATCATTGCTAAAATATGTCTTGAAATAAAGAAAATAATCTTCTATCCTTGGTCTGGAGGAATAAATCAAATACTGGAAGAAGGATGGATTAGCAGGGGAAAAATGACGTCACAATGAAAACAATGTAGGGTAGATGCTCCAGAGATTGGCATGCTCCAGTAATTGACATCTATCCAGAAATAATTAATAAATAAGAAAAATAAGAAAATCATATATTTTACATACAAGAATGTTAACATTGTATGCCAAACACTGGAGCATAGGCTGCTAATAACTGGTAAAATGAATGACTAGCAGTGTTAAACACTGGAACATAGAGTGCCAATTATTAATAAAAGGGAAAACTGGCAGTGTCAATTATTGGAACATTGAGTGGGAGTCGAATAAAAATTCATTAAAAAAAATTGTTATCAAATGTATATATTTTAACATATATGCGGTTCTGAATGTCTTTCATGCCTTATGTATTAAGATTTCTAAAAAAAATATTTTCTGACTAGAACATTAAAAACATCAGAGATTGCTCTAAAAGTGTCAATCACTGGTGAATTTACCGTATCTATGATAATGTCTTTAATTTTTATGTAATGTGAATCTAAACTTTGCGATAAAAATGTGTTTTGTTGCACTTTTAAATGTTTTCAATTTCTTTTATTTCAATAGTTATAACTATTGTACACACATATATTACAAGAATTTCTTTATTGCTCCCTTCTCCCACTCACAATATCCCCGAATCCACAGCCATAAAATCCAATGTAACTTTAAGGAAGTTTATTTATAGAATTACCCATTATCTGATGCATTTTTTTTTTTTAAATCCTTTTTCACATTTGGAAAATTCTCAACCGTTAAGTTAGCATTCGTCTTCTAAAAATCAATTGTTTACAGTTCTTACATTTCACAAGTAAAAAAGTGGAAAAAAATACACTTAATTAAATTTTCGCATTTTTAAACCCAAAATTAAAATTTTTAAATTTTTAAATCCAATATTTAAAAAGGTTGCATTAATATAATTGTTGTGATTTTTCCGAATGTAAAAACAGAATTAAAAATACACATTAGGTAATGAGCAAATTTTAACTGCATTCTTCTTATTATTATTTTCATAGTGTGGCTACAAAATACTATCACAAATATCGAATCATTTTATTGTACAAATATAAAAAAAAAAAAAAAAAACTGATAAATACGTCAAAACGATCAATACGATAACTATAAACACTATCAATGAATGTTTACCTTGAAATAATTTGATTAGAATTGACCACCATATTTATCTATTACTAACGATAATCCCTTACGTCATTGTCCGATTGCGGCGCGAATCCATTTAAGAGCGATTTTGAATGAAACAATTTGGGGGGGGAGGGTCAAAAATCCATAGAAAACAGACTAGAGAGGCAAGAAAAAATTCGAACACTCACAAGTGGGGAAAAAAAAAACATTAATAAGAAAATGGATGAAAAAAGACGAAAAGAAAAAGAAACAGAAGCGCAGGAATAGTAGGCTCAAGGACTCTGAAGCTATCGCTGAGGCCTGGATACATTTGGCCTAAATTGTACAGTTACAGAAAAGTGCCAATCACAGAAGTCGAGGGAGAAACTGTTTTACCAAACGATTAAAATTAACTCTTCATTTGATTGTTGCAGCATTTAGTAGGCACCCTGTATTATCATTTGCGAAATTGTATGAAAATTTGTTATTGCAGTATCTGCTGCCACAAAATCTGTGAGATAATTTTATGGCTTGTTGTTTATCCTGATCTAGTAACAAAAAGGGCCATATAAAAAATTTCCAAATTGTAATTCATCTAAATTCATTAATTATTTTGTCCATTTTATCAAAGACAGATAAAATGTTTCATTAGACGGAGATAAAAATAATGACTGCAAGCACAGAGAATGCAAAATTGGTTCAGTTCGGGGAAAAAAAAAAGATATAATGTAACCACGTTTCCTATGACTAGCAGTGAGGACGAATCCAAAAGGTTGGAAGGGAGCTAAATTGACGACAGGTTGGAATATGGTAAATGTTCAGTAACTCGGTGTTCCCTTATCGCTTATATTCTTTCAATCACCGCTATTTTAACACTGGACTCGTTCAGTCAGCACTTGCGCAGAGGCTGCCTTGGTCGCAAGAAATATAGTTAAAAAATAATGAATGGGTTATTTACATAAATATGTTAATGAAAATACATAAATAATTCTAGAATTATATTTTTAACATTTTTATAGTACTTATAACAAAGTATTTCTTAGAATGATTAATGACAATTGATTTAAACGTAAAAATGTTATATAGAAAAATTCATAGAGTTATATTTGCCAAATTTTTACTCTGGTATATGTAATTCTAAGGATTTCAAAGGTATTATGTTCAATTACGTTAATACCTTAGGTGCAACTTAAAGACATCCTTTCGTATATATTTCGATGCAATTTATTCCAAGTGGATTAAGCTTATTAAGTAAATACCTTTTCAGTAGTGCGATATTAGAAGATATATTCTACATCAATATTTGTATTATGGGAACAAATATACAAGTTTATTTAGATTCAATTATAATATTTGCATGTAAAAGCAAACGTAATGCAAATGCTTTCTTAAATTTTTAAATATAACAAATTCTAAATTCTTAAATGTAAATGTTAGAGAAACGTATACATATATATACTAGTAGACATTGCACGTCTCACTACGATCAAAAAGATGCAAACAATAGTTAAAAACAGTTTCATTTGACTTTTTTTTTTTTTTTTTTTTTTTTTTTTTAAATCCCGGTGCTTGAAAATAGTGATAAATAAATATAGCTTGTTATTAAATTTAAATGTTTATTTTAAATTAATGAGGCAAAATAGGCATACACCTTTTAAATTGCTTGCAATTATTTGTGTTTAAATTACGCTTATAACAAACATACGAGGTTTGTTCAAAAGGTATCGAACCTTATTTTTTCTCGCGTAAATCAATGAATTCAGAGAGACTTTCTTCATTTTAGATGTAGATAGGATACTCATGCACAGTCGTGAATATTTTCCCGGCCACAAAAAGCTTCAGTAGAGTTGGCAATCGGCCAACAAAAGTAGCCGTATAGTGAGCGATCGTCGGGTTTTAGTTTTTGTAAAACGAGAGAAAAACTTGAGCAGCGATATAGCATCAAATTTTACCAAAATCTTGGTGATACACGAGCGGAAACCATTCACAAAATTCAACAGGCTTTCGGGATGATGATACCTCTCGCATAAAAGAGTGTTAAAAAAGTGCTTCAAAGATTGCCTCACATAAGTTGATATGTTGGCCGTTTTCATTGAATTCCGCGGAGTGGTATAACATAAGTATCTGCCACAAGGCCAAACTATCACAAAGAATTACTAGAAGGAGGTCATTTGTTGCCTTCGTGATGCTGTGCGGAACAAATTACCAAACCTTTGGGCAGTGATGAAATATTAGAAACTCCATCATGATTACACGTCTTCCCATTCTGTGCATTTGATTCAGACTTTCATCGTCAAATACAACAATCCTGTGTTTCGTGAGGCTCCCTAGTCACCCGTCATGGCATCCTGTGAATTTTGGCTATATTCAAAACTGAAAATTCCGAAAAAAAGTTCCGATTTGGGTCAAGAGAAGACACTATGCAGAAAGCGACAGTACGGTTGCTCATCATTCCAAAGACAGTGCGCCCCAGATGTTTTCAACAATGACAGGAACACTGCGCAAAGTGTGTGTATTACCAAGGTGACTACCTTGAAGGGGATAAGCGTTTTGGATTTCCAAATAAAAAAAATGTATTTTTGTGAACTAAAGGTTCGATATATTTTCAATACACCTCGTACACAAATATCAACTGTTAAAAAAATTTTTATTCATGGAACCCTTTTCTCCTTGATATCCTTGTACACAAACCATTTGCTTAATCTCGAGGAAAATTTTAGTATAGTATTCCTATATAAAACAAATTTAGAATACCGTTTTTTTTCTGCTAATATTTATTCTTTGACTTGTTGATAGCAGGTAATCACAGAGACACACATACACACAAACCAACCACTAAAACTTTATTTAAGTATTTCGTGTTTCTCAAAATGTGAAAATGTAACAAAAGCTCAATTTAAGAAAATTGACCAACAAACATCACTTTCTCTACCTTATACATACTATAAAAAAAAAAAAAAAATACTAGTATGTTGTGGCCAAAAAAAATATCTTCCATGATAATGCAGACAATTTCTACATTAGAGAAATAGTATAACACTAAATATCCAAACAAACGTCAATTTTATTGTCAATATTACTTTTTTTTTTTTTTTTTTTTTTTGTTGTTGTTTAAAAAAAAAAAAAAAAATGATAAATTTATTTTAAATTATCGCAGATCGATGGTTCAACCATTCGTTTTAAAGGTATCAGCGAGCTCTTTTGAAAGATACCCATCATGAAAATTTACTCCCCTCGAGGGAGGATTTCCCCCGCAGGGAAGGGGGTGGCGAGGCTCCTACACATACAATTTTTTCCTCAGTTGACTATCTCTATTATAAACAATTCTTGTAAATTTTATAATGATTCCTAAAAAATAATTCTCTTTATGCACATTTATACAAAATTTTGTCCCATATCACCATGTTAAAAAATTAGAAAAGGCGGGATGGCAACGCAACTTGTACGACAATTTTTACCAAAAGTTGATAGATACTAATTTGTGCCAAGGTGCAAGTACATACCGATTTGTATAAAATTCTGTGCTGTAATTACTGAGCTACAGTTGCTACAAAATTTTGTCACACATTCAGACAGACAAACAGACAGACATTTTCTAAAAATGGTCAAACCGTGTTCTACAGCTCTCAAAACGTGCAAATCCATCAAAAACCCGAGGTCGAAAATTTTTACGAATGCAATACTTTCTTCTATTGAATATAGAAGAAAGTAAAAACGACGCACCAAGAAGAAGTGGGGAGAAATATTGGTAGATGGGGTGGAATGGGTGGTCCGAATGAGACAAATATTGGTAGATGTGATGTAAATGCGGAAAAAAAACAATTGATTACAGTTTCAGAAAATTTTAATGATTTAATCAAGAGAAAGGGCCTCACAAAGCAAACAAGTCAATAATGCGTTTGTCCACTTCTGGCCCTTATGTACGCAATTATTCGGATTGGTATTAATTGATAGATTTGTCAGATGTGCTCCTGTGAAGTATCGTGCCAATTTCTGTCCAATTGTTGAGTTAGATTTGTAAAATCCCGAGCTGGTTGTAGGACACTTTTTATGATGCTCCAAACATCTTTAGGGGAAGAGAGATCCGGGGACTGAGCTCAACCCCACTGAGACGCATATTAAGGGTATTTGAATTCACCAGTTGAAAGTAGGATCGACAATAATGATGAAAGGGTGTTTGATTCCATGAAAACCTGTATGTATGTCAATTTGTGTCCAGTTTGCATTACTCCTTCTTGGTGCGTCACTTTTTTTGTTATAGAGAGTATGTATAGGTATTAGAAAAAAAAAGAAGGAAAACGAAGAAATAAGAAATTATTTTTAAAATACGTCATTACTATTAATAATAATTATGTTAACTGACACTATAAAACAGATACTATACAAAATTCGTAAGGTTTGATTTGGATTCAATATTTCAAATACAACCCTTCGTAAGTGGAAACATTTACAGTCGGTAACAAACGTCTCCGAACACTGGTAAGAATTTCTATATAAAGAAAGTACACTTAATACAGTTTTGTTAAATAAATCCTTGTTGAAACCTGTTTTCAGACTGACTGAGAACAGGATTCGACAAGGATTTATTTAACAAAACTGTATTACGTGTACTTTTTTAGGAATTTTTTCTAGTGTTCGGACGCTTTTGTTACCGACTGTAAAGATAAGATCTGCATGAAAACAGGAATGCTCCACTCGTCATTACGTGTAGTGAAAAAATTTTGAAAGTTTTATTCTTATATATTCTTATATATTGTGGTTTTTTTTTTTTCATGTTTGTAGCAGGTTTATAAAAAGAACTGGTTTTTCTCCCAAAAACGCATCACACTCTCCGTGTAGAGTATAAATTGTGATAGCATGCCTCTGAACCACCTCTAAAGTGAGTCCCAGACCATCGCTAACTGCTCATTGCGAAAGCACTAGTGCGACGTAAATCCAGCCAACCACCACCACCACCAAAAACGTGCCTGTTTTTAAAAATTTAGTAATAATTTTAATGACATATTTCAAAGGTGACTGATGTATTCAAGGAACGTTGAAGATGGTTATTGTTATATTCAGGTATTAAATGGTTGAAGTATATTCATTTATAACGAATTCAGTTATATCGTTCAAATTTTTATAAAAAGTTCAGCTCCAAGAAGTAATTGTAGGATCCTGTTATGATCATATCATAACATGTGTTATATTCTAAACTCGGGCCTTCCGTGGCCAAGTGGTTATGTCACCACACTTCTAATCGTCGCTTGGCCCTAGGAGTTTTTCAATTTCTTCGTATTGTAATTCGGTTACGTGCTATACGTAATTATCAGACGAAGATTTACAAGCGCACTGCAAGTCATGCATACAAAACTGATGTACATGTTATCAATAAACAAACAAACAAACAAACATATTCTAAATTCTGTTTTTGCAAAGAGAAAAAAGAAAAAAAATAAATAAATAGAGAATTTCGATTAAGCATCTTCTTAAAAATATAATTAAATCAGACCTTCATATATATTTTTTCTTATACCTGTTTCAAAACTTCAGCAAAAGCATTCACACTTTTTGTTAAACATCTGGCAGTTCATAAAGTAGACTTTGTCCTTTTCTGCCCTTTTGTGAAAGATACGTGACACTGGGGTTGTTTTTGACGTCTAGTGGTGAAAGCGGGCAGTTTCAAGATCAACAACAGAGGAAAATCAGCGTTCAGTAACTGTATCATATAGATCTGTGGACTTTTCCGCGTTCAGAAACGGTAGTGTCTGTCTGGTTGCTGATCGCTGTTTGGTTGTTATGCCCCACTAGACTTTTTGGAATCTGAATGGGGATTGACGTGTTCGCAACTGCTGGAATAGCGTCAGTCTCACTTATTGGAGCTTGTTCGATGATTTTCATATGAGAAGAGATTTCTGTGTGGTGGGCGGAATCAGGCTTAGAGAGTCAAAGTACCGTGGAGGATGAAAAATTATAAATCTCCCATCTTGGAGCTTGTTCAGTTTTATTCATCTTAAAAGAGATTTCTGTTATGGGAAATGCTGGTGTGGCTGACTGTAATGTAGAGGTGGTTTTCTCTGGTTTAAGACGAGTGCCGTTTCAGGTTCTTACAATCCAACAAAAACCGGCTGGAGCTTGATGGTATGAGGGTTGTTTATTTTGATAAAATTCTGTCTGATCTCAGGAAGAAACCTATGAAGAATGGGAAAGTCGTGTGAGGTATTAAATCTTACAAAGACTATGTGACAGGCTCTAGTGGTGTTTAGTGTTGATTCTTATTCTCAATACGGAGAACTTAATATGGAACTGGTTTCAATGCTGAGGATCGGAAGAGGAGTTTACTCCTGAATAAGCTTCCCATTTCTGCAGACTATAGTCATCTAGTCTCCATTTCAAGTAGTTAAAGTCGGTAACTATTTATCCGTTTTTTCCTTAAATGTTTCAAAAAAAAAATCTTTAAATTTATAAAATTTTAATATGTATATTGATTTTAAAATTTTTATGTGTTGTTTCTTTTATGAAGTAATGTATAACAATTTGGTAATTTGAAGAGTATTCAGATTTTGAAATTAATATTTTTAAAGCGTTGATTTTAGTATGTGTAGTAATGTGTAACAACCGGGTAGTTTAAAGATTAGTTAAAATGTTAAATTGATACTTTTGTGAATTGGCTGGCATTATTTATTGCTAGAAACTTAATTATGATTTTATTGGTTTGTTTAAAATTAAAGGAATCTGTAATTGAACATCAGTATTAATAAATTTTGTAAGATAATATTTAGCTGGTTTAATTAGAGTTGAAACCTTAAAGTGCATTTTGGGATTTTAATGTTTTAGAGTGTTTAATTTCGAGCAGTTGAAGTCGAAGCTGCAAAAATTAACTGTACGGAGCACAGTTCTAAGATTCAGTTCTAAGAGTAACAGTTGTAAGTGACTCTTACAGTTGTAAGAGTCACAGCTGTAAGATTTCTTGAAAATGCATACATTTACTACCTATCTATTTCACGAAGTAGAAATGTTTGACTTTAAAGTTTTGTTTATTATTTTGACTTTCAAATATTCATTTAAAATAGTTTGTCTTAATTTTCTAATGTTTGAAGCTGTGTCCAAGTTATCCATATAAAGGTTCTGGGGGTTGGAAGCTACTACTTCTACTTATTGTATTTTTATTTGTTTATATGTTCTGTTATTTTTACTATAGAGGTCTCTGCCGAATTTCGAAAATAAATTTGCTTTTCACATATTTATTTCAAGAAAGAGACTGTCATGAAAAGAGTATTTTGAAAATTGTGTTTAATGGTGGGATGGTCAGACAGAGCAGATGTATTTTCTTCAGAGAGCTTCGGCTCTATCTAGATGTGAGTTTGGGTGGTTATATACTTTTTCTCGGGTTGGTAAACAAACAGTGCAATGTATCTTTTTTGTATATTAGTTTAAAATTCTAGTTTTTGAGATTTAAAAAGTTTGATGAAAATTTAAATTGGAAGATTTTTAGATTTGTGAACTAAGTAGAAAGACTCCACTTTAATTAGATGGGAAGATTTAGCAACTTTGGAAACAAAACCAATATCGCATTGTAACAATCCTAATCAAACGTGGCATAACGGTACATGTTAGGCAGGTATGCAATTGATTAGAATTACAGCATGATTTCGCATATTTACAGCATGATTTTCGCATGATTTCGCATGTAATGCCACCAGAGGGTGTTGAACTTTGTTTTTCTAAGTATAAAACAGGTAGGCAGAGTTTTTTTGCGTGTATTTAATCTGTTTCAGAGGGACGCATTTTAAAAAGAGATGCCGTTGCGACGCCATCGAAGGCAATATGAGCAGGTGTTAGAGTAAGAGAGGGGAGGAAACATCGGGTCAATGGAAGTTGGGTGGTCAGTTCGGCTAGTAGCCTGCAGATATACAGTTCTCATTTTACTGCCAGGAAGTTTTGAGACAAGTGGAGAAGAGGCACGCCACTTACATGACGATCAGGAACAGGAAGCTCTCGACAAAACAATAATTGCGAAGATCGCTACTTCTTAAAACACGCTTAGGGCCAACTGTCTCATTGTCCGCCAAATGTCTCATTGTCAGCCCCTTCATTACGGGCCCCTATGTCTGTCCGCGATATTTTATTGCGCCTAGCTTAAAGTAATTTGTTATCTCGGCACCCATTACATGTGCTGCCCGTGCTCCCCACTCCAATCGTTGCCTCTGTTTGGAGTTGTGTCGCGGTCGACGTGCTTCGACTACAACCGAATAGAAACAGGTTGTCTTCAGCGACGAATCCAGATTTAATTTGGGCAGTGAAGAAAATCATTAACGTGTGTGGAGTCCCCGAAGTAAACGCTTCAATTTTCTCCTTTCTTTAGAGTGGCACATCACAAACTCAGCTGGTGCGATGGTATGTGGTGCCATCGCATACGACACACGGTCACCCCTAATATTGCCCCACGTCATCATGACAGCCCAGCGATACGTTTGTGACTTTCTTTAATCACATTTGTGGCCAGTCATGGCAGGGATTCCAAGACCAAATTTTCAGCAGAAAATATCTTGGCTATACACAGCAAGGATGTTACAAGTCAGCCTGTGAGTTTGGTCGATTTAAGAGGCGCGTTTACAGCAACTGTGGAACGAGATGCTGTAGGTTATCACATGAGACTTTTATGCCTAAATGCCCGTCCGCATCAAATCGTGCATTCAAGCTAGATTTGGCCAAATAGGATACTAAAACGTCCATTAATTTATAATTCTTCCTGCAATAAATGATCATTTTGCTTTGATTTTGTGCGAAAACTTGTTTTGATGTGCAAATTTTTATGGCAAAGAGTTTATATAATATTTAACCCGTTCGAGACCGCCGCAAGAAGGAAAGGGAAACTTTTCCCGGATCGAGCGCTATGTGAAAGGTATGCACTAACCAGCCCAGCTGCTTTTAAGCACTAAACCTATTTCAAGAAAAAAAAATAAAAAAAATATTTTTTAACACAATTATATTGATATTTGATTTAATACTAATAGTTTCCACATAAAATATATTTTAAATGCAATTTAACCTTTTCCTTACGGGAGGGAAAACCGTAATCCCGCGAAAAAAGGTGCTGAACAGTCCGGGGTCGGTCTTACCGTCGTCCCAGGCATTTCCACCCCTGTTCAAATTTTCGAAACTAAGTTTATTATATATTTACAGACTTTCTATGATTTTTAATATCACGTATTTAGAAGTTGGTTTGTGTGTGTGTACGTGTTTGTCTTTGTAATTATTATTACCATAATTGAAAAATGAATACTATGAGGAAGCCCAAACTCAGTTTTCTGTATTTATATCAAATGTGAAGATGCTACTTTTTTGTTAATATCATTCAAATACATAACTGTTCAAAAGTTCAGCATGATTTGCAAACGATCAGTTTTCTACAAATTAAAAACTTATCTCTAAAAGATATGTTTTCAAGTATTGTATATTTAAAGTACTGCGTCTTCCTCATGATTTTCAGTGAAGATTGGTTTAAGACAACAATAAGGGGGCTTGTAACAATTTGAGTAAAATTAATAATGTTTTTGATCACCCTATATCGTCAAGTGAACGCAATGAACTGTAACTTTAGGATATGTTAATATAGACCCAGTTCAAATTGTAGAAGAATTTCTGAGACGCTAGCATGTTAAATAATGGAGATATAAGCATTTATTTTAAAAAAATCAACAAGTTTTTTATTTATAATATACAGAGTTTTTAACGAAAATTATTCCCACTTTCAGATAAGTTGGAAAAACACTTTTAAAGCAATATACCGCAATTTGAATACAAATATCTTAATTATCTCGTGAAATATGGATATTTTCATGAAAAACGCTTTTACTGCGCATGTGCGAAAGGTAAAACATTTTTTATTGCATAGATTGAAAGTTGCATGTATTGGGCAACTTTTATCAAAAGTGCATTTCAATAGAATAAAAATTAAGTGAACTGTACGAAATAGAACGAGCAAGATTTTAGATATTTTCCAAAAGTTGAAATTTCTTAAGGGGTTTTTCATATGCCGTGTAATTAATTTTAAGATCCAATTATTTCAACCACGCTCCAAATGTACTTTTTTTTTGTGAAAAATCCCTTATATTGTAACATATTTTTCTTTATTTACTATGATTTGTGAGATCATAAGGGGTTTTTCCCAAAAACCAACCTTTGGAATGTGGCTGAAATAATTGGATCTACAAATTAATTACACGGCATGTGAAAAATCCCTTAAGAAATTGCCCACCAGCGGCCGAGCGGTTCTGCGCTCAAAGCTGGTAGACGTGAGGTGCCGGGTTCGATCCCCGGTCGCGCTCGTCGGCCTAGCCGTTCGGAGTTTTCCGTGGTTTCCTCCGAAACTTGCGTAAATACGGGCTAGGACCCCTTAGAAAGACCTCCACGGAAGGCACTCCCCCTCAAGCCTAGGACCCCAGTGTTGTCAATCGGCCTTAATCCCTAACACACCCTTAAGAAATTTCAACTCTTAAAATATATTTAAAATCTAGCTCGTTTTATTTATTTTTCTTTTTTTGTACAATTCTCTTAATTTTCATTCTGTTCAAATGCACGTTTGATAAAAGTTGCCCACTACATCTAGCTTTTAATTTATGCAATAAAAAATGCTTTATCTTTCGTACATGCGCAGTAAACACGTTACGTTTTTGATAAAAATGTTCATATTTCATGAGATATTTAAGATATTTGTATTCCAATTGCAGTATATTGCTTTAAAGGTGTTTTTCCAACTTATCTGAAAGTGGGAATAAATTTCGTTAAAATTCTATACATTATAAATAAAAGACATGTTTTTGAGTTTTAAAATAAATGCTTATATCTCCCTTATTTAACATGATATGATCACATAAATTCATCCACATATTGAATTAGATTTATGTGAACATATCCTAAAGTTGCAATTCATTTCGTTCACTTAACGATATAGGGTGATCAATAGCATTATTAATTTTACTCAATTTGTTACCGGCCCCCTAATTGTTGTCTTAAACCAATCTTCACTGAAAAACATGAGGAAGACCCAGTTCTTTAAATACCCAATGTTTGGAAACGTTTCATTGAGAGATAAGTTGTTAATTTGAAAAAAAAAAAAAAAAAAAAAAAAAAAAAAAACTGATCGTTTGGAAATCTTGGTTAACCTTTAAAAAGGTATGTACTTCGTGTACGGGAACATCCAAGATACTTGAAATGCATTAAGCCTATGGGCGAAATTTCCAAAAGGTACAGATTATTTTTCCAGTAGGTACAGATCTTTAGACCAAAAAACAATTTAAACATATTTTGTTATATTTATCAATGCATGTTTCGTATGCAATATGGTATGAAAAACATCCAGCTTGTTTTCTACAAGGACACAAAAATTACATGGATAGATTAAATATATTTATATACAATAATTTTTATATTACCGCTTAGTGTAAGAACTTCTTTTATAGTATTAAAAAGTTGTTCAGAGCCCCACCATATTATTTATGTACAAATGTGTAGTTTAATTTTTGAAATTTATTTTCTTTTGTAAAAGTCATAAATATTTATTCTCAATTAAAAAAAAAAAAAAAAAAAAAATCAGCTGGAAGTATTTTTTTTTTCAAATTCCCATTGCTTTAAACATTAAAATAATTTTTTAGAACATTAAGTAAATATTTTCATAAAAATAATTGAAATGAACTCTGATTGTTTTTTTTTTTTTTTTTTTTTTTTTTTTTGTCTTTTTACGTAAGCGCATCTATATTTAGAAAAAAAAATGCTTTTTTCCATCATAAAAGAATGAAAATTTAATTACAAAGAAAACAACTTAGCTGCAGTTATATTTGACTTAATTATAAACTTTTTAAACAATTCATAAAAAATAATACTTTAAATAATGGTTATGCTGCTTCATTTCAAAGATTAAGCTTTTACAATTACCTCGTTTAAAGATTGCAAGAAATGAGTCGTGTTCCAAAAATAGATTTTAATTAAAAAACACCCACCAATTCCATCACAAAATGAGATGCAATTTCATTGAAAAAAAAAATAATAATAAAATAAAATAAAATAAATTACACCGAAAATTAGATTCAGGAAAATGATGTTACGTTCGTTTAACTTAAAAAGAGAGAACAATAAGAAAAATAAATAATTATACAATTTTAATGTATCATGTTTCTGGGAACAAAAAATAAAATTGTTTTAAATTCTTTTCAGTAAGTCAATTATATAAGTAATGAATTTGAAAAATAATGGGGATTTAACTAAAATGTAGACAGTTGATTTTGACATTGAACTTACATAAAAAAAAAATAGCAAGCAAAATTTAATTTTGTATCATATACAATTTTTCAGAAACTTTACAGTTTAACACAATTGTGGTTTCATTCTTTCAGTTATTTACGTTTTTTTATATTTAGCAGCAGCTGTAAAAATCACGCAATCGACCAGACATACATGTATTGGAGAATGAAAAATCTTTTTTTTTATATTTTCAGTAACTACGTATAGTCAAAAATTTTGACTATCAATGATAGAAAGATAAATACTGATTCTGAAAGCTATGGTTGGTAATTTCAACCTAGCTTCATTTAAAATCTTAAATTCAATTCCTTAAAAAATATTGATAAGGAAAACCGGTCCTTAATTTTTATGAAAATTATTTACTACTTTCTCTTAACCATAAAGTATTGTTTTTGAGTCAAATTTACGAAATTAAGGTCTTGATATATTTACGAGTTTCGAACTCCCTGAATCGTATAACCATGTTTTTAGCGGTTGGTCTGTCTGCATGTATGTCTTTCTGTGGCACTGTCTGTCTGTGTGTCTGTCACTCTCTTTCAATATCAAATAACCGCAGTTAGTCAAACTCAGTATCGTAAATCTATATCATATAAGGATATTACACTAAACTTTTTGTTGAGATCACATAAATAATTAATGTACAGGGACACCCAAGAGAACTCAAATACATTACGTCAATGGACAAAGTTGCGGGTAATTGCAGTTTAACATATATAGCCTACACTAAACTAAATGAAATGACTAGCTATTTTTGTATGTGTAAAACAGTTTTCATGTAGAGCATTTTAAGAAAATAATTGGCCGTTCATTTACATGGCAACAGAAAAAAAACTAGAATACTACGACATAACTTGCAAATTCATGTAAATGTGTTTTAGGTTGTGCTCTGTGTTATTAATATAGGATTATTTTTATGTATAAAATGTGGTGCTTACATAATTTTTACAGGATGTACAGTGCTGCTAATAATTAATCGAAAACTTTCTGTTTCACACTTTCCAACAAGGATGAAAAGTGTTGAAAACTTCGGTTTCTTCGTTCGTCTGTCCGCGCTCTTACTCCCGTACATGTTTATGAAATTTCTTGAAACTAATATATGTTATTGGAGTTCACTATCTGATGTTCCCTATTGAAAATGGAGGGAATATCTCTACTGGTTTGTAGAGATATCTGTAGAGATGTATGTACAGGGACACCCGAAAGTATTCTAAAGCATTGTGTTATATGAAAGGTGTTTCTATAAACAACATTTTAATATATTTACTTTACACAAATCTTAATGAAATTGAAATATGATATTCAAAATCGCTATCGAATATTTTCTTTAGAAAATAGAGTAAATATCACCGCTGATTTGTGTTCAGAGATACACGAAAGTATTCCGAAGCATTGAATTCTATAAGAAGTTTTTTTATAAACAAAATTTTAATATATTTATTTTGCCCAAATCATAATTAAATTGAAATATGTCATTAATATGCAGAAAAGAATTCTTTTTTATATAGTATATAGTATTATTACCATTAGATTTATATTGCCACGGAAAAATATCTATTTGCATTAATGGCTATTATTGGAAGTTTGCTAGATTTGCGTTTTCGTTTACATTAAGCGTTATTAACACTTTTTAATAATTTTTAAGTGTGAATATTATTTTAATTTGCGCACCTTTCTGTCCAACTGTCCATCTGCCCGCCCCAGCTTTCATAAATATTTTCAAAAATTTAAAAAAAATGGTACATTTCATTTAAGTTCACTATGTAATGTCCCCTATTTATTAACATGACTTCTGTTTCTCTGTCTGGCAGTCTGTCCGCCTGACTGTCTGCACTCTAACTCCCGTAAATATTTATGGAAATTCTTGAAACTGATATATGTTATTCGGGTTCACTATCGGATGTTTTTTAGTCAAAATTCAGTGAATACGTCTGTTGGTTTGTGTACAGGGATACCCTAAAGTATTCTAAAGCATTGTGGTCTATGAGAGATATTTCTATAAACCTTATTTTAATACCTTTACTTTACACAAATATTAATGAAATTAAAATACGTTATTCAGGTTCACAAAAGTATGTTTTCCATAGAAAATTGAAGAAAGTACCACTCCTGGTCTGTGTACAGGAACACCTGAAAGTGTACCAAAGTATTGCATTCTATCAGAGGTATTTGCATAAACCAAATTTTAGTAAATTTACTTTCCACATGTCTTACTAAAATTTAAATATATTATTCGAACGCACAAAATAATGTTTTCATAGAATATAATATGATTAACATTAGATTTACAGCGCCCCACAAAAATATTCAGTTACATTAAGGGCTATTAATGAAAATTGACTAGAATTTCATTTTCGTTTAAATCAAGTGTATTTAATACTTTATACATTTTTTAAGTGGGAATATGACTTTAATTTACGTATCTGTCTGTCAAATTATCCATCAGTCTATCCGTCCGCCTGCCATCCTCCAGCTACCTTAAGTATTTTCAGAAATTTAAAAAAAACGTATTATTCAAGTTCACTATGGAATGTTCCCTATAAAAAATGACATTAATACGTCATGTACAACTGGTTTGTGTGCAGGGATACCCCCCAAAACATGTGCCAATGCATTGCGTTTAAAGGCAGATATTTTTATAAAGCACATTTAAATAACATTCTACTGTAAAAAATCAAAAAGATATCCATTTAAAATTAATAGCCTAAAATAATATTTTGTATAGAATATGGTATGGTTAATCCTCAGTTTTATAAGAGAAAATATTCAGATATTTTAAGGGCTCCAGTTAGAATCTAAGTGCTGGATTTTCTTTGCGTTAAGCATTTTAACACTTTCCAACAATGTTTAAGAGTGAGTATGAATTCAATTAGTCTATCTGTACGCCTCAATACCTTCTGTCTGTTCGTTGTATTACGTAGGCAAAAAACATTTAAAGTTATAAGACACAACAAGTGCGTACATTTGAAAAATGTTAATAATCAATGCAAACCGCATGATTTTTCGTTCTTTTTGTTGTATGTAATTAGTGGAAGTGCTTTTACAATAATAATTTAGCATGTACGGGAAAATTGCTTAGAAATTGTAAGTAAATCCACATATCCATACAATAATAAAGTATGTTTTAAGCTATGACTTATGACTTATAATGGAGGGTAGCCTTCAACAGGATATGGCAGCTAGGCAAATCGACAGAGGTCTATTGTACTCAAACTCAAAAGCATACTTACGGCAAAAGTCTCGTAGCTGAAGACAGACTCCTGACAGGAATATTTTGCAGCTTCCAATGCTGAATATGATCTTGACCAATATCCTCAAACCTGTGAGCACACAAAGCCTCACAGTCACGTAAATTGTGCCGAGAAGTCTCCTCTTCAAGACAACAACCACGACAAATAGGACTAGACTGATTCCCATAATGTTCTGAGACCTCTTAAGGGTAAAGCGACCAATAGGAAGAAAGGTCACAAAGTACCTTGTAGCACTCTCACACAAGATGAGATGTGAACTTACACTTCACCAGTGAATGGTGAGTCGCCTGACTTTAGGAACATATACGGAGGGTTAAATTACGATAACCCCTATCGAAGCACACCTTACAGCATAAGATGATAGCAACGATTTCAGTTTTGAAAACAGAGGCAAACTTTCCAAGAGGTAAACACAGGAGTTTCATCCCTGGGACAGTAAACACCTGCCCCAAGATTAAAATTCAGTCTAGAGCCATCAGTATACCAAACAAAACAGTTGCCATAAAGCCAACTAGGAGGCATAAGACAATCCTCTCTGTAAGCTAACAATATCTTAAAAGGCTTATGAAAAGCAAATTTTATAACTATGTAGTCACTAGGCATAATGAAAAAAGGAAGATTAGCAACAAATAAAATGAGAAAACCCCAATACAGGAGTTTAGAATAATCCTTCCACAAGCCCAGGCACATGAAACGCTTCATGCAAGTTAAAGCCTCAGCTTCAATATACAAAAGAAGTGGAAGCAGCCCAAGTAAACACTCAAGGGCAGCTGTAGGAGTAGTATTAATGTAACCTGAAAGAGCAACACAGACTATCGTTTGCAACCAATTAAAACAAGCTCTAATAGTTGTCAGCTTACTCCTAGACCGCCGGACAATACAGCCATAGGTGATGACAGAACAGATAATCATGGTGTAGATCGAATAGATAGCCTTGAAACTTAACCCCCAAGTTTTCCAATGGAACTCTTAGAAGCCCGAAGCAATTTAATGACCTTATGTATGCAAAAATCAATATGCTTACACCCGTTTAATTTTGTATCAAATAACACACCTAGAAACTTAACCTCGTTTAAGGGTAACAGCTTATTTACGAGGAAGTAGACATTACCAGGATTTAGATGTGTCTTCCTAGAAAAAAGTAAAAGTCCAAATTTAGATGGATTTACAGATAAGCCCAAATCAGAGCACCAATGTACGACACATTTTAAGCGAAGTATTCGTTGCTTCAATTTTGTATATTTATACGTTTTCAGGTTTCCTGAATACCGAAGTGAAGTTTCCAACGTTTTATCTTTGTCTCTGTCTTTTATTAGAGTGACTTATAAACAAATTCAATTTGTATTTTAATTTGCATTTTGCAATTTAATTTGTATTTTGAAGTTAATATAAGTTTTCTATTTGAAACATTTGATCAAGATTGATAAGTTTCAAGGAATGGTGCGTCTGAAGAGTGGGTCAGTAGCCCCTCTCACACAGAATTATTCGTCAAATAAAGCTGGTCCGAAACCTAACTAAAGTGTCTTTAAACGGGGGTTTATATAACAGTACTCGTTATTTTATTTTATTTTTTGTCATTTTAATGCGAATTAGTCGTTTCGAATAATCATATCAAAGTATGTTTTAAAACTGCATACACATGTTGATTTAAAATGTTTCGATTCATATATATATACACATGTGTTTCAAAATTATTCTATATTCGGCATACATTTTACGTTCCTAACGTTTAATATTTATTTTATCAGATTATAAAAAGCAATCATAAGTTTTCTTTACAATGCTTTTTATAAAATACTTATCTAATTGAATGCATATTTTAAAAATTATAGTGAATGAAAAATTACATTTTAGCAACTTTATATGTCTAACATAAGTGAAGTCTAATTATTTCAGATGTGATCGTATAATTACTTAAATTTCTTTTAAAATATTAAATTATTTTTCTGTAAATAAAATCACACCAATTCTGATGAAATATACAATTTTGTGAGAAAATAAACCTTTAAGGAATATGCACAATGGTTTATAAATATTAATCGTACATTCTAAATATTAACATGTTCCTATTTATATAGTTTCATATAAATTGCACATTACGAATACCGCAGAACATTTAGCATCTAAATGGAATATAGAGCTGTCATACTGATTTAACATATGCATATGAACAGCATTGTTTTAATAAATATGAATAATCGGACGCCGAAAACATTAATATTTGCAATGAATAAGTTATGTATTGTAATACGAATTTGCGTTGTACAGTCTATATTACATATAAAGTAAGTTGTCTAAATAGGTATTTAAATAAACATTTGGGCATATACATGCCCAAAGGTTACCAAAAAATTTATTTTTATTGTGTAAGTGTGATTAATGACTGACTTTAAGAATTTTAGGCTTAAATCTCCTTAACATTAGGAATGCTTTTTTTAAAAACTTTAACAGTGATATTGTAAAAAATAATTTAAAACAATATACGTTTTGCTTACGAGACATTGTTAATTACATGATCCATTAGATCTACACATTAATGGTTAGAATTATATAAATATTTCTTTTAGTTATTTTTTTAAATAAAATTTTATTCAATTCATTAGGATTTCATTTGAAATACAAGTTTTAAAAATGGTGTTCTACTATCCATATTAAAATTGTACGATATTGAAAATATACGATATTGAAACTATGTGCACAACAGTAGATGGTTAACAGTGACCTTCGCATAAAAACTTCTGATACAGTGTTTACAAATCGCTGTTTCTAAAGTAACCACTTGTATTGTAGAAATGGTAGTTTAGATACATATTCCTTAATGTTAAAAGCTGAAGGAATATATACCTGCTATACTAAGAATAGGCATGTGCTGTTTTCTCTGTAACTTTGTGAGGTCGAGACAATAGACCGTCATCAAAGTTGGGACGGAAATCACTTCGTCGCCAGTGACTCGGCGAAAGTCTTGGTCGAGTTAGTTTTATGTCGGCATGGTGCTGCAGTGAAATAATTAGGTTCTGAGTGTCGGATGAATTAGAAATGATTTTAAAAGTATTGATTGAAATGAAGAGAAAGGAAGTTGTTGAATGTAGTATAAGATAGTGAATTGAGAGTGAATGAAGAATGGCTAGCGGTAATGGATTGGTAGTTGCTTAGTGTGTGAGGAGGAAGTTAAGTGACGGTGGAGAGGTGTAGCGTAAAGTAAGAGAAGAGTCTATCGCGCTTCGGGAATCTGGCCGATAGTGCTAGTGTGAGATTAGCTAGTGATGACAGAGAGCCGTCATCGACAAGATCAGTATTGGTGAGATAAACACACTTTTAAGTTTTGCTTTGTTAAAGTTATTATCTGAGATCATTTAAGTTATACCGAAGTAGCCCAACACTCTCCTTGATATTGAATGCTAAATAAACTTTGTTATTTATTTGTTAACTTTGTCTCGAGCTCTTCTTATTAAGTAATTAAGTTAATCTTTAAGATCCAAGATCTAAGATTGAGGAATTAAGAATATGGAGAACATGAATTCCTCACAGTGGCGCCCAAGCGAGTTCGACACCCCACCCCCCCTGCTCGAGTTTATTTTACCGGCTAGATACTCCTTAAAAGGAGAACCAAAATTATGGTACGAACCGATTGTTTCACATTCCTTGGATCAAAATCCCACTTATGAAGCTTTAAAAAGAAAAATTATATGCACCTTTTCTTCGAGTGCTGATAGAGCTAAATTAATGCAGGAACTTTATACTACTAAAATGTCTGTATTTGATAAACCGACAACCTTTTTCCTGCGTAAACTGGATTTAATTAAACAACTAGACTTAAAGTTGTGATTTTTTGAAGTGTTGGACATTATAAACCCGCTGTTCACAGTCCAAGTTCAAGAGTAACTAGATTTAAAACCGGCCGCATCTGTTGATAGTCTATTTCTACGGCTAGATAATTATCAAGCACGTCACACTCCTAAACCTGCGAATACCACTAATCGCCGGCAAGAAGAAGTCAGTGTTCAAAATGAACAGCGAGAAAGTTTTGCCCCCGCCCCCTCAAACTAATACTTTCAACCGACCTCAACAAGCTAACTTTTCGCAGCCGAGAAACAGTCATTTAAATCAACCAGAAACTGTTGCAGGAAATCAAACACACTCTCATAATACCGAAGTGCATTCTATATTTCTAAATTCTCTTACTGTGTGTCCAGTAAACTTGCAGCATTTAAATTCTTCTTCTCAGTGCGTTTTTAATTTAAACTCTCCGTTACCTTCTACTTTAGAGAAAAAGGAACACGCATTAGATGTTGCGGCTAATCCTTCCGCCAATAGCTCAAATTTATGTTTTGAAACTGTTAAGTCAACAAACTTTTCTAGTAGTTTAAATTCACCGCATGATAAATTACAGTTTAATTCTAAAACTGTCAAGTCGGCAGATTCTGCTATTTTTAAGGATACGTCATACGCAAATGCTGAACCGGTCGAGTCCGGAAATTTATCTCATGTAACAGGAAAAATTGTCGCTGAAAATGATGTTAACATTAATGTTGGTACTCAACCTTTAGCAAATAAGTCAAATTTATGTTTTACAACTGGTCAGCCACCAGATTTAATTATTAGTCCAAATGAAAATGTTGTGGTACAAGTAACAGAAAATGGCGGTTTAAACAACGGTGCTTCTCAAAAACGAGTAGCTAATTTAAATAAAAGTAATGAAAAAGGGCATTTAAGTTTTCTACATTTCAAGCCGACAGAATCCTCTAGTTTAAACGAAAAGGCTCTCAATCAAAATGACCGGTTAAACTGTCTTCAACCTAATTTACATTATCCTACCAGTGCTTCTCGTAAACTGCTAGATTATTTAAAAGCAAATGTTGCGATTTCGACTAAAAATGTGAACTATTTTCAAGCTTGTAAGTCCTCCAAGACCTCAACATTCATGAGTAGAGAGCGAGCTGTGCCTTTGCAACGCCTGACCTCCTGCTGCAAGCCTCCATCCCTGTGATGTTTGCGACGAGTGCAATGACTAGCAGGACTAACATGTGTAATACCAATGCTGTTACAGCGGAAACCGTCAGTCAGGTCGTATCATTCCTTATTTTATTTTTTCTCAAGTATTTGTTTATCAGAGCTGTACCAAAATGTACGACATGCCTTGAAGCCTTTCAGACTTCCCATTTTTTCATGAAAGCACAGGACTTTCTTAAACTAAAAACTGTAAAATTCAAAATTTGTGCATGAACTTTCACGTTGAAATACATGTTTAAGCTTCAATGTCAACATTTTTGTTCTCTCAATATATATTTTATGTATGTATACGAAGTTCTTTTATTTTGTAGCCATCACCTGCAGAGCGGGTAATATAAAACATGTTTTTTAGCCTTTGTAAATATTCCCCCCCTTTTTTCGTATTTCTATAAATGATGTATCTGCATATATAACCTGAATATTTGTATCTGTAAACTTTTGTACATATTCTAAAAGTTTCTCTGTATATATGTGTTTGAGTGGGGAAATATTTTTTTTTGCTATATGCATAAAGCACGCTTAACTTTTAACTAAAACCACTAACAAATTAATTTTTTGTCTTTTCACATGCTATAGCCCAGGAGGGAAGAAATTATTGTATATAAACTATTTTATGTATTCAGAGAAAATTTGTCTCGTTTATCTGTCTGCAAGACGCACTTTAATTTCGTATATACTTTTATACTGTTCAAGTCTTTTCATTTTAGAAAGACTCCGTTTGGGCAGTTCTTCCGATCTAATCTGATGTCCAAACTAGTATTCTGATGCCTGCAGTATTCTGATGTCCCAGCTCGTTGTCTGCAATCTTAAACCGTACAGATTCTGAATGAATTTGTCTTCAATCTACACTCTCAAGTTACTTGGACTAGCTGATGGTTCTGCGCCTAGACTGGTCTTCAGACGGATACAGACATTTCACGTTTTTTTTAATAAAAAAAATATTTTCTTAATGTTGCAAGTTTAAAAATTAAGTTTGTACCTTTCCATATTAAAGGAAAGATGTACCTGTCATCAATGTTGCAAGTTTAAAAAATAAGTTTTTTTCCTTTCCAGGTTAAGGAAAGATGTACTTGAAATCCCCGCTGTACTGTTGGGCTACGTATTTGTTGAGGCGTTTTTTTTTTCGGAGTTTCCTGCCGTAAAGTGTCCCCATTTTAATTTAAAATTAAAATTTCTTTTTCAGAGTTGGTCCGGTTTTCCGCCCATGGAATTTTTTTTAATCGCCATTGTATTTGAAGCTCTAAGCAGTTCATTGCTCAGCAAATTAAACTTTCATTTTTTTCTCAAACTTATTCTAAAGTTTAGTTTCTGAAATTTAAGTTGTAGCTGCACTCGCACCCACGAGATGATATTAGTGTTTAAATTTACTCGTTAAAACCCGTTATGGATTTTCTCGACTAAATTTTTTTCTTGGAGGGGGACTGTGAGGTCGAGACTATAGATCGTCACCAAAGTTGGGACGGAAATCACTTCGTTGCCAGTGACTCGGCGAAAGTCTTGGTCGAGTTAGTTTTATGTCGGCATGGTGCTGCAGTGAAATAATTAGGTTCTGAGTGTTGGATGAATTAGAAGTGATTTTAAAAGTATTGATTGAAATGAAGAGAAAGGAAGTTGTTGAATGTAGTATAAGATAGTGAATTGAGAGTGAATGAAGAATGGCTAGCGGTAATGGATTGGTAGCTGCTTATTGTGTGAGGAGGAAGTTAAGTGACGGTGGAGAGGTGTAGCGTAAAGTAAGAGAAGAGTCTATGGCGCTTCGGGAATCCAGCCGATAGTGCTAGTGTAAGATTAGCTAGTGATGACAGAGAGCCGTTATCGACAAGATCAGTATTGGTGAGATAAACACACGTTTAAGTTATGCTTTGTTAAAGTTATTATCTGAGGTCATTTAAGTTATAACGAAGTAGCCCAACACCCTCCTTGATATTGAATGCTAAATAAACTTTGTTATTTATTTGTTAATTTTGTCTCGAGCTCTTCTTATTAAGTAATTAAGTAATTAAGTTAATCTTTAAGATCTAAGATCTAAGATTGAGGAATTAAGAATATGGAGAACATGAATTCCTCACAACTTAGCACAACGACCTATGAGGTATGAATAACTTTTATAGGTAAGAGAAATATTTCGAGGCACCAGTCGTCTTCTAAAGGTGAGTTCGGGCTCTATTTTGGCAATCCGAGCTTGTCCGAGCCCGAAATATTTTTTAACTGAGCCCACCCGAGCCTGAAAAATTTTGTGTGATCAGCGCCCAAGCCCGCCCGAGCCCGATATTGAAAGTGGTACGCTACGCAACACATACACATTAGTAAAATTAAACTCCTTTTCTTTTTCAGTTTAATTTTCTTATTATCAGTCGTCTTTTTAAATAACTATAAATATTATTATAACAATTTATAATGTCTGTGTTTCTGTATACATGTATATATTTATATAATATATATTTATAGTGCAACCCATTGTTTATAACGCACCTGTCGGGGGACAAAAAAAAGTGCGATTTATCCGAATGAGTGATATAATGTGGCCCAATATAACGAATGAGAAAGGATGACATTGTGCTAATATGCATCCCGCTGAAAAAAAAAGTTCCACTTAGAAAAACGAAAGTGAAAGTTACTAAATTTTGAAAGATTATTTTGTGATGGATTCGGAGATGTGGTGTCAGAATAAAAATATCCCTTATCTATTTAAAACTAACTTTACAAGGAACTGCAAAATAATTTCTCTACGAAAGAACCAGCATGCTTATTTGCCCTATAGCAACTGCCAGTTTTTTTTTTTTTTTTTTTTTTCTTTTTACATTTTCCAGTTAGTGAAGAATAAAGTAAATGGAACTTTTAGCTTGAATCCGAGCCCGCCCGGAGCCCGAAGACTTGCATAAGATTTGAGTCCGCTTGGGCCCGGGATCGGTCTCAGCCCGTCTCATCTCTACTTCCCAGTACAATAATAATAATAATAATAATAATAAACAGTTGACTAATCAAACGTACATGTCTGCAAAATATAAGCCAGCGATTACTTGTCATTTCGCAAGCTAAAGAAGTTCTTTAAAAATAAAAACTCAAACTACACAATGATCAGGAGAAAGACCGAAATGAAAAATAAAACATATAATAGAGAGGGTGTATAGTTCTGAGTTCTTACCTCTAAAACTTAGTTGCAAATAGAAAACAGACGAATAGTCTTTCATAGTGCTATCGAATTATCGCTATGAGTCCAGATTAAAATATGGAATTTTTTCCTTCTAAAATTTTTAAATTGAATATTTGGTGACTAACAATTCGGCCAACAACTTATATTTCTCAATAACGAGCTAAAAATAACAACACTGATACTTATTTTAAAAAAATAATAATAATTTTCCAACATGTTTCAGAATATATTAAAAAAAATAAAATAAAATAAAATAAATAAATTAAGGACATTGAAATTAATTAAATATTGAATATCTGCATTCGTTCTTTTCATGTTTTTATTTATTCATTTTTTTTTTTTTTTTTTGTTCAAAGAAATCATTTTCAGAGTGTTTTTCCTTACATTTATTTTATTTTATTTTATTTTATTTACAACAAATATTTTTATTGTTTCTATACTAATAAATATGAAAAAATACAATTATTTTTATCCGTACTTAATAGTCTTTAACTGATTTCCTATCGAATCCTTCACTATGACATTTCGCTTGCATATCTAATATATGGGCTATATAATAATATATGGACGAAATTCATAAGGTTCGTCAAATATCTAGAAAAATACTTGACGAATTCTCTTGGACCTTATCTATTTAAAACTAACGTTACAAGGAACTGCAAAATAATTTCTCTACGAAAGAACCAGCATGCTTATTTGCCCTATAGCAACTGCCAGTTTTTTTTTTTTTTTTTACATTTTCCAGTTAGTGAAGAATAAAGTAAATGGAACTTTTAGCTTGAATCCGAGCCCGCCCGGAGCCCGAAGACTTGCATAAGATTTGAGTCCGCTTGGGCCCGGGATCGGTCTCAGCCCGTCTCATCTCTACTTCCCAGTACAATAATAATAATAATAATAATAATAAACAGTTGACTAATCAAACGTACATGTCTGCAAAATATAAGCCAGCGATTACTTGTCATTTCGCAAGCTAAAGAAGTTCTTTAAAATTAAAAACTCAAACTACACAATGATCAGGAGAAAGACCGAAATGAAATATAAAACATATAATAGAGAGGGTGTATAGTTCTGAGTTCTTACCTCTAAAACTTAGTTGCAAATAGAAAACAGACGAATAGTCTTTCATAGTGCTATCGAATTATCGCTATGAGTCCAGATTAAAATATGGAATTTTTTCCTTCTAAAATTTTTAAATTGAATATTTGGCGACTAACAATTCGGCCAACAACTTATATTTCTCAATAACGAGCTAAAAATAACAACACTGATACTTATTTTAAAAAAATAATAATAATTTTCCAACATGTTTCAGAATATATTAAAAAAATAAAATAAAATAAAATAAATAAATTAAGGACATTGAAATTAATTAAATATTGAATATCTGCATTCGTTCTTTTCATGTTTTTATTTATTCTTTTTTTTTTTTTTTTGTTCAAAGAAATCATTTTCAGAGTGTTTTTCCTTACATTTATTTTATTTTATTTTATTTTATTTACAACAAATATTTTTATTGTTTCTATACTAATAAATATGAAAAAATACAATTATTTTTATCCGTACTTAATAGTCTTTAACTGATTTCCTATCGAATCCTTCACTATGACATTTCGCTTGCATATCTAATATATGGGCTATATAATAATATATGGACGAAATTCATAAGGTTCGTCAAATATCTAGAAAAATACTTGACGAATTCTCTTGGACCTTATCTATTTAAAACTAACTTTACAAGGAACTGCAAAAAAATTTCTCTACGAAAGAACCAGCATGCTTATTTGCCCTATAGCAACTGCCAGTTTTTTTTTTTTTTTTTTTTTACATTTTCCAGTTAGTGAAGAATAAAGTAAATGGAACTTTTAGCTTGAATCCGAGCCCGCCCGGAGCCCGAAGACTTGCATAAGATTTGAGTCCGCTTGGGCCCGGGATCGGTCTCAGCCCGTCTCATCTCTACTTCCCAGTACAATAATAATAATAATAATAATAAACAGTTGACTAATCAAACGTACATGTCTGCAAAATATAAGCCAGCGATTACTTGTCATTTCGCAAGCTAAAGAAGTTCTTTAAAAATAAAAACTCAAACTACACAATGATCAGGAGAAAGACCGAAATGAAAAATAAAACATATAATAGAGAGGGTGTATAGTTCTGAGTTCTTACCTCTAAAACTTAGTTGCAAATAGAAAACAGACGAATAGTCTTTCATAGTGCTATCGAATTATCGCTATGAGTCCAGATTAAAATATGGAATTTTTTCCTTCTAAAATTTTTAAATTGAATATTTGGCGACTAACAATTCGGCCAACAACTTATATTTCTCAATAACGAGCTAAAAATAACAACACTGATACTTATTTTAAAAAAATAATAATAATTTTCCAACATGTTTCAGAATATATTAAAAAAATAAAATAAAATAAAATAAATAAATTAAGGACATTGAAATTAATTAAATATTGAATATCTGCATTCGTTCTTTTCATGTTTTTATTTATTCTTTTTTTTTTTTTTTTGTTCAAAGAAATCATTTTCAGAGTGTTTTTCCTTACATTTATTTTATTTTATTTTATTTTATTTACAACAAATATTTTTATTGTTTCTATACTAATAAATATGAAAAAATACAATTATTTTTATCCGTACTTAATAGTCTTTAACTGATTTCCTATCGAATCCTTCACTATGACATTTCGCTTGCATATCTAATATATGGGCTCTATAATAATATATGGACGAAATTCATAAGGTTCGTCAAATATCTAGAAAAATACTTGAAGAATTCTCTTGGACCTCGTAAGGCGTAAAAAATCATGTTAATTTCTATATTATTCAGTGAAGGTTTAATCTATAGTATGACATGTAGATAAACATCGTAAATAAATTAAAACAAATTAAAGAAATCAAATAGTGTTAAACATCTAAATGTAGTTGTATAATTTAATTACGTCCTTTATATTATATATGCTTATTTGAATGGTATTAGCAGATATATTCATAAAACTATTACGGATATTTATTTTGTTTTATTTTGTGTTATTTTTGCTTTTAACTTGCTAGTTTCCAACGAAATATAACACAATTTTAACACCCCTGCCCACTCCCCCACCCCGAAAAAAAAATAAAAAACTTTGATAAAAAACTTCGTTTATTATTTAAAATTATTATTTTATCAGGTGTAGTGGCTCCATTAAACATACCTAAATTGTAGTAGTTATTTCACGTTTAAATAAATTTGAATCATTGATTAATTCGGTAAATATTCAAATATTAAACCTGTAATAGCGATATTAAATATTTCTCCTCAATTACGTAAATTTGTACAATTATCGGTAATGTATCCGATATATTTTGTCTGTTTTTGTATAACAATACGAATTTTAAACAGCAATTTTTAGTAACGATAATTCTGCAGAAAAATTCTAAAATCATGTTAAAATTTAGTAACTTGTAAACAATTTTACGAAGTTAATATAATTAGTTTCACCAAGACATGTCATATGCATAAATTATTTTAGGCATTCTTGTACAATATATTCACATCGATTCTCACAATGGTCACAAATTAAGAAAGGAACGTAACACATATAAAGAATTTTTTTATATTTTCCCAAAATCTCATCTTTCTTTTTTTTTTTTTTTTTTTTTTGTGTGTGTGTGTGTGTGAATAACTTGCCTCATTTGAAATAAATTGCTAATCGGCAACCCTTTATTTTTACAGGATCACTACTATCGTAATTTCATTGTCTTAGTGAATAATAGTTCAGTTTTAGCAACATTTTTCACAAGGTAATTTTTTTTTAATACATATATATATATATATATATATATATATTACGCAGGAACTAGCATGTATTAAAATTCAGAAGAAACAAAAGTTAGAAAATCATGTTGCACAAATTGAAGGAAAGCTTTCTAAAACCCCCTAAAGTAACCGAATGCTCTTCTTTTGTAATCGTAAATTCATAACCTTCTATTCTAAAGAAATAAATTACAGAACTTGCTGGCGAAATATAATCTAAACTTGAGTCAATGAAGAATTGACGGTTGAATGCATACCGCTTAGTGAAAAAAGTCAGCTATTTAAGCAAAATAGGGTAAAAATAGAAGATAGAATTAATCTGGATTTATCATAAATTAAAGAATCTGTACATGTCTATAAAATTGCCGTGTTAGTGATGATTCAAAATACACGTACGAGATTTGTCAGATATTGTATTTGGAAGACAGAATCTGTCAAATAACGTAAAAAAAGGGGTATAAAGAATTTAATGTAAATGTCCTGAATCCATTCTTTGTTTGTGATATTCACATTTACAAGTTCAGTGTCAATTCTTCATCCGACCAACCAGATAAATAAAATAGATTCATAGAAAGGTAGCACTCGGCATGGTACAATAAGAGTCATGTGATATGAGCTCTCTATACGACGTTTTTTTGTTAATATCTTTTCTTTCTTTTCTTTTTTTTTTTTTTTTTTTTAAGTAAATTTGGATGTTAATTGTTTTAAGATTATCTTTGGAGAAAGTCAAAATCGCAAATGCAAATGCTTTTCCTTATTTATATAATTTAATATTTTTTTGTTATAAATAATATTATTAATAATAATAATATAAATTATTTTTATTTTACATTTTCCTAAAAATTTCGTTTAGTCAATATTTAACCGACAAAATATTTTAAAATATTTGAAGAATTATTGTTTATTGTTAAATTTAGCTTTCTTATGAGTAAAATTTACGTTATACAAGTTCACTAAGGTAAGAATCCTCTGGTTAATGTATAAATTAAAATGATTGGTTTGTGTACAGGGAAACCCTAGAATTTGCCAAATCATTACTTCCCATGAAAGGTATTTCGATAAAGCATATTTTAATAACTTTGTACTGCAGGAAACATAAAGAAATCGACTTATTTTATTTATATATAAATAAAGCATGCTTCCTATAGAATACTGTATGAATAACGTTAATGATTGCTTTTCAGAAATAAACATATGTACCGGGTGATCCAAAAGTTAGAACAAACTTTAAAAATGAATAATTCGAAAACAAATCAAGGTACAAAGATACGGTTTGCACCAAACGGATGAAAAAGAAACCGGGTTTTGTGTGGCAAAGGAAAAAAAATAGTTCTGTTGGCGGCCAACAGATGGCGCTATAGTGCTTTATTTCACCAAAATATGATTTACAAATGAAAAAAAAAATATTGACAACTTAGAAGTCAGCTTAATTACAGTTAATTAGTACTACTACAGTAACTGTTCAATGTCCATCATTCAGAAGTACAGCTGTGAGATGATTCACCACATCGTTCACAGCATTTAGTAGCATTTCTTGCGTTATGACAGACACATTTTGGCGGATGGCATCTCTCAGTGCTGCTTAGTGATGCCGGTTGGTCTCGGTACATTTTTGACTTCCAAGAATCCCCACAGCCAAAAGTCACAGGGTGTCTGATCGTCAGGTCTTGGAGGCCATGCGTGATTAAAGTAGCGACTGAGAATGCGATATTTCGATGCACATAAGCTTCGACTACCATTACCTGCTGTAGTTGTTCCTTTTTATATCGTTTGTTGCTTTGCATAATCCTACATCAGAAATACGACAGCGCCATCTGTTGGTCGCCAACAGAACTATTTTTTTTTCTTTGCCACACAAAACCCGGCTTCTTTTCCATCCGTTTGGTGCAAACCGTATCTTTGTGTCTTGATTCCTTTTCGAATTATTCCTTTTCAAATTTTGTCCTGACTTTTGAGTTTAATTAAGGGTTTATCAGGTTTAATTAAACCTGATAATCTTGTTGTCTTGCCTTTTTATCCCCCCTTATGTTTTAAATTAGCCAAAGTTTTGAAGCGTTTCAATTTTCACGTTATTTTTAAACCTGTCAATAAATTCCAATTCCCTTCTACTAAATCCCCTGTTCCCGAGCTTCATAAGTGGGGTATCTATAATGTCCCTTGTAATAATTGTGATTTATCTTATATTGGTCAAACAAAAAGAAATCTTGAAGTCCGTTTACGTGAACATTCTCGGTATGTTGTTAATCAAGAAATTTCTAAATCTTCTATTGCGAAGCACAGTTGGGAATTTGATCATAGTTTTAATTTTAAGAGTGCCAAAATTATCTTTCATGCCAAACGCATTTCTGAACTGGATTTTTTGGAAAATTTAGCTATTTATCTTAATCGTGATAAAATTGTCAATGAAAAATGTGATTCCACTTTGCTGTCTACAGCCTGGAAAAATTTGTTTAATTCAATTAAAAAATTTCCTCCATTAGGTTTATAACATAATAATTCTAAATAAATAAATAAAATAAATAATAATAATAATAAATTAATTAATTTTATTAAATTTACTTATTAGTATAATATTAATTTAAAAAATAAATAAATAATAGAAATGAATTATAAATAAATCATTAAGAAAAAAAAAATAATTGTTTATTTCTTCCCTCCTTCCTTTTGTTTTTGTGTGTGCATGTGTGTTCCTCTCTGATTGGTCCTGCATGATGCTTCCTATTGGTTGTTTGTGTTGCTCCTCCCCCTCTGGATTTTGCCTGCTTTCAGTCTTGCTTTTGCCTCCAAGGCAGTAGCACGTGTTTTTTGCACCTGATGAAGGAAGCGTCGAAACCGGTTGTGCTGGATTAAAATTTATGGTGTGTGAAGAAGTCTTTTTGTCTATTTACCCACTTCTTACTTCCCCACCCTGAGCGGGTGAGTTCGAAGTTTTGCAAAATCCCACTAATGTACATAATGCGTACACTTAATCAATATCCACACACCAAAATTCGTCATTCTAAGATAATTCAAAGCGAATTCAAACGGAAAAACATGTTTTTACACATATTTATTGCATTCCGACTCCGAGAAGGGGGGGGGGGATTTCGAATTTCCTGAAATGCAGTTACAATAAGTGCCGGATGCATACAAATAATTTACACACCAAATTTCGTGACCACAGAAGTCTTTAATAGACAGTATTATAAACAAATAAATACAAAAAGCACAGCTTAAGTATCGGAACCCTTTGGTGACTTTAAATATTTTAAGCCATTTTTGCGATGAACTGAATTGGCTATTTCAATTGTGCTATTAAAGATCTTGGCGAGAAACGTCCGAGCTACTTCGGTGCCGAATTTCAAATTTTGCCAAAGGGATCCAATACTAAAGCTGTTCCATATCGAATCTGGGTTGAAAACGGAAAAAAGGTAAAATAAATTAGAAATATCAGACCTATATTTATAAATTTGATACCGAATGAAAGAGGCGATTTTGCTGAATCCAGGGGTTCAAACAGTTTTTCGATGCGACAATTAGATTTTAAAAAAAATAACTAAAGTATGAAATTTAAGTGGCAACGGAAAAACGGATAAAGGGAAAAATAAATTAGAGATATCAGACCTATCATTACAAATTCAGTACCAAATGAAAGAGGTGATTTTTCTGAATCCTGGGGTGTAAACAGTTTTTCGATACGACAATTAGATTCTTTAAAATTAACTAAAGTATGAAACTTAGATGGCAACACTTCATTTCAATCTTTTCATAATTTGTAGTGCGAATCACGCGAATACAAAAGTCTTTAACTTAAAAAAATATTTTTATATTTTATTTTTCCATTCAAAGCATTTTAGTGAAAAAATATTTATGGCGCATGCGCAGGCGTTTTTTACCCACAATTTAAAAAATAATCATAATTTTGAAAATTACTATAGATATAATTTCAAGTTGGGTGAAGACCTAAGTTTCTGCCAAGCGCCGTTGAATTCCGTCCAGCCGTTCTCGAGTGATGCCCGGACAAACGTGTTTTAGTCTTTTACTCCCTAGGGGGGAATTTCTGAAAAGTTGATAGATATAATTTTAAGTTGGGTGAAGACCTAAATTCCTGCCAAGCGCCGTTGAATTCCGTCCAGCCGTTCTCAAGTGATGCTCGGACAAAAAAAGCGACATACACACACACACACACACAGGCAAAATTTTCTGAAGTCATTTTCGGCTTTCATGGGGTGTGAAACGTGAAGATATCGCAAATTTTTTTGATTCCGACAAATTTACAGACAAAAGTCTGATTTTATTAATATAGATTACATTTTCTAATAAAATTTAAATACTTAAAATTTTAACTCGTTTATGCATCTGTATGTCCATCAGTCTGTTCGTGTTTGAATTACTGTAAATATATATACCCAAAAATGCCTTGAAACTGATATAGGATTATCACGTTTACTATTTTAGGCTCTCTTTTGATCAATCAGGATTCGAAATATGGCTTTAAATCTAAAATCTTTACATTTGTCATATAAATCAGTAAATAATGTCATATATATATATATATATATATATATATATACATATATATTTAATTTGATCTTTAAGTTGAGAAAGTTTGTAGCATTATTAATTAAAAATTTCTACTTAATGTTAAATTTGGAGGATAGTTGATTTTAAAATTGCTAATATTTTCATTATCTATAGATATTATTAATATGTCGTCAATATCTCGATGAAATTGTGTATGGTTAAAGTTACGTGCGCAATAAGGAAGATAGAGATCAATTAGAACAAAACAGAAATAATAGAACTGCTACTCTTTTGTGGGATACCGCCTTTTTGATCATAAGAATAGTCATATTAAAGAAGGTAATAATAGTATAATATGTAAATGTGTGAAAGTAATTCGAATTATATATATTACGAATTATATATAATTATATATATATATATATATATATATATATATATATATAATTATAGTATATATATATATATATATATATACTAGCAGGTATACCCGACCTTGTCCAGGTTGAAGTAATATAATTTTGAAATCAATAAAAAAGCTGAACAATTGTGTAAATAGGAAAACAAAAAGAAATGCATGAAACATTTCCTGTCTTTAATAGAAGTCTTCAATAGAAAATATTATAAATGAATAAATACAAAAGGCACAATTTCAGTATAGGACTTTCATGACAACTTTAAATAAATTTGGTCATTTTTGAGATGAATTGAAATGTCTATCGCAATTGGTTAACTAAAGACCGTGGTGAGAAACATCCGAGCTACTTCCGTGCAAAATGTCAAATTTTGACTAAAAGGTCGGAAACTAAAGCTGTTCCATACAAAAAAAAAAAAAAAAAAAATGTAACTATTTAAAATGACGGTAAGAACATAACAGGTCCTTATAAGTCTCACATAAAGTACCAATAAAAACGAAAATTTTATTTAGCTGTATGAAAGAAAAGTGCTACTTGAATAAACAAAAATTTTATGCTAATGCAAAATATCTCTATGAAAATATTAGTTTTTAACATTAATTTATTTTATTTTAATATTAATTTTTCAGCTGCTGAAATTTTATTATCTGTGTTATTGAGAGCTTTTATTTCATTTATTTTTTATTTTTTTTCAAAACTTTGGCAGAAATTAAATTACCAAAAAATCAGTCACATAGAAAAATCTCTTATTAAACCTTAAATTTTTTTGGTTTATTAAAATTCTCTGCATCGGAAGCTGTCCTGTATTTGACACTTACAATGTGACAAACCTGGTAGAAATTTACAAAAGTGGAAATAGCTATAAAAATATACAAAAAAAAGTACAAGCTATATCACTATCTTAGTTTCTCTTAAACGACTTATTCAAAAGAAAAACGTAAACTAAAATATTTACTTATTACCGATATTTAAAAGCGAACAAACTTTTTGCCGAAAAAAAAATGTGTTCAAAAAATTGCCATTCCCCATACGCGTGTCGAAAAGACAAATCTAGCGATAGGTCATTCGAGACAATCCCTAGTCGAGCCAGACCTCCCCCCTCCCTCGAGAAAATCCCTTTACTGTCTCATCACCTCCACGACAAGGATATTAGCGAGGCAAGCTGGCCCTTCTTATATTCTCGTTAAGAAGACTGTCGCTAGCAGGCTGCAAAGAATTACATCGCTGCTGACCTCTATAGTGTTTGGAAAAGCACACCATTAAGGCTGACTTCCACTAGGGTTGAAACTTCGAGGTTCAAAAAACAATTAATCACGCTACCGACACAAAGAGCCAAATGTCTTGTCATCAACTGTAACCTTATTTTATCAGATTGCGTAGTTACTTCAAAGGACAGTATGCAAAATTGACAAAGACATCTGCCTCTGGCCCCTCAATTATCTCAGCAGGAGGGATAGCGTCAAGGAGATCTCTAGACTTTCAACCAGTTCGAGGGTTTTGAGCCAGGTCGACCACATCAAAAGATCCTGAGTAGTACCGCTCCAACCAACCGCTAGTGGAAACCGGCCTTTATGTTCGATCCTGACGCCTGAATAAAGGCTCCCCCTTTCATTGTGGGTCATAGACGATGTGGCTGATGGAAGGGACAGAAACCAATGTACCATTTACTATGCACGGACCATAGCATGCTAAACTAGATGCTTGTCACGTGGCTTGGAAACTTGGCAACAGTTGAAGCGGTAGACAGCGCCACGTGGTACAGATTGCCCGAATTTTTTATTCAACAGCCACCAAAAATTTTTTAAAGTGGAATATGATATATTAAAAGGCGAATAGAATCGAAGAAATGTTGATTGTATATATCGTATATCAATTCTTAAAATTATTGGTGACAATTGAATAAAAAAGTCGCGCAATTTGTACCAGAGGTGGCGCTGTCTACCGCTTCAATTGTTGCCAAGTTTCCGAGCCATGCGACAGGCATCTAGTTTATGAGACTATGCACGGACATCCATCATCAGCTGTCAAATATCTGTCTGTCACTGCCGTGATTTGTGGCAGGAGTGCTGGCCGCCGCTTCGCATTGGACAAGCACTACCCACTGTCCACGTCCAAGGTTGCTAGCATGAGAAGAATGTCGTCAAGAAAGAAAAGAAAACTGATGTGGAAAAACAAGGCAATCGATAGTCCTAAATATCACACCCCACATTTCTAGTAAACATCGAGTGAACGCATTCCTAATTGAACTTTTATAGCTGGGGAAATTTTAATATAGCCTCAATTAAAGGGAATACAATTTTTACATATTTGTGTAACATTTAGTGTAAAGATATATTTACACATTAAAAGTGGTTAACTGCGGGTAAAATGTAGCATATAGTAAAAAATATCTATTTACTTATAATAAAAAAATAAATCAATAAATCATCTAAAAAATAAATAAAATATAAATAAACATTTTTAAAAGAAACTGCTTTCTCTTTCTCTCTCTCTCTCTCTCCCTCTCTCTCCTTTAAAAAACAGTGAAAACATTGGACATGTGTAAAAATGTTCAGCAATTTTAAAGATAGATATTTCTCCTAAAACACGTTGTTCACCTATAACATCAGAACACTAATTTTAAAATAAATAAATAGATAAATAAATAAATAAATAAAATGAATAAATAATAATAATAATTAATTAATTAATTAATTAAAAAAATAATTAATTAAAATGTAATAAATTGTAGAATTCAACTAAATTGTAGAATTTTTTCTTTGATATTTTCTAAGCTTTTGCTGTAAGGAAAACGAAAAAGTGGAAAAAAAAAAATCCGGGGATTCGTTTTCTGTTTCTTTTCTCCCCCCCCCCCCCCCACACCTTTTTTTCTCTTTTCCCGAGTTTTCATTAGTTAATATTTTTATAATCAAATCACATATACTGCCTTGCATAGGTAGACATCCAAATTTTAGATCACGGTTTTTTGAGCAGTAAGACGTTCTGGTCATGCACTTTATTTGTAAGAGATTTAATACTCTAATTAACTTGTATTTCCTCTTAATATATAATGACAACCACAGTTTCTATTATATGCCCTATTCATTCGAGAACATACCCTGCAAAGTACTAAAAGCAACTTAATGGGTGTTTTGGTGGAATTTTAAATAAAGACTATGTCATCTAGTTCCCAGATTTTTTTACACAAATATTATCAATAAAGTATTGTTTCCCCTTATTTCATTTGTAATCTACTTATTTTAGTCGTAAACAGACGGCTCTATATGTTTAAATTTAAATTATCTAATCTTGGATGATTTAAGTGATCGCTTTAATGCTCTAGTCCAGAAAACCCAGTTTTTTTAATCCCCACTCTCTTATGAATGATTCCATAAAATACAGCCATTTATCTTAAATAAGAAAAAATATGCGGAATTATAAAATTCATGAGAAATACATTAAAAAATAATCTGGTGTGCCACTCACACGGCTTTCTCTTAACCTGAAATTTAATACTATAAATATAGGTTGGAGATTAAGAGATAAGATAACGAGTACTGTTATGTAAACCTATGTTAAACAATTCAAATTAGGCTTAGGAATAGTTTTATATGATATTAAGGTCTGTGTGAGGGGCTCTACGGACCCCCTCAACCCCCCTTGTTTTATTAATGCGCCTGCTTTTATTTATAATTTAATTCAGTTATTAAAAAATAATTCTGTTTTTAAACAACAATTTATTAAAATTATTAATGAAACAAATTATCTTTTATGATAATGCAGACGATTTCCATATTAGAGAAGTAGTATGACGCTAAATATAAAAAAAATAAAAAAAAAAAAAAAGTTGAATTTATTCTTAATATTACATTTTTTTTTTTTTTTTTTTTTTTTTTTACTGAAAAAAATCGATAACTTTATTTTAAATTATCGCAGATCGATGGTTCAACCATTCGTTTTAAAGGTATTGGCGAGCTCTTTTGAAAGATACCCATCATGAAAATTTACTCCCCTCGAGGAGGGACTTCCCCTCAGGGGGGGGGGGGGAAGCGTAAGTCCTACATAAACAAATTTTTTTCCCAGTTGACTATCTCTATTACAAAAAATATATATTCGTTTCATTTGGTTTAGTGCAGTCTATAGATGTTAAACTCTACTTACTTGCAAAAATGTTCCTGCAGCCGCCGTTCATTCTGTGTGTCTTTACGCCCAAAATATTAGCAAATTGCTAGTACGTTGTTCAATCGTAAGATAGATTATTGACATATTATTTCCTTTAAAAAGACAATATAATACAAAATGCTGGGTAATTCAATGCTATATCAAATATGATAATTTGTATAATGTGTTTCTACTTTCCTTTTGTGTTATACACTGTTAATACCTCTGTTCAGTAAACGACAAATTTGCGATCAGGCGAGTAGCTTCCCGCAACAGTTGGTAACTGAAGCGAAGCCAGTGGCAAAATCTCCCCATGATTTTCGAGCGGAGTGAGCTGTAGCAAAAACTTCTAATGATTATAAAAGGTAAAATTTATATTTACACTTTCTTTCTCTCTCTCTCTCTCTATATATATATATATGTGTGTGTGTGTGTGTGTGTTTATACAAGATGAGTTTTTCGCTTTTTTCGTTCTTTTTTTTAGAAAATAATTTATTGATTTATGAACTAAAATTTAATCACGTAAGTATATATTAAATATATTGTTTTCTCTATTTACATATTAATTAACTTGAGATAAAAGAACTCTATTTAAAAAGGGTAAGAAGAAATATGCAAATTTATAACCATTTAAATTATAAATATTTAGAAAAACCGTTAATATTAGATATTTCATGAAGCTATTTCATCTATTTTACGCTAATTCTTAAAACGAAGCAAAAGTAAAAGCTATTTACAGTCATTAGTAAATGTGGCGCTTAGCAAAAACATTTTTGTTGTCAAAACAAGTTTAATACAAGAATCATTGTTCTGAAAACAACTAATGATCTTCGTTCCTGGTAAAGTGATTAATGTTATCTAAAAAGCATCATTAAAGAAAATTACAACTAGCGAAATATTTGTGGGAAACCATAGATATATTTACTACCATTACGATATTTTTAAACGCATTTTTTGTTCATAATTTAAATAATAATTTACTAATATGTTAACAAAATAACCTGAATGACGCATTTAATATTGTTAAAAGTTGTTATTTAAAATATTTTTCCTTATTTCTTTTCCAATTTCATATTTCCAATAGTTAATAAACGATTATATACTAAAATAAATTACATTGAACAATTTTTTTTTTTTTTTTAACACAATTTTACATATAAAAAAAAAAAAAAAAAAAAAAAAAAAAAGAAAAGTTCAGAAATTGTGTGAAAACCACTTTTCCCCGAGACGTATTACAAATTGCATCACTCAAAACTTTAGAATATAAAATTAACTCAAATGTTACTCGTAGTATAATTTAAATCATATGTATTTTCAATAAATCACACACCTATTCATAAACACACATATTTATTCTAGTTAGATCCTTAACAACACATTTGTCCGTAATTCATCTTAAAGATGTCCATAGGATGTCTTTTCACCTATAGCACATATTGAGGCTGTCATTAGAAAAAAGCATGCTGTTAGGGACGAACATCAAATTACTTTCTAATTCTGTGTATTAGAGAATTGTAAAATAAAACGGGAAAGACAAATATTTTTGCAGTTTAATAATGCTGATTTAGCTATTGCCTATAAATCTTCAAAAGTTTAAATATCAGTGATCTGGAGTAAATTATATTTATGAATATGGATTGCTTTGTAAATTACCTTAAAAATAATCTGGTGTGTCACCCACACGACTTTCTCTTACCCTGAAATTTAATACTATAAATACAGGTTGCAGATTAAAAAGTAAGATAACGAGTACTGTAATGTAAACCTGCGTTAAACAATTTATATTAAGCTTCTGAAGAGTTTTATATGATAATTAGTTCTGTGTGAGGGGGTCTACCGCCCCCCTCAACCCCCCGTTTCATTAATGCACCTACATTTATATAGAATTTAATTCGGTTATTAAAAAATAATTCTGTTTTTAAAAAATAATTTATTAATATTATTATTTGAAAAAATTCTCTTTAATGATAATGCAGACGATTTCCATATTAGAGAAGTAGTATAACACCAAATATCCAAAAAAAGCCCATTAAAAATCGATATCTTGGTTTTAAATTATCCCATATCGATGGTTCAACCATTCGTTTTAAAGATATTGGCGAGCTCTTTTGAAAGATACCCATCATGAAAATTTACTCCCCTCGAGGGGGGACTTCCCCCCCCCCCAGGGGGGGAGGCGAGGCTCCTACATACACATTTTTTTTCCCAGTTAACTATCTCTATTACAAAAAATTATATATTCGTTTCATTTGGATTAGTGCAGTCTATAGACGTTAAACTCTACTTACCTGCAATTTCCCCCATAGACGTAATGTATTAGAATTCTCTTGATTGTCCCTGTACACGAACCATTTGTTTGATCTTAACGAAAAGCTTACTGTAGCATCCCTATATCATACACATTTAGAATACCGTTTGAACTTTCTGCCATAATTTGTTTTTGAGATATGCTGATAACAGACAGACACACAAACACACAGACAGACACATAGACATACAGACAGACACACAGACATACACACAGACCATTTGCTAAAAACATGATTTTCGTATTCAGGGGACTTCAAAACGTGTAAATATAACAAAATCTCGCGTTCGAAAATTTGACCCAAAAACAATACTTTCTCTACCTTATGGGTAAAAGAAAGTAAAAATATGAAAACGGGTAAGACAAAAGATATGTTAAAACTAGGAGATCCATCTTACCGAGATTTTCGAGTTCAACATGATTCAGCTAAATGTTCAATAAAAAAATGTCATTAAATAAATAATAAAATAAATAAATAAAAAATATTCAATTTTGAACAAGATTTTTTCCTAAGATTTTTTTACCAAATTCCAACCTGTCGGTCAATTTAGCGCCCTTCTAACCTTTTGGATTCGTCCTCACTGCTAGTCATAGGAAACGTGGTTACATTATATCTTTTTTTTAAAGACTGAGGGCCTATTAGTCTCAATCTGCAATTTTTGCGTTGTCGTTTTCGATAGTTGGACAATTGTCGAAATCATTTTTCGATAGTTGGATATTTATCGAAATCTAAAATTTATCGAAAATATAATTGAATAATTTGAAAGCGATGTTATAATTGGGAAGGAAAAAAAACTAATAGTCCTCCGTCCTAAACTAAATTCTGCTTTTGCCAGAATTTCATCAAAATCTTTTTATTATTATTATTATTATTATTATTGAAAGAAAAAGAAAAGAAAATTAATAATAATCAGTATCGTTACAAGCGATATCGAAAAAGTTTTTTTTTTTTTTTTTTTTTTAAGAATTTTGAATTAGGAAATAAAAAGTGAAATGAAATGAAATAAAAACAATAACATCAATTATAACATCGCTTTCAAATTATGCAATTATATTTTCGATAAATTTTAGATTTCGATAAATGTCCAACTATCGAAAAATGATTTCGACAAATGTCCAACTATCGAAAACGACAACGTAAAAATCCCAGATTGAGATTAATAGGCCCTGAGTCCTAAAAAAAAAAAAAAAAAAAAATAAATAACTACGAAAATTTTTCAGAAGCATTAATGATAATACGATACCACCATTTTATTAATCATCATTAAATTTAATTCTTCGAGTCTAGAAGCTTAACTGTCCTTGATATAACCGCATACAATGCCTCGTTTAGAGATTTTTTTTTTTTTTTTTTTTTTTTTTTTTTTTGAACAAAATTGCAAACAAAAATCCTTAAGAAAAGAGAAAATGAATTCTTCATAAAAAAAAGGAGTAAAATATTACTTGAATTTACGTCTAAATTTAGAGACGAATATATTTTCCGTAGTTGTTTTAATTAACAGTTTTAATGACAAAATAGTATAGTTTGTTGAATATATTAGCTATTTTTATTATTTTGATAATTAAGAAAATATATTCATAATAATGTAATTAAATTATTTATATTTAAAACATGATTTAGTATTTTGAGATCTACAGTTTTTTAGGAAGATTGTTTTACTTGTTTTAGTAAGTTTTCTGAAAATTAAGGATCTATTTAGTTTGTGTTTTACAACTTGTTTTAAAGAAAAAATAATGCATTTAAGTTAATGAGATATTACTCTCTTTGTTCTAAAACTCTGCGCCATTTTTCAACAAGCTGTAGAATTCCTCGTTCAAAGAAAGAGCTGTCTTTATCGGGGAAAAACTGGAGATGACGGCTATTTACAGTCTCATCGGATATTCGAATGTTGTACAATGCAAGGAATTTTAAAGAAAGCGAAACAAGTGGAAATTTGACGGTGATAGATGGGATGAGTATGGTAGATGTCTTAACACATTCTATCCAAGCTCTAAAGTTTTTTGGCGGTTAACTAAACATGTACGTGAGTAACCCAAAATGTATGAGTGTAATCAATCAATTATGTGGATATACTTGTGGATAGTGGTTCAAACTGGTCAGTTGCCTACAGCACATTTTGGAAGTCATTGTTCGGTTCTTAGGAAGAATCTTAAAATGCGCAACGTATTTAAAATCTTACCACACTGACAATAAAATAATTTTTCTGATTAATGTCTACTTTAGATGTCGTTTTTAAGCTAATCACCCCTTTAGAGATCACGAATATTTGGTGTTCCATTTTTGTTCGTGATCTGTTTCTCATCACCAGTTATAAGTCGCTTTAAAGGAGGACTTTTTTTCATATTCAGTGAGTATATCACCTATGTTTTACCGTGCCGTCAAATAAACTTATTTAAGTTCACGAAGAACCAAAACATCGATCTTGTTCATGTATTCCAGTTTTTCCTGTTTATGGGGAAAAGTTGAAGGATGGAGGATAAATGTTTATTAAAACAATCGGGTTGTGTAAATATGGTTTAATTTAATTAATGTCTTTATTTGGACACCATCGAACTTGGTTCGCCTTACTGAAAGAAAAGCTCAATTAGGATCAAATTCACCAGCACAAAATTTCTTGAAGCAGCGTTGCCACTAATGCCACTGTGACCGTAATTATTACGCAGAGTTTTAAAAGTTTCTTGCACGTTCTTCCTCTCCGTGAAATTAAACATTAAAGCAGGGCGCAAGTGAATCATTGTGTTTTATTTCTTGTAGTTGTATTCAAATCTAAAAAAAAAGCGTCATGATAAAATAAATGTGTGGATGCAAATAAATCTAGTATTACTATAAATTAACAGTTTCCATGATTTAGTAAATTACGACACGTGTTTGCCGATAATAAATTAATATAATAATTTAAATAGAGGATGTCCGAGCCAAAATTTCCTGATTTGGACACTCTACTACAAAAGCATATGAAAATTTTAAAACTACATAACGGGCCTCACAATGTTAGTTAAACAAAATATATCACTGCACTTTTACAAGGATTACCATAGGGGCCCTGAGGATATTCAGCCAGTATTTTTATTCCAGTCATATTCGTTGTTGCTGTTGGATTTTAAAAGTCCAGTAATAATATCAGCAGTTATTGAGGAACGGAAGTCTTCAAAACGACGGATCTTACTTCCGCAGGTTTTATCTTTGTTGTAGTCCCAAAAGAAAAAATCTGGAGAAACTCCAGTCGACTTTCCGAACATTATATCATTAGAGGTTTTATAAGTAAGTTAAAGTACGAGAAGTTCCTAAATAAACAAAAGAGAAAAATATAACTGGGTGTTTGATTATTTTTCTTTTTGTTCTTTAATTTAACGGTATTGCTTATAAAATAATTAATGTCTATAATGTAATGATAAAGAAAATTTCGTTGTGTCCTGTAAAAACCTATAAATGCTAGACACACCAAAACCAAAACAGTTCATGCGAAAGTGACATAAGACATTTATATAAATTTTCAGCCTAATCAGATAAAGCATTTAGACGCTATCGTATTTAAAGCATTTTAACACTTATCGCATCATAATAAAGATTTTTTTTGTGTTCCTGAAAAAAACCCATAAGTGCTAGAATCACCTAAATCTTTACCGTTTAAGCAATGGCGACTTTTAATGTGCGTGTAACTTTTCAGCTCATTCGGATGAGACGTTAGTATGCTATCACACTTCAAATATTTTAAGCCCATTATGATTACTATTCCATAATGATGAGGAATTTTTCTTTGTGTCTCAATAAAAAAAAAAAAAAAAAAAAAAAAAAAAAAACTATAATTGTTAGATTCACGAAAAGCAATAGCATTCGAGGTACAGAGGCATATAACATGCTTATTAACTTTCAGCAAAATTGAACAAAACAATAAATGATATCATGTTAACTCATATACATAAATTAACTCGTAGACATACTAAATACACATACTAAAATTCTTTCAGTTCATGTGACGATTACCTATAACACTTGTACAAATTTTCACTTTATTCGAATAAGGTAGTCAATCGCTATCACACTTCAAATAATTTGAGCCCATAGGACATAATGATTAAATAATTACAAGATAAAAAGAAATTTTTATATACCATGTTTTTAATTTTCTGTTGTATCATATAAACGCTATCGAAGGCAGCGGGAACCCGGAGCAATTGGCTTAAAAGTATTAAAAAAATTCCTTGTTATCGTGTTTTGAGCTATTGTAAAAGTTTCAAATGACTAGCTAGCTAGCTGGCAAGTTAGTTAAAAATCGATTGCAAGCTGTGTACTGGTAACGCTGCCGAAGGCAACAGGGACCCGAAACAGTTAGTTAAAAGTATTTAAAAATGCATTTTCACCGTATTCTGAACTATTCTGAAAGTTTCAAATGCCTAGTCGGAAAGTTAACTAAATAAATTTTCTGTTGAATAATATAAACGCTGCCAAAGGCAGTAGAGACCTGAAACAATTGACTAAAAGTATAAAAAAAATGTATTGTCACCATGTTCTGAGCTATCCTGAAAGTTTCAAATGCCTAGCTAGTCGGAAAGATAGTTAAAAATTGATAGCAAGCTTTGTACTGGTAACGCTGCACAAGGAAGCAGTAACCCAAAATCGTCTGCTGAAAGTATTAAAAAATGCATTTTCACCGTGTTCTGAGTTATTCTGAAAGTTTCAAGTGTCTAGCTTGTCGGGAAGTTAGTTACATAACTTTTCTGTAGAATCATATAAACACTGCCGAATACAGTAGGGAACTGAAACAGTTAACAAAAAGTATTAAAAAAAAATCATTCCTATCATGTTTTGAGCTATTATAAAAGTTTAAAATGGCTAAGCCGGGAAGTTAGTTAAAAATCGATTGCAAGCTTTGTACTGGTAACGCTGCTGTAGGTAGCAGGGTCCCGAAACAGTTGGTTAAAAATATTTAAAAAATGCATTTTCACCGTGTTCTGAATTATTCTGATAATTTCAAATGTCTAGCTAGTCGGTAAGTTAGTTAAATAAATTTGCTGTCGAATCATATAAACGCTGCCAAAGGCAGTAGGGACTCGAAACAGTTGGCTAAAAGTGATAAAAAATGTATTGTCACCGTGTTCTGAGCTATCTTGAAAGTTTCAAATGTCTAGCTAGTCTGGAAGTTACTTTAAAATGAATTGCAAAATTTGTACTGGACAAACGAACAAGAATGGAAGTTAATAAAAGTATCGTAAAATGAGTAAAGGGAAAATGCATCCAGCACGTACATACAAGCTTGAGGGAGAAAGTACCGAATATTGTTTGATTTCAATCTAATTTAGATTCAAATCTAAGAATTCAGCATCCATTTTTGCCAACATTTTGCTATTGCATTGTTTTTATCGATTGTTACAATCAGGGGCATTTAATTTGAACACCATATATTTAAATAAATTCTCTTCGAAATCAGTATTTTTACCCACGTAAATTCGATTTAAAAAAATAAACAAGGATTTAATTATATCTTTATGTTTTGATTGATTGTACTTATTTTCGACGAGTTAATTGTAATACACATACACATATATGCATATATATATATTATATTTTTAAAGTAAAATTTTATATATATATATACTAGCAGACCTGGCCACGCGTTGCTGTGGCTAAGTTATACGTTGAATTACACACACACACTCTCTCTCTCTCTCTCTCTCTCTCTATATATATATATATATATATATATATATATATATTATATATATATATATATATATAAAGAAAACGACGCACCAAGAAGGTGTAATGCAAACTGGACACAAATTGACCTGCATACAGGTTTCGATGGGAAATGCAAAATTTTAAACTTCGGCTGCCATCGAATGAGCCTGTGACGCTGCAGCGCATCTTAACTGCGCAATTGGAAGAATATTAAAAACGAGAAATTTTCACTCCAGGTCATATGTTCTTCGTGAAATTTATTCCGTCTGCTCAGATAGATAACTATGCCTCGTATACAGGTGGGAAAACAATATGCGCAGATGTCAAAATTTGAGAGAGGTGTGTAGTTGGGATCATGGAAGCCGGTTGTTCTAATTTGCGAATTGTTTAACAATTGGATAGGAGCGATGCCTCTATCAGATGATATTAACAGGAATGGGCGAACACAGCGTGAGGGAGGAAGCGGTCGGTTTAAAGAGAGGACAGACCGATCAATCGTAACGAGCGGTACTGAAAGTTCAATTTCATCATTATCATCGATCTTACGTGCAACTGGTACTTCAGTGACATCAAAGACCATAAATATGCGACTCAGAGAAAAGAGGTCGAGCTCACGGAGCCCTTTTTGCGAACTACTATTAAACTTTGTATACATATAAGTACGTTTGAAGTGACATCAGGATCATTCGAACTGAAATGTCACTGAATGGAGTAGAATTGTCTTCTGTAATGAGTCCCACTCCGATTTAATCCCCGATGACCAGCGGAGACGTCCCGAAAAAAGGGGGGATTCCAACCTGACTGTCGCCAGCTATACGGCTCGACAACCAGGAAATGATGGTCTGGAATGTTATTTCATTTCATAGAAGGATCCCTTTTGTTGCCATCCTTGACATCTTTACAGGACAGCGGTACGTCGACCACATTCTACTTCCCGCTCTGTTTCCCTTCATATCACACAATCCTGATCGTATATTTCAGCATGATAATGTCCGCCCGCGCAAAGAGGTAGTTTCTACTATTTGTTTTCCTGCTTGACTAACATTATTTTGGCCAGTTAAATCGCCGGATCTCTCTCCCACTGAGGACGTTTGGAGCATCATGAAAAGGATCCTAAAACCAGCTCGCGATTTTGCCAATACAACGCACCAGTTGGACAGAATTTGGCATGATATCTCGCAGGAGCACATCTGCCAACTTTATGAATTAATGCCGAGCTGAATAACTGCTTACATAACGGTCAGAAGTAGTCCAATGCGTTATTGACTTGTTTACTTTTTGAGACCCTTTCTCTTGATTATATCATCCAGATTTTCTGAAACTATAATCATTTGTTTTTCTCCACACGTACATCACATCTACCTATTTTCGTCCCATTTGGATAACTCCTTCTCTGTGCGTCTTTTTATTATTATTATTATTATTATTACAGAGTGTATATTAATAGATATAGTAATAAGACATAGATTGATCAGCGAGAGGGAAAAAGTGATTCCTTTTTTCTCGGGAAAAGTTACTCTAATGGCTATCTCTTTCCAGTAAATTACATACGGGAATACACACGGTTAATTTAGTAAATAAAATTTATGAATAATTTATTTACTAAAGGTAAATTAAAAACTAAGATACAGTTTGAAATTTATTTATTTATTTATTTATTTTCTTTTATTCAGTATTTTCAAATGGCTGATTTTAAAACTTTTTTCGGCATCAAATATTTTTGCTCGATAGCATGGGGATGATAGATATCTATATTTTACTATATGTATGATTATACTGCAGTAAACTGTTCAATACAGTCAAATTATTATTTACGAATAAAGACGAAAACTTTGTAGCCGATGGGAAAATCCACGGGATTGAGATTTGAACCTTAGGTCAAAATTTGGAAGCAATTGATAAAAATTTTCGTAGAGTTGATATTAAGCACAGATTGATATTATTGTAGGGTCTTATAAATTTTAATGGAGAATAATTAAATATATTATTTCTAATGCTACTTAGGATAAAAATGCTAAAATGACTAATTAAATAAAGAAGCATTAATAAACTGGCGTTGTAAAAATATTACTTACAAACTTTGAATAAACACCATACAATGCAATAAACTCGCAACAATTGTTTCGGGTCGAAAAAACACACGACCCTTTATCAGGCGAATAAAGTAAGCACGAATGCTGCAGTCAAAGCGGCTCCCATCGGCTACAAAGATTTCGTCTTTATTCGTAAATAATAATTTGACTGTATTGAACAGTTTACTGCAGTATAATCATACATATAGTAAAATATAGATATCTATCATCCCCATGTTATCCAGCAAAAATATTTGATGCCGAAAAAAGTTTTAAAATCAGCCATTTGAAAATATTGAATAAAATAAAATAAATAAATAAATAAATAAATTTCAAACTGTATCTTAGTTTTTAATTTACCTTTAGTAAATAAATTATTCATAAATTTTATTTACTGTTCAACTGGTGCGTTATATTGGCAAAATTGCGAGCTGGTTTTAGGATCCTTTTTATGATGCTTCAAACGTCCTCAGTGGGAGAGAGATCCGGCGATTTAACTGGCCAAAATAATGTTAGTCAAGCAGGAAAACAAATAGTAGAAACTACCTCTTTGCGCGGGCGGACATTATCATGCTGAAATATACGATCAGGATTGTGTGATATGAAGGGAAACAGAACGGAAAGTAGAATGTCGTCGACGTACCGCTGTCCTGTAAAGATGTCACGGATGGCAACAAAAGGGATCCTTCTATGAAATGAAATAACATTCCAGACCATCATTTCCTGGTTGTCGAGCCGTATAGCTGGCGACAGTCAGGTTGGAATCCCCCCTTTTTTCGGGGCGTCTCCGCTGGTCATTGGGGATTAAATCGGAGTGGGACTCATTACAGAAGACAATTCTACTCCATTCAGTGACATTTCAGTTCGAATGATCCTGATGTCACTTCAAACGTACTTATATGTATACAAAGTTTAATAGTAGTTTATTCAAAGTTTGTAAGTAATAAAATGACTAATATATAAATTAAATTCTATTGAAATTCTATTAAAATTAAAGTATAAAGGAAGCAGACGATTTTAAAAATCAATTTTCATGGATGAGTGAAATATTATATGTCTAAAGCTATTTTGAATTAAAATGCTAAAATGACTAATATGTAATTTAATTTTTATTAAAATTATATTAAAATAAAGGTATCCGCGATTGTAATGAAATGCTCGCCCTCTGGTGGGCTAAGGTGAAATTACAATAAACATGGTTTAATTCGAATTCCATACAGCCGCCATTGCTTGCCGATATTTAGTTTCACATATATTTATTGAATAAAAATGAATAAATACGGTAAAAAAGATAACACATACTTTTGTATGCCACAGTGTAACTCCAAAGGATCAAGAAACGCAGAATTGAGCTTCCATTTATTTCCAAATGACAAATTTAAAATTTCAGTTGCTTCGGCTAATGGAAGTAAAGAATTAATCAGATGATTTGAAACTAACATTTGTTCAACTTCAGTTAAAAATGTACTTCCAATCGAACTTTGAATAAACTGAAGTGTTTTTTCCAAAAGCAATCAATTTTCCATAATGTAATGGCGGAGAAATTATAGTACGAATATTAAGTAGAATAACATAAAGAACACTAATGGAACACACGTGGCTAATGTTTACTAACAACTGCAGTGTTGAGAAAGCGCCATCTATCGATCATTACAATCGCGGATAAAAGGAGCAGACGGTTTTAAAATCAACTTTTATGGAGGAGTAAAATATAATATATTTTATTATTGTTAATTTTATTCTAAAATGATCTCATCATTTTAAATTTTTTAAAGATGGCAACAGCTGTAATTATAAAAAGGAAAACAATATGTCTAAGCAAGAAAAATAAGTAAATTTTATAAATATTTTAAAACTTTAAAATAGGATATCTTATGAAATATTGAGCATTTAATGTAATTACAGGTATATTTTTTTTATATAGAAAAAGCTTTTGTAAAAGATTAATATATTTTAACGAAGTGATGAGAATATTTTAAGTATGTTAAAATTTTAACAGTAAATACAAGTTAATCAAGATGGGAAAAAAGAATAATTATAATATATATATATATATATATATATATATACGAAGTTTTTAAATTTTCTGTTGAACTGATGACGTCACCGACCGTCTGTGGAGCCCAGAAAAAAAATTCCCATGTAAATCGCCCATTGGATTTTTTGTGAAAATTATAAAAAATCGAGGAAAATTATTTCCCGATTTGAATACTTATATTTGGGTACAGATATGTATTAGTTATCGTGTGCGTGCGTTAGATTAAGTTGGTTTTGCTGTAAAATTAGTAAAATTTGAATTTTGAATTTCAAAACTCTAGAAAAAAATTCAAACTTCCATATTCGATTGAAAACATAAACATTTCATTTCAGAGGATGATGTTTACACAATAAATATCCAACTAATATACTAATTAAAAGGAAAATGAAAAATATTCTATCATATTTTGAAGTGAAATTTGTTTTCAAATGTCTAAATAAGGTATCTAATATAAGATACTACACTGTTGAAAAATTTCTGTAAATTTAATGTAAATATTTATCCAGAGTCTCTGTAAATTTACATTAATTCTTAGTTAAAAGTGAATATTCAAAATTCTCAAACTTTATTCTGTATTTTTACCTAATTTTATTATTTCATTTTTTAATTAAAATTAAAAAAGACTGTTTCTACTTTAGAAAAAAGCATTCCAAGTCCGAAATATATTTTCACCAATAATTAATTAAATTGATATTAGTTATTAAAATGAATATATAAAATAAGTTTTTTAACATCTCTGGTTATTTTTTCTCTGTAATTTTACGTAAGACTTAAGATAATAGATTACACACAGTTTTCTGTTGAAATTTTTAATAGTGTAATATGTTGCAGCGGAATAGATTTCATATCTGTCATCTTTGGTGGGTTAAAAAAAAAAAAAAAAAAAAAAAAAAATCGCCAAATTAACTGGCGAACATGTTTAATTCCTTTCAAAATCATGGTTATTTTAATAACTTATATTAAGAGAGTAATAAATAATATGAAACAATATTTCGTATAATACATATTACGAACATATACATCTGGCATGTATATTTTCGTGTTACGTTTTTGATCGCCAAATACGAAAAAAAAAAAAAAAAAAAAATGGCCAAGGGCGACAGAATTTTGAAATTTAAAATAAACATTTTGTCAATTTGACAGCAAAACAACTGAATTTAACGCATGCACACGATGATTAATACATATCTATGTCCAAATATGGGGATTAATATCGGGAAATAATTTTCCTCGATTTTTAATATTTTTTTACAAAAAATTCAATCGTCGATTAACAAAAGGAATTTTTTTCTTGGCTCCACAGACGGTCATTGACTTCATACTTCACTTGTATATGGAACTACATTAGCACTTTATCAGTGTGTATAAATTTTTTAATGTGATTATGACGTCAATTTTTGTGAGATGCATAATTCATTTTTTTATACTTTTTTAACGTTCACGTTTGATTTAATGTATTTACTTTTATGTCGAAAGAAAATGAACTTGTAAATTGTTTTTGGCAACAATTAAACTTATGGAACTCACAGATAATTATAACCCTTTATCATATAATAAACAAATAATTTGCAATAAAAAATTATTGTGACTATATCCTATCTCTCAAGTTGGACCAAACTGCACACAGTGTGCAATATTTCATTAAACTGCTTCATCAGTTTAGGAATTCATCGCGGACAAACACCGTGACACGAAATTTTTATATATAAAGATATTGTATAATGCAATAATGGCTAAATTGAAAATATAAACTGAAGAAATTTTCGTATTTTTGAGATTATTCTGTTTTTTTTTTTTTTTTTTTTTTTTTTTTTTTTTTTTTTAACATTGTACTATTTATTAATGTTTATTTTCTATTCTTTACATCCCCCCCCAAAAAAAAAAAAAAAATATATATATATATATATATATATATATATATATATATATATATATAATGTAAACATGCTAAAGATATTTTTCATTTTTAATTAGTACGCAAATCGCTTCTATTTCATTAAACAATATGTATTAACAGAGTGAATAATATAAAAAAAATACATATTTGTATAGCGTCTGTGAATGATAATTATAAAAATGTCATTGCAAATCTTTTCCAAGAAATACGATAATATATATATATGCCACATAATGCATATCGAAAAATCTAATAAACGAAAGAAAGACCGAAGTTGTATCTAGATTTGCATTACACTTATTCCCATACCTCTGACTTCATATATAAATAAATTTTTCTTTTATGTCCCAAGATGCACATTTCGGAATGCAGGGACGAAATGTAGTTGCATAAAGTTATTATGTTGTTCAGAAGAAAGTACTTAATATTTGGTTCAAGAATCTCAAAACTCTTTTTTGTAATCTTGTAGCTGAATGCAATTTATTAAGAAAAGAGAATTTAGTACAGCATTTTTAGAACTATGAATTTAATTTCGCACATTTGAATATTTTTGTATGCATCTTCTTATACGTTTATAAAATATCACGCTATACAAAAATATTTATTATTTTAATATTATTTGATTCAAGAATCTCAAGGTTCTTTTTCGTAAACATTTAAATGAATGCAACTTATTAGGAATAGAAAAAATTGTATATATTTTTTAGAATTGTGACTGAATTTAGTACATTTGAAAATATTTTTGCATATATCTTCTTATAAATTTATAAAGTGACACTCGAAAGAAACACATTAAAAAAAAAAATATTTATTAATTTTATAATATTTTCTTACTTTTTCCATGTTAAATTAGTTTAATAAAAATAAAATTTTATGTAATTAAAAACGATATAATTTTTAAATCTTTATATTTATTTTAGAAAATTATATGATAAAAATGCATTAGGAATTACAATTGTTTTAAAAAAAAATACTTAGAAAAGCTAACTTCTTATGCATCAACAAACAAAAATAATTCAAAGAAATTCACTTGTACTGTGAAAATCAGAAAGCATAAAAAAACGTGAAGATCTTTCTTAAGGATTGAAAGGTTGCATAAAAAATTGGCTATATTTCAAAAAGTAAATTATACATTTGATGAAATATTGTCATGTTCCTTATGAATGTACACAAATTTCATATGCAATTTGATTTTATAACTTTCAGTACCGGCTGATTTTCTAACAATTAGATTGTTAAAAACGACTTTTGAATAGTTGAGTCTGAAATTCTGAAAATAAAATATGAACTTAACACTTCAACCAGTGAATTTTCAAAGCTTAGGAAACAAAAAAAGTCTATAAAACAATATTAAACTGATATAATATATCGATGCATCAAACTTAAAGGATTGAATGGGGCTGTCAAAAACACAGTTTCGATCACTCGTAATTTTCAGGTGATTCGAATGATATTATTGATAAATCTAAGTAAACTTACGCATATATATATATGGTTTAGATAAATGACAATGGATGTAAATACGCTTATAAATATTAGACCCTCTAGAAAAGAAATTTAACTCCTTATGTTAACCTGTTTACACTATTAATCAACTAATAAGAACGCATAAAAGGTTACAGTGTACCATAATCGTGGATTAAGACACATCAGGATACTATTGTTAATATTCTGCTCGTACATCGCATAAAAAAAAATAATTTCTATACGCGTAAAAGAAAAGAACAATAAATAATTAAAGTTTTGTATAAAGAAACATAAAATACATATAAATAAACACCGTACAGTCTGAGAAATAGAATGCAATTTTGTTTAATATCCCTGCAATTATTTCTACATAAATTTAGAATCTTATAGAAAAAAGTTACTATCATTTAAACCCTCTTCCCTTCTACCTAGTAAAGAATATTTCAAACAAAATATAGAACTAAATAATTAATATTAACGAAATTTTATCATGTCAAATGTAATGTTAAGTATATAAAAGCTATTTTAAAAATATTTGATGCAGAAAATAAGCTATTTATTGTATATAAATTAGATATTTTGACTTAACAAAAGTAATATAATGGTCCGAATTTCATTATATTCACAAATTATAATTCAGTAAAGTTTATTCGTGTATTAAATATAAAAAAAAAAAAAAAATCTGATCACTAAAATACTATATCCAATGTATTATTTTTTAACCTTATTCAATGATTTTTTCTGGTGCATGATGATGTTCAACATTTTCAAAAACGTAATGATATACAACGTTTTTTCAATTAGTAACGTTTAATACCCTTGCTATCAACACAATGAGTGTTCTACAATAGTTATCATTTATTAAACAAATTATGTTATCTGCGTTATCATTTATCAAACAAATTTATAAATTACATCACCGCAGAAATTCGTGTATGAGACAACAGAATTTTCTATATGTATCGTTGCCTTGGAGGGGGGATATCCCAAATATCGCCTGCTTGCGTTTGTAAAGTACAATTATAGCCATTTATGGGAAAATGCATTGATCTTGTAGTTCTGATTACTACAAACTGTCGATATAACGGCAAAAATATTATCACTTACAAAAAAAAAAAAAAAAAAAAAAAAAAAAAAAGGCATATCCAGTTGCTTTGGTTGTTTTCTTTGTACCTTTTTCTTTTAAACAATCCAGTAAGTACCCAGATAAGTGCATTCAGAATATAATTTTCATTATATCATTTGAACGTATACTAAACGAAGAATTCAGGACACTAATATAGTATACATATTAAAATATGGTATTTTAATCTTCGTTCTCAGAATACTTGTCTTGATTGCGTTGTGTCTGTAATATCGACCACCAAGTTGATCCTATTATCGACTACCACGCGATATTCGGAAATGCTACTTTTATTAAAAACTTAACATGTATTGCATTCTTGTTTCCATCTAAATTTTATTCATTTCATTACAGTTTCCGATTTTTCGTTCTAGGTCTCATATCTAAGAAGCCAAAGGAAATTAGAAAGAGACAGACATGGTATGTTAAAGTCAGTAGGCCGCCTGTCAAGCAGTTTTGAAAAAAGAAATGGGAACATTAAAGACATTGAAACAGTTGGCGCCTCAAGATATGCAATTCGTGCACTGATGGGAATTGAAAAAAACGACAGAACTGTGCAAGTTAGAATAGTGATGAGAAAGAATATAGTGAGAAAATCTGTCCTTTCGTCAGATTAAAAAAAAAAAAGCTAGTTACCACCGCAAGGTATTGAAATCCAATTATTTTTTGACTGACTCAAAACGACGTTAAGCAGATGACCAACCAATTTGCCTTAAGGTTGCTGTGTAGTGACAAAAAAAAAGTCCTTCTTAATCATCACTTCACTTCAAAAAAGGAGAAACGGGTATACACTGACATTCTGACAGCTTTCCCATCCCCCCTCTCTTATTACTAATTGAAACTAGAGCCCTCGATGTGAATCGGGGGCTCTAATTGAAACCTGAAAGAACTACTTGTAGTTAGTTCCCCGAGGCATTTGCAAAATCGTACTGTTGGTTACATTTTGAAGATATGGAGTATTCCTTCCTTCTTCGTTCCTCTCTCCGGTCCAGTCCGATAAGAAGAAAAAGGGGGGTGGGGGAAATCATGCATTTCTATGCAATCTACTTTTCAGATTTTTATATAGCCATGAAATCGAATATCCTTTACAAAATTACTGATCTTCTTTAGAAGACAATTACGTGCAAGCTGAAATTGATTATTACGGACGGACAAAAGGTACACACACACAGGCAGAAAATCAAATCGAAAAAATTATATTCATTAAACAATGTCTTAAAGTATAAGAAATGTTTATTACTACTATAAATCTACTTTCACTCATTTCCACTTTTATGCCGTAATCTATACGAATCCTTTTACGGGATTCTGTGAACAAAACAATGTTAATATAACCATTTTCAATGCAAAAGATCCTTTGAAGCATCATTACATTTAATGCCTTGGAAAGAAGTGGAAAAGTGATTAAAAATATCATTCAAAATCTCTAAACTCTACAGAATGCAAGGTACAAAAAACCTCATAAACATTAACGTATCTAACTTGTTTTGTGTGTATATGTGCGCAAACTACATATGCACACTATTTTGGATAGGAAACTTGTTAATATGCTATAAATTTTGAGATACGCAGAAAATATTTACGAAAATCAAAATGCGAACAGACATATAGATTACACTACGCTGCAAAAAATAAATAAATAAATAAATAAATAAAATAAATTAAATTAAAATAAAATTTTGAGCTCTGATGCAATTCCTGCTGTTTTCTATGTAAAATGACCTCCTGAATCCGAATATGACACCCATTTTGCCCAATCACCCACTGTTTTTTCTGGACGTCACCTCCTTCTCAATTTTTATCACTGTTCGGTAATTTTATGGCCATGAATTTAATCTGGAGAATGGAAAAGAATTACTTTTAAAAACAAAAAAACTATAATGTTTATCAAGTAATAATAATTGATTAATAAATTATAATAAATGTAATTTATAATTTCAATGCCCCCCCCCCCAATTTTTCCCTTTCTGCAAATGTTCATGTTTTATATTTTTTCACATCTGTAGCCCCTCAGAAGATATTTAAAAGTTAAAGTAACCCTTTTCACCGCGCAAATAACATTTATAGCCATAAAATTACCGAAAAGTAATAAAAATATAGGGGCGTCCCAAAAAAACGGTTGGTGATAGGGCAAAATTGGCGTCATATTCAAATTCAGGAGGTCATTTTAAATAAGAGTTTGCAAAAAAGATGTTGGGTCAATTTTCATGCAGGCAGCAATTTTCTGTGTTATCAAGTTCAAGTTATAAGCATTTTTTAAACAAAACAAAATTTTATGTGATGTACTAGTCTATAAACATGTTTAGTGCAAACGTCTAATAGAGACATTATTCACACTCACTAGCATACGCTTGTACAGAGTTATAAAAACCCTGACTATAACTTTTATTATTATTAATCAGGGTTTAAACTGCCATTAGTTTTTTTAGCATTTTGCTAAAAGATATTGTATTTTGCTAAACTATGTCAGTAGGAATTTCGCTAAAAAGCTAAAACTAGATTATTTCATAAAATATATCTTTATATAACTACCTCTAGTTTTTATGCAAATATTCGTGGACAGAAATTACAAAATCACTAAAAATATTGGAATCATTATCTATTTAGTATATTCGGATTTAATTTCGACTTTTAATGGTTGAATTTAAAGTCAAAAATATTTAAAAACATAATTAAGAATTTGCTTCATAGATGTATTCTCAGTGCTAGTATTGTGTTTGTTGAAATCGAAACAACATTTTGCTGATTCATTTTTCTTAAATCACAATATATATGCGTGGTTAAAATCGTCAGTGAACAAAAGAAACAGAAAACAAAATTGGGGATAACCAAGTTAAGAAAAATAAATAAATTCTATTCAAAGAATTAATTTTCGAAAAAGCTAAAATACTGCTTATACGTTTTAGCTAAAATGCTAAAGAAACTTTATTGCCAGGTTAAACCCTGTTATTAATGGATATTACAAACATGCCATTATTGAAAGTGTCATACTGACAGTACAGTAACTTGAAAATTCTAATAGCTGTTCTGCTGTAAGTATGAAAAAGGATGGCCTTTTTTCTGTCTACAAATGGGAATAGTTTCAATGTGTATTTTAACAATAGCTTGCCAATGTCAGTAGACCTACAGTCCCAGTATCTCTTTATTCTTTTCATAAACTAATGCACTTTACACAAAAGAAAAAATCTGGAGTGACTCCACTCGACTTTCCAAACATTGAGTAATTAACAGTTTTGTAGATAAAGTAAAGAAAGAGGAGTTAAACAAACAAAAGAGAGAAAAACCTAATAGAGTGTTTGAGTACTTTTCTCCATCTATTACATGATGTTTTATTTAACGCTACTGAACTTTGAGCCCATAGATCATAATGATAAAGAATTTTTCGTTGTGTCCCTGTAAAAACCTATAAATGCTAGATTCACCAAAATGCTTATAGTTAGTGCAACAGTGATTTATAATACTCATATAAATTTTTAGCTCAATTAAATAAGGCGTTTAGATGCTATCGTACTTTTAAAAATTTGGTCCCATAGGCCATAATGATAAAGAATTTTTCTTTGTGTCCCTGTAAAAAAACTGTAAGTGCTAGATTCACCAAAATCTATAGAGTTAGTTCAACTGTGATCTATAACATGTGTACAAATTTTTTGCTCAGATTAATAAGGCGTTTAGACGCTATCACACTTTTAAAAATTTGGCCCCATAGGCATAATGATAAAGAATTTTTCTTTGGGTCCCTGTAAACAAAACTATAAGTGCTAGATTCTCCAAAATCTATACAGATTGAGTATTTGTGACCTATAATATGTGTATAAATTTTTTGCTCAATTGAATGAGGCGTTTAGATGCTATCGCACTTTTAAGATTTTGCTCCCATAGGCCATAATGATAAAGAATTTTTCTTTGTGTCCCTGTAAAAAAATCTATAAGTGCTAGATTCACCAAAATCTATAGGGTTCGTACTATGGTGACTTACAATATGCGTACCAACTTTCAGGTTAATCGAACAAAGCGTTTAGACGCTAGCGTGTTCACTCACAGACATACACACATACATACACACATACACACATATACACACACATACATACATCATCGTAAGAATAGTGAAAACGGACTCAGGGGACCTCAAAACGTATAGAAACATCAAAATCTCCAATTCGGATTTTTGACATGATTACAATACTTTCCTCACTATAGTGTTCGGAAAGTAAAAAGAAGAAATATATAATACGCAACTTCCCGCAAAGATTGATTTGATTTTCCATAAGTTTACCTAAAAAATGACGGAGTCGTTTTTTTTTTTTTTTTTTTTTTTTTTTTTTTTTTTTTTTTTTAAGAAAAGGGTAATTGTGTGAATTGTAAGTTTGGGATATTGCATTGTAAACATATGTGGCGGAGAATACTCAAAGCGGTAAAGTAAATTTTTTTAAAGATTGCAACAGTGCAAGCAAATGACTTATTATAGGTTTGATAATGAATATTGCATGTGTCAGTAGTATTCTGTGTTCTGGAAAGTAGTTCTTGTGATTGAGTCTGTGCTGCATTCATACATTTTTTGGGGCCGTGCCCTTAGCGGAAATCTATAAACCCGTGTCCTTAGCGGAAATGTTATCTCCCCTCGATGGCGTGCTTTCAGCATACGTGCCTTTAGCGGAAATGTATAATAAATTTAAAAATAAATTAATAAATAAAAAATGAGATCTTCAATTTTCCTCTACACTTTATCCACATTTAGCACAGGCTATACTTTGCTTCAGAAGTAACCCGTCGCAAAAATAGGTATGCGTACTGTAGAATATCCATTATTTGAGGGAATGGTGATCTGTAACCTTATAAAGTTTAATGAATTACAGTACTCCATATGAAAACGAACATTATTGCCATTTTATGATTTTATTTAAGTTTTTGAGAAAATATAATTAAGCATTACACCTTTTAAAACTAAAACAAAAATGAAAAATCGTGAGGTATACATTGATTATCAACACTTTCCAACTGTACGTATTCGTTGTATCGTATAACATTCTATGATCTTTGTCTATATTATCACACAGTGTACAAACAGAAAGACAGACATATAGACTAATTGAAATCATAATCACTCTGAAACATTGTTGGAAAATGTTAAAAATGCCTAACACAAACAGATATGCTGCTCCTATTTGCACCCCTTAACGTATCGAAACATTTTTGCGTAGTCTTGTAAATCTAGAGGTTAAGCATATTATAGTTTATACAAAACATTTTCTTAGCATATAAACAATAAATGCGAAATTCTTTATGATTTTTTTGATGAAGTTATTTAAAATGTCTCCCCTAAAGTGCAAAGCATTGGCATTTTTTGGATGTCCCTGTACACAAACCAGTGGCATAGGTTCTATTAGAGCCATTTTAAGTAGGGAATAATCAATAATGAATTTGAATAACACATATCATTAAATAAATAAGTAAATAAATAAAATAAAAATAAAAACTAGTATGCTGTGGCCACCACAAGATTTTCTTCTATATTTTCCTATACAAATTCACTAAGTGCAAATAATCAATTTTTATCTTAGAGAAAACTAACACTAAATATCCAAAGAAAGACAGATTTATTGTCTATAAATAACATCTTAAAAAATGCATGTTTATAACAGTTATCTCACATATCAAGTTTTGTACAGTTATATGCCATTGAAGTTGAGATATAACTTTCTCGTTATCGAGGAAATTTGCAGTATAGCAGAGCCACCTATTGGCCGATAAGTATCCAAATTGAATCAACATAATGTCTCATAATGACCTTCACATATATTACGTTTTGTTCGATTATAAACTATAGAACCTGAGATATAGCCACCCCTTAAATTGCGGAAATCGCTGTATAGAAGCGTCACATGTTGAGCGGTTGACACTAAAAGTTTATAGACACTCATTTAGAATAGAGTGCATCAATATATAAACTTATATGCAATTCTATGCAGTAGTTCCTGAGATATAACTTTCCCTTAAATTGCAGAAATATCTGTATAGCAGCGCCACCTGCCAGTCCATAAGCATTCAAACTGAATCAGCATAATGTCTCACAATGGCCTTCTCTTATATCAAGTTTTGATTGATTATACACAATAGAACCTGAGATGTAGCTACCCCTTAAATTGTGGAAACTGCTGTATATCAGACACCAGAGCCACCTGTTGAGCAGTTCACATCAAAAGTTGACAGGCACTAATATAGCTCAAGGTGCATCTACACGTAAAGTTTTATGCAATTCTAAGCAATAGTTCCGGAGATACATTTGCCACAAAATCCCCCCCCCCCACCGAAATATGAATACATAAGATCGGTAGAAAAAAAAAATTCAAAATTCGAAAAAAATCTCGATGAGGTGTACACTTGCAGAATCCCGGCTATCCATTTGCCGAGTTTTGTAACTCTGCGATCAGTTGTGCGAGCACCACAACGCGCGCACACACACATGCTCACAGAGATGCACATACGCAGACACCTCTCTTCATTTAAGTAGATTATATTTATTAAAATCAAATGACAGTACATTAGAAATCAGAATACCATTCTAATATATTATTTATAATTATACTGTTATTTATCCTTTTTAATGAAATTACAACTACGCATACTTTAGAAAATATATTTTTTCTTCTTTACTCATTGTGAAGCAGACTTCAACTAAAAATTTTATTTTTAGCAGAAATACTAAATAAAAATTTGTAATGCTATTGGTATGCTTTATTTAATTTTATTACTTCTATCTAAAAACCGTTTGATTTATCACTCAACATGAGTTGGAAATTGCTTGCAAATTTTCAAATATCGAAAAAGAAAAGAAAAGGAAAAAAAAAAAAAACACAGACACACATTTTAATTATATTAAAATATTTGTCGAACAGATTTTCATTGCACATAGCTAAGAAATAACCAGTAACAAGCTTTCTAATAAAAATATCACACTGAGAGCGGCCTATTCGTTTTGGAGTTACAATGTCTGACACTTCTCCTTTTTGGTCGGAAATTAATAATGGACATGGAGTTAAATAAGACAAAATAAATTTCCTTCAAAAGACTGCGTCTCTATTCACCGAAACAGAAGGGAAAATTCCGTCTCTTGTGAGAGCGATTAGTGTAGATTAGGTAGGCACTGGGGAGCTTAGTTTATGAGAACTTATGCTAAGAAAACGCAGGTTCGAAACGTGGGATCACTTTTTCTAGCATTGCTGAAATTATTTTGACCTTTATATCATAAAAGTGTGTAATATATATTGTCAAAGTTATCATTTAAAAACTATTATTTGATTTGATTTGATTTGATTTATTTATTTATTTATTTATTTATTTTTTTTTTCATTTTAATGTGTTTGTAAGAATCTAGCGTTGCAGTGGAAACTTATTTAAAGACAAGACAGTTCTGTTACAAAATGATAGTTCGGAAATGCTCAATAAATAATATTGCCATTTCATATCCAGTTTCAACAAAATCACTACAGACTTTTGAAAGTGATACTGTAAAACATGTTATGCCCCCTCTTTCCTTGATAGAGGGGGAAGGGTTTTAATCTTAAATATGATTCTTAGGTATATATAGTTACATATAAAAATCAAAGTTTTATGGGTATATTTTCTCCTTTGATTTATGAAAAGACATATTAAATATCTTGATTTTCTACTCTAGTGAATTTTTATTCATTTATTTATTTATAGGGTGGGGGAGCAATTTAAAGTGTTTGAAATTCGTATTTAATACACTTTAATGAAATGATCCTATATATATAGTATGTGTTTTATTTCTTTTTTTCTTTTGACATATGATGGATTACATGAAAACAAGTTTTACCCCGACCTTCCCATTTCTGCCACTACCCGCCTCACCAGTGGCCCAGCAGTTTTGCGCTCAAAACTTGTAAAAGAGAAGTACTGGGTTCGATACCAGGTCACGCTCTACGATATAGCCGTTCGGAGTTTTCCTTGGTTTTCTCCAAAAATCGCGTAAATACGGGCTGGTACCCCGTACAAACATAGTATGGTGGTACCAACTACGCCTAGGAACCTAAATTAGCCGTGAAATTTATTGAACTTAATCCTAACACCAAAACATCTCCTAACTCCTTTGGAAAATGAAAAAAAAGAAATATATATAAATAAAAATAGGATTTTTATTGTTAAATATTCATGAGTTACTTTTTAAAATAAGACTCATATGAACATTTATGTAGAACTGTATATGTATATATATCTTTTTTCCCTGGAGATGGAAATGAATATATGAAAAAGACGCTTTATTCCTTATCTTCTTTCGAGATTCGGGGTGAGGGGAAAGAAGGAATGATTTGTTTCTCTGAAATCAGTAATTTAGGTATTCATGCCTGTAATATATATATTAAAAAAAAAACTATATATATTTCTTTCTTTCTTTTTCTTTTCTTTCTTTTTCTTGACATCTACAAGTTTATTTGAAAAGTACTTGCTCCATATCCTATTATTTCAATTTAGAAAATTCTTGAAATTTATAAAGTTTAATTCTGAAAAAGCATTTGTTACATTTTAAACGAAGATTATTATGCATATCATTTTTTTTTTTAAACTTCTTAGAGGGAATAACGTGTTAAAAACCACGCATTGCTACACCCCTTCCCTTTAACTTTAGAGGACGAATTACGAAAGATCCTGAAATTGATTTTATAAATTCGCATTTTGCATTTCAAAAATAGAATTTAATGGATGTATTTTTATTATTATTTTTTTAATATAAAGGATGTGGAAAAAACTATTTTTCTCTGTTTACGCCTTTGAACAAAACACACTATTCTGCTTATAGTACAAATACCTAATATGAATTATTACATTATATCTGGAGAAACATCTTTTTCTACAAGAAATACGAGTGGAAAGTGCTTACGTCCTCTTCCAATTGTCATTTATAGCCGAAGGGTACACGAGTAAAAGTTAGCGACACAGGAAGTAATTTATCATGATCCATCATTTTACCCTCTACAGAGTTTGAAAATAAAAAAAGATCGCAATATTTTTTTAATTTTTCGGCCGTTTTACAAAAAATTAAATGCATAAAAGTGAATAAAAGTGGTATGACACTAAACAAAAATTTTTTTTACATCTCTGAAGAGTTTTTCTTTTTAAATTTTCCCAATTGAACTAAAGTTATCGATGTTTAAAGTAAAACATATGCAAATTCGCCCAGAATAAATTTAATTTAAATGTGTTAAAAATCAATTCTTCAAAAAAATAAAACTGTAGAAAGGTATGAAAAGTTGTCCTCTACAACACTGACAAATATTTTGCAAATCTATTGGTTTTTTAATTAATTATTAAGGGACAAAGTTTCCCCATAGGTTAACATGGAACCTTTAATATTCAAGATGGCGGGTACACAGCAACCTTAATTCTCTGAATATATACATTCAGTTGGTCAGAAGTGACCGAATATGTTTTTTAAAAGGAAAGCTTCCCAATTGACAATCTGAACGGTACAGTTATTATCAAGAGCCAGAATCCTAGGTTTCACTGAAGAGAAGGTGATTTTTATTTCACATTTTCTAAAGCAGAACTTGAGATTATTAAGTTCAACCCTGCCAGAACTTTCATTGTTTACAAAACGGTACAAAAAAAAGTATTACAATTATTTACAGAAAAAAAAATCACCTGGTAGGCCGTATTGGAAACAGAGGTAGGCAATAATAGGAAAAACTCTGGGTTTCACTGGAAATATATTTTTATCATTGCAGCTACATAACTTAAGCTGGAACAATTTTTTGAGCTGGTTGATGTCGGGGTACCAAATAAAATGATTCTGAGTGATGCAATTCAGTTTTCCGCCTAATTAGAAGCTAAGATGAAAAACAGATGGAATGTCGAAAAATAATTAGAGTAGGCGATATTTGGGCAGATTATGCTAATATGTCATGCAACCATGTGTAAAAAAGAGACTGTCTTCATGGGTTTTTATACCGACTCATATGACGATACTGCATGGAGCACTGTCTGGGCATTTGTGTGTACGGGGAAGTTTTCAATATATAAATTAAATTAGTATATCCTAAAATATGATATATTAGAAGTATAATTTATCTGAGTATACACACACACACATGCATTATATATATATATATACGTGTACGTGTGTCTATGTATATATTTTTGCATATCCGGGTATTTCCTTCTAAATAAATTGAATATCCCTAAATCTGTACAAAACATTATGTACAATAAAATGATTTATATTTAAAATTATTTCTTCTATACTATGTTTAAAAAAAAAAAATATTAGATGATACTTTGTTTACGTTAAAAGAAATCCCTCTACCATTTAAGCTTTATAACAACGCAACATTTCTTCTACCTCGCAAAATGTATACAGATAAAATAAAGAGTGAAATAATTAATTTTAACAAAACTCCAGTATTACAAATAAAATGCTAAATGTACATTATCAATATATCTTAATGAAGCAAATAAGTTATTTATTGTATCAATAAAAGTTATTTTGTCTTTAAAATTTACTATAATCATTATTATATATTGTTAATTATAAATATATGATTCTGTGGATGAAATATACATTCCTGTGGATCAATTAAAATAAAAAAGAGTAACTGTAATCACTAAAAAACTACCAAAATTATTAGTTATTGTTATTTTTTATTCCATTTAATGTTTTTTTGTAGTTCAAGATGTTGTTTAAAAAGTTGAGATTTGTATTTTATATATATGAAGGAAGTGTAGTTTAGTATATAAATTTCAATATCACGATTGAAACTGCCTGAATTAGTAAACGTACGTGTTTTTAAATTAGGAAAAAAATTACTTATTATTTACTATCAGCACGTTTTAAGAAAAAAAAAATCAGAGAACGACATACAATGCGTATATATATATATATATAAGCTAACAGATGGTAAATGAAAAGTAATCCCAAAACACATGAGGGTCCTCCTCAAGGGACCCCAACACACACCATGTAGGGAATGGAATATGAGAAGTTTCTGAGGAAATGTAGCCTTTTTAGCCAAAAATACGTTTCTAGCCCCCTACTTTTCATAGATGAAAGCAAGACCACAACAAACGAATTGAATTAATACAAAGCATTAAAAAGCAATTAAATTCACAAATAAATAAATCATATATATATATATATATATATATATATAATAACTGGCTTTTTTCTCTATTTATACAATATACTGCATCATGTTTTGAAGAATAAAATTAAATTTAAAGAAAAAAATTTCAATATATTCCAAAATAATTTCAATACAGCTTTCAAGAGAATTTAACTACGATGATTAAAATTATTTAAAGAATGCTATTAATATTTAAATTTGAAATCAATAATTTTAAAAATTCTCGGACATTATGTATTCAACTTTTGGACATTAATTAATCACTATCTATTTTATTAGATAGGAGACGATATGATGCGTATTAAAGACTATTAAAAAACAATTCATGTGTATAACTTGATAAGCTCAGGCATTTTTAGCTGCATAATTTTTCTTTTAATGCAGTACATAATTCATTAAAATTTTACTTATGTTACACTTTAGTATCATAATGCATATTAATTATTATACAGTTTAATAAAATTGTAGGAATTGATTTTCTATTTTTACAGTAAAAAGAAAAAGTACTAAATGTAATTTAAAAACGAAAAACGAAAAAAAAAAAAAAAAAATGCTGTACAATTTGCAATTTAAACTGTTTTCATGCAACGTGCGCATAATATACAGGATACACGTTAAATATTCTGTATTTATTAAAATAAGAAAAAAAAAAAACCTGAAATATAATATTTTATTTGAGAAATACAATTTTAAATTTAATGGAATAAGAAATTATTAACCTATCATTATTAATATCATCATCACCATCATCATTATTATTATTATTATTATTATTTTATACTGTAAAAGGTAGTCTTACATATGTAAATATTTAATTAATCTCTCTCTCTCTCTATATATATATATATATAAATATCATTCAATTAAAGAACGTCAAGATAAATTTCTAGTACTAGAGATTTGTGGGATTTTTTTTTTTTTCACACACATTCATAAACATTTGTAAATACAGTACTGCAATAAAATACAGTGAAAATGATGTCGTTTTGATAAGATTATAAAAAATAATTTAAAGTTTTATTTAAAATATATATATATACTTTTGTGTGTGACTTCCTGTTTACAAATGAAATTATTTTTATTTTATTTTATTTATTTAATTACTTTTTTTTTCTATATGAAAATCGGAATGCAAAACTATATAGTTTTTTTAAACTTAAATCATCGCTAATCCTTTTATTTAGGTTTTATTTTTATTTTTATTTTTTTATTTTTTTATTAAATTTAATTACAAAGTAAATATTTACATGCGTTATGCTATTGGTATATTTTTAAAATGAAAATTTAAACTAAAATTTCATATTTCCAATCTTTTGTGTATAATATTTTACCGGAGAACTTTGTTGTACTACACCCTGAACCATACAAATTCACGGACCAATTATTTTTTGCCTACTTTGATTTATTCTCTTATCGCATATGAATTATTTTTAAGAATACCATTAAATTAAAGCATACTGAATTTCATGTCTATCCTTTTTTTAAAATATCACCTCTGTAACACTTTAAGCATGATTTTACGGTGTCAATTTCTTTTACTACTTTTTGCCATTCCTATTTAGCAGATTTAACGAAAAACGGTCTGTATCATTCGAAAAAAGAATCGGAAATGTCTTTCGTTCTTTCTTTTTTTTTTTTTTTTTTTTTTTGTGTGTGTGTGTGTAAAGTGTGTGTCTGTGTGTGTGTTGGTGCATTAAAAAAATGGTTTTTGTACAGGATATTTATTGTTATACATTTATTTCTAACACAAATCACTTGCAAAAGGTTAAAAATGTTGGAAAGTGTTAATATATATATATTTACGTGTGTGTGTGTATAAAAGGTGTATTTATAAAAAATTAGATTAAACTTTCAAAATACTAAAAGCTACAATCTGAAGCCGTGTAATTTCCCTTAAAATAAAACTTTTTTTTTTTGTGGGAGAATTCTGAATTTATTCAGTTAAAGTGGCGATTCTTATTGGAGTCAGTATGAAGTAACAGAATTTAGAATATTGTGTTGGTGTAAAGTAGGTTAAAAAAATATGATGAATATGCTTTATATTTTTTTTACATATTAGATATATGTATGTAACGTAAAATTCAGAATGTACAAACTAAGGTGCAATATATAAATACGCTATTAAAAAAAAAAAAAAAAAAAAAAAGCTTCATTCTACAAAAGATGCATTTCAGATTAATACAAGACTTCTGGACAATGTTATTGAATTAAGAAGTTTTTACTCTTAATGTAAAAACTTTTGAAAAAATCGTATACATGTATTTTTTTAATTGAGGGATTTATATTTAACTGAAAATTTTAACGCTGTGCCAAATGATTATATACCAAAATATAATAACAAATTTAAAATATAATATAAAGCAATAAAATACATGATAATATTTTTTATGAAAAATAATTTTCGTGTTTAGGGTAGATTAAGAATTCAGTCACGGATTATAATTTATCTTAATTTATCTTTCTGTCATTTTAATATAAAAATTAAGAAAAGTTATATATACTTACAAACAGGCACTTTTTTTTTTTTTTTCAAATCTATGATGCTTGTAAAAACTGCATATTAACAAACTAACAAACAAATGATTTTGAAATTTCTCATTTGCCTTGTTAAGTTTGCATTTAAATTTTATAATCAGATAAATCTCTTAATCTAACAAGTTTTTATTATTTACTTTTTAAACATAAGATTACTTAAAAGAACTTAAAGACCTGAATATGTCCTGAATATGTGTTTTAAGAAATTATCAATTTAAATATTTATTTTATTCGCTTTTAACAGTAAATAAACGCGCTTTTTATCTATAATACATATCATAAAACATTATTTTATAAAATAATTATATCTCTATTTCTAGTCCTAATTTTTTTTTAAATATTTATTTCAACTTTCAAACCAGATGTAATTAAATTGGTGAGACATGATTCATGTGATTCGAATAGGGTGATCATTGCTTATTACAATCTATTAAGGCTGTATTTATTTGCTTTTGGTAATTTTTGGCGCAGCTATCGCACTTTTATCTAAAACGTTTCATTACCAATTCGCATATGATCCAGGTTTTCACCGAAGAAACATTATTTTTAAATGATACAGAAAATGACATAAGGAAATTTTTGAATATACCTTTCTAGTTTTCACAGATAAAACAGCTGTCTTATTCGTACAAAAAATATTATAAGTGATTTTTTGAACCGTCGTTATTCATTTGCTTTTAAAGATACAATTATGCGGTTTCTGTGATACTATTATTCTACAGAAAAACAAAATAATAATAAAAAAAAAAACATTGTGATTGACGAATTTTGCAAAGGCGGATCGTAAAAAAATTTAAAAAGGTTAAACTATAAAAATTTATAAGCGTAATAATTTATTAATATGTCATTATATATTCTATTCTTTTAAACGTTTTTCCAACTTACGTAAATTACTTCTACGTGAAAGGTATTGGAATAAACTTTGTTTCAATTACTTGGACGCCCTAAATTTATATAATTATCCATGCTTTTTTTCGATGGATTTTTAGCCTTTTCCCCGTTTTCTACATTCTAAAGTGCGGTGGCTCCCGCTCGCCCACCACCGCTCCCGATGAGTCTTATATTAGGCGAGACGTAGCAAAACGTCGACAGTAACTTCAGGGCCCCGAGCCCGATCCCTTACCGAGATTTGATACCTTTTTCCAGTGATTTTTCATCTTATAATACTTCCGACATTATCTTTTTTTTTTTTTTTTTTTTTTTCACACACTTGTGATTGTGAGTTTTTTCATTTTCATCCCATGCTTTTTACTATGGATTTCTTATTCTTTTTCTTCTTCCTTTTACTTCTAAAGTGTGATATTTCTACGTATTTTTGGCATTTTTTCTTAGTTTCTACTTTTTCAACGACGGTGGTTTATACACTCTAAAGTTAAATTATTATTTAGTGACGCAAAGTACTACATTTCACCTTCAAGATATCATTTCTCTCGATTGGAATCAATAAAACACTTGTGGTAATCTGAAGGCATATTTATTAACGATTACGAAGCAATCTACCATAATTCATCAAAATTAGATTGAAGGGGGTCAGGTTTTAACCAATTGCATCTCAGATGAGCTACTTTTTATTGGAGAGATGCAACTTTAATGATTTTAAACGCAGTATATGTTTATGGGATGTTTTTCCAATCATTCAGATACTATTCGACAGCGATAGAACGATAACCAATTGATTAGTTCTCAGAATAAACATATTGGTAAAAATCGTCGAAAAAAATATCGAAATAATTTTCAGTTAAGAGAGAACATGAAAAACGTACAATAAAATCCACATAAATTCATTTAAAAAATCCCTAGACGTTAATAATTCTTAGTTAAAAGGGGTTCTTTTCCTCATTTTGTTCAAAGCATAAACACATTCTGTAATTGAAAAGTATACCAAAGTCTGCCTCTAATCTTCACAGATGCACTTTTTCCAAATTTTATTGGTCTTTTGGAGATATTATTGTGGTCATGTTAATAATTAATCCTTTGGATCGATACTAATTGTCACATTGAGAAGCTCGTGAAACGACCATCAATAATTTTATACCGATTTTGAACCAGCGTTAAATTCACAAGCAATTTGAGCAGTCTACTCCTTCTATCTCTTGTTATCCCGTGGGCGAGACGCCAAAACATAACGAAAAATCCTCGACAGATCTATGCCTGAAAATCTGATTAAATGCGCTACATCCAGTATGCGGGGACTTTTTATTAAGCGTTTAGATCCACTCTCTTACACTTACTGCTTTTGACAAGTCATGATTTTACGAGAATAATCTCTAATATTTTAAGTTTGCTGTTTTCATTTATTTTATGACGCTTCTAATCTTACGTAGATCTACAAATTCGCATAATGATAGCTACACTTTAATGTCATCTACACACATCTTTCAACTTAGCGTGCACACACACATACGCAAACATACATAAACATATAAAGGGTTCCAACTAAATTTATTTCCCGTCTTAATTACTGATCGACTGCATGTATAAATAGACACAAACAGTCTCGTTATTATCTCAGCCGACCATTAGAATCGTCGATAAATGAACTTTAATATCTAATCAATATTCTTGAAATACAGTTTCGAGGACTTCTAGTGAATTTTTATAATTTTTATTATTAAAGACAAACATCATTTAGGCATCAAATTTATCTCCCAAATTAAATAATTGGCAAACACTGCAAATTGAGATCGTCCCGTAATAAAGGCCATTCAAATATTTTGTGTCGCGGGCAACTCTCCACTATGCTACGAAACCTTTATTTCCTTGAAATATGGCCGTTAAAGCTATCCACAAATGCTATTGATGAGGTTGAATCGGCTAAGATCAGGTTTTTGAATTGTATTATTATTTATTTATTTATTTATTTATCTTTTTTTTTACTTTATCTTTTTCACATGTCTCTTGCAAATAAAAACATAGTTCGATTTTTTTTTCTTTTTAAATTTGAAATTTCTATTTAGTTTAAGAATTTTGATGGTTTGTAATGGAACTTAGTGGTATAAATAAAATTATTATCGCCCAGTAGTTGAAAAAGGACCACTCTTTTGCAAACAAAACAATTGCCTTCTCGTAAACAGAAATAAATTTCAACACAGCAGCGCCACTTGTCGGCCGATATGCACCCAAAATAAAACTGCATAATCTTACGCAATGTCCATATTACGTATCATGTTTGCTGCGTTTATGCACTACAGAAGTTGAGATACAGCCTTGACTTAAATGGGGTGAATCACAACATAGTAGCACCACCTATTGGGCGATACATTCTAATAGCTAATCAGCACCTATTTAAACCAAGGTCTAACCAATTATCAATCGTAGTTAAATTCCGCCCATTGATTCATGAGATGCTACAAAATTTCAACACATTTTTCATATACAAAATTTCAAACACGTAATACATACACAGACAAATAGTCACTTTCTAAAAAAAAAAAAAAGAGTTAATCATATTTAGGACATCCCAAAACGTGTAACATCATCGGAAAGCGGAAGTCAAAAATATTGAGGAATCCAATACTTTCTTTTACATCATTTCATATGACTGTGCCACCTACCGATTAACACGAACAAAAATTTAATCAATATTATCAATATCCAATCATTTTCAAGAAATCTCAAAACGTGTAAATTCATCGAAAATGGGAAATTGAAAGTTTTCCGCATCTTATACTTTTCTAATGTATATGCAGAAGATATAGTAATAAATCCACTTATTTAAAAATTTGTAACTAATTTCAGTTAGTTGAAATGCATTACGTTTTCGCTAAAAAAATTCTTTTTAAATTACAGCTGAAGTAAAAAAAAAAAAAAAAAAGAGCATTCATAAATCACATATCTTCCTAATTGGTGTAAATGTTCAATTGTATAAAACTTCGTTCTACCATTCATTCAATCAAAATCATTTTTTTCCAATCTAATGGTCGTTACCTCTTACAATGAAAAATCTGTTGTCCGAGAGTTTAATAATGCTGCATTTATACAAATTATTGTGTCCATGGTTATATTTGAATTTTAATGAATTACCAGATTTAAGAACTTTCTTCTTTAGGAATTTTTAATACAAAAAAAAAAAAAAAAAAAAAAAAAAAGTGTATAAAATGAAAAAGTGCATAAAATATAAAAGAATTTTAAATTACCTTCTTAACATCGTAAGAAAATAATTTTTATATTCTGTAAAACTGGCTAATCCTACCTTTCGAATGATACCACTTTCAACCCTCTACTTCCATAAATAATTGTTAAAAGTGTACCACAAATTTAATGTTTGACTCTTAATATATAGATCCCACTATTATCATGTTAGAATCGAAATATAAAATATTTAAAGAAAAAAAATGTAAAAAAAATGAGAATTTGATTGTAGTATGTATCCAAGCGTACGTCTTATCCCATTAAATCTTTATGCAATACTGAAATAAAATTATTTTACAATATCATCATCATCAACATCATCAGTATTTTCATTCTTTATCTGTCCACTGCAGAATTAAAGCCTCTCAAGTTCAATACAATGTGCGTGGTTTCTGCAATTCGTCTCAATTTTGCTCCTACAAACTTGAAAATATCCTCTCTCGAATGATATTGATGTATCTCTCTCGTTTTTTTCTTATTTATAGGTATCCAAAAAACGATTTACTTCTATCGTCGTTTCTTCTCGCAATGTATCTAGCCCAACTCCATTTCAACTTCTTTAAGCTACAAATGACATGAGTAAATTTGTTTTGCTTATATAATGTTGTCAGCTTTCTAGGCATTATGTTTCAGTATTTATGCAGGCATACTGTAGGACAAGAAAAACAATTACGCAACAAAATAAAATAATGCAAATCAGACACAAAATTGAAAGGCATACAGGTTTCATCAGAAAATGACAAACATGAAAGTCTGGCGGCCAATTAATGAACATGTGGTACTGCAGTGCATCTTAACTAAGCAACTAACAATATATTAAAGAGGAGAAATTTTGAATCCAAGTCAGAAATTCTTTAAGATTTTAATTCTGTATACTCAGATATTGGTAAATATGCCTCGTATATAGTAGGTCCGAAATCGATATTCGCAGATGTCAGCATTTGAAAGAGGACGTATAGTATGGCTCAAGGAGCCCGGTGTTCTAATCGGCGAATCGTTTGACATTTGAATAGGAATGATGCCATTATTAGAAGGAGTTGACAGAAATTGGTGAACCATGGTTGAACACAGCGTCAAGAAGGAAAACGTTGACCTAAAGAGACTACAGAAAATGAGAACTAATGAATCATCAGAGCTTAGTCAGAGACCAATATTCATCATTATTAACGATCCTATGTACAGCTGGTGCTTCAGTGACCGCAAAAATCATTAATAGGCCGCTCAGAGAAAGGACGTTGAGCTCACATTGCACATTACACCGACTACAAATTATCTCTGCACACCAACAAGCCCATTTGCAATAGGATTGGACACATTTGACATAGAGTGAAATTGTCTGGAGTAGAATTTTTTTTTAGTGATGAGTTCAGATTTGGTCCCCAATGAACAGCAAAGACATGTCTAATAATCAAAGGGAAAAGAGGGGATCCCAACCTGACTGTCGCCAGCCATACGGCGCAATAATCAGGTGTGATGGTTTGGGGTTTCATTTTCTTTCATAGCAGGACACTTTTGGTTGTCACTCGCGGCCCATTTACATCACGTCCGCGAAATTCTACGTCCCTTTATGCCGTACTTTATATCACACCATCTTAAGCGTATATTTCCGGCCGTGATAAAGCCCGCCCGTGCAAGAAGGTAGTTCCTAGTACTTGTTTCCTTGCTTGTACAACACTTACTTAGCTAGTAAATTCGTCGGATCTCGCCCCCACTAAGGACGTTTGGAGCATTATGGAAAACACCCTACAACGAGCTCGAGTTTTTGCTAATATAGCGAACCAATTGGACAGAATTTGGCAGGATGTCTCGAAGAGGACATGTGCCAACTCTATCAATAAATTACAAGCCAAAATAACTGCTTATATGAGGGCCAGAAGCGGACCAACGCGTTACTGACTTATTTCACTTTGTGAAGCTCTTTCTCTTGATTAAATCATCCATTTTTTCTGAAACGGTAATCATTTGTTTTTATCTACATGTATATGTCACATTTATCAATTTACTTCTCATTCGAATAACTCCTTGTCGTGCGTCTTTTTTTTTTTTTTTTTTTTTTTTTTTTTTTGGGTTGTATAAGAAACTCACACCTGGTTGATATTGTACTTGTCTCGCCTGTGGTATAGTATTGTCTACGTTTTGAACTGAATGTCGGTAATATTTCCGAAAATGTTTTATAAATTTTATAAATTATTATTAAAGAGATTGATGTAGAAATCACATATATTTTAAATATTTTAATTTAATTTTATTCAAATCTATTTCACGCTTTATATAATAATTTACTCGCGTATTCAATATTAATCTTGTGTAACCACTGAATTCTTACTCCATCAATAAAAAAAAAAGAAAAAAAAAAGTAAAAGATAATCACTCTGCTAGCGAAATCTCATAATCATTTCGTCTCATAAAGAATAACAAATGTCTTATTTCATTTATGTTCCTCCTGAATTATAGTCTAATTTGCTAACGTACTTTTATTCAGTTAGTCATATATATCCTCGAACAGAATTTAATTATAGCTATATTTTATGCATCTGTCCGTTGTTGTTTCTCATTCTCATACGAAAGTTTGGCGAAATTTAAGGGTTACCATATGTGGTAATCCTGCTCTGCGTATTCAAAATTATTAGCTTGATTAGAGTGTAACGTATCTTTAAAAAAATCCCACATTTTATGTGTTCTTGCTGACGATGAAATGAAATGCCAGAATGCAATGATAATTTGAACTTGGCTGGAAATTTATCATTCTTCTCTGATCGCTCCTGCTTAGAACATCTACGAATGTAGTTCTCAAAAATTTATCCGTTAGGGGCACCTTCCCTTTTTTTTTTATGCAACTAGTCAATAAAAAAAAATGTGCACAATTTTTGTGCCAATCTTTATTGATTTCTGGATTTTGCTCTTTTAACACCTCTGGATAAAATCTTGGTTATTTCAATTGAAGAGATATAAATCAGATGTCTGACAGCCAACAACGCAAGGAAAAGGAAATTTTCACTTATACGGAAACATGGCCATGTATGAAGTATTTTCCGAACTGTCTAATGGAAAATTACTATACCCGTATTGTATTGGAAAAACTACTTCACACTCCTTCACAGGGATGTTTAATGGATTGTCAATAACAAAATTTCCTAAAAAGACATTTTTTCTTTTCGAAATTTTTTCAGCATTTGGGACTAAAATGTTACTGATTTTAGATTAAATAATAAAATATTTCCGTATATTACAGATTGTTCCTATGGATATATCAATGAATTTGCATATAATGTATCGTTTTATTTGAAAGAAATTCATGGAATATCAATGTAGAAAAACTGCGATTTCAGTGCTTTATAAAAATAAAATAAATAAATAAATAAAACAAAAAATATAATATAATATATATATATATAAAATAAAAATAAAAATAAATCTAAAATACTACAGAAGTAATATATCTGTGAGATTCATTGTATTCTTATTCAAAATTCTAGTATAATGAGGGAATTTTAATAAATTTGATTGATTATATCTAAAGTGTTTGGAAAATTGCCTGTTACAGAATTTCACAAAATTTTGAGCTTCGACAGCGTTTCAGTAGCTGCAACTTTCAGTTCATTTCGGCTATTAAGATGTAGAAAGTATCACATTTTTCATACTCTTTTTAAAAATATGTACTTACTTTACATGCATGTATGATCCGAAACTCCTTTTTAGGAGCCAGGAGAGAGTTTTCATGGGTATTTTCTGCTTCTTTCAATTCTTTTGTTTGGCACACGAGGTGAATTTCATCCTCTATTAATTCTTTCAATGTTAATCAGTTGAATAATTTTTTAAACATACTAAAATGTATAAAGAAATTTAAATTTAACTTTAAATTTATTTTAAAAGCATATTTAGAAATTTCTTATTAAATATTATACAAAGGCAGAAACGGACATTTTATTCATTTTATGAAATATTTTGGGAATAAAAACTTGGATATTAGTTTTCCCATACTATTATCTCTTGTAATAATTTTATCATGTATTGAAGCATTTTCGAATAATTAGTTTCAAGGTTCGATTATTATGTATATTTAGCTTTGGAGTTTTTTTTTTAAATTCTAGTTACACGGTCAATGATTTTCAGAATTTTATATCAGAGTTTCTAATATATATTGCAATGTTTTCGGATTTTTTCATGAAACATGTGACCTATCATCTTTACCTTTACGGTAAGGATAATAAGTCACATGAAATAACCTTACCCATGGTTTGGTTACTTCATGTAATTAAGTTTCACAGGTTGTAATGTGGCTGAATGAATATATATGACAATGGTTACGGGTATCATGAAGAAAATGAATTAATCGCCTAAGCAGCATTAGGAAGTTTTCATCTTTGATTAATAAAATTCCTCAGGCAGAATGGTGTTAATTATCTTTACTTTGTAACAGATATTTTGATTTTTGTTAATGATGAAGAATATATTTATTTCTTTAGATTAAACTTCTTTTCAAATATATTAAGCAGCATTGAGTATTATGAGTTTTAATTTATAGAAAGTAATTTTTTATTTGCTTCAATTTAAGTTTAGAATCTCTACTGATTTTATTACGTCAGACGTTAAAAATTCTTTTATCCTTCATTACGATAAAATTCTCACTTCTTTGAAGCAACAAAAATACATTATAAATTTATTTACAGAATTAAGATAACCTTCTTTAGACGCATTTAAAAACAATATTCTTGAATATCTAATTTTTTTAAAAAAAGATACATTTTTTGTCTTACTTAAATTTAGGATGAATAATGTTCATTCCAAAAAAGTACTTTTAAGATTATATTGTCCTTCATTGCTAAGAAACATTACATATTTGCAGATTTAACAAAGCATTTCGGTTTTATATATGGAGTTGGGACAATATATCTGCGTATCAAACACCTATTTTATGAAGTTTTCATCGCACTTATTTAAAATATAACTTAACGTTCGCCCCGTACAAAACTGTGATTTTCGTGAAAAATGTAAAAGGAATTAATCTAGTTAATCAGGAGTCTGTAAATTATTTCAATAGTTTTTATTATTAGAAATTTCTACAATTGTTAACTCATTGTTTTTAAATCTTATATTGATAAAGCAATTAAAAGATTGACTTCCTTGACAAATCATAAAATAATAAATTATAATAATTTATTTATTCTAAAATGCACGTTTAAAATTCAAATAAACGAAATCATATTCGTTTTAAAAGTCACATGTGATTTCTTTTTAATCACATCAATAACGTTATTTTATTTTCTACATCTTATAAAATACAAGGACGAAATTTTCAAAAGAGAATTATAGCTTTCAACATGATTATCACAAAATGCTATTTTCTAAGCAATCTCATTAGTTAAGAATATGTACTATTGATTTGTATTCTAAAGATATCCTCTTTTAATAAATTTGGTATTTGTGTAATCCTATGAGAATGCATTAATAATATTACACGGATATAATATTGTGACTACCAAACAACTTTAAGACATCTTTATCATGAATAAATAAATATGTGTATCTTAATTGTTATGAATAGCTCTGCTTGTATAAGGTTATTAGAAGAAATTTATTATAGAAAAATACTTTATTTATCACAGAGATAACGTTTCGAGACTTATTAAAGTGTTTAAAATTTTATAAAATTGCAGTGAAAATATATCTATGCAAAGCATTTTAAGTAATCTTTAATGAATTAACGGTAATGAAATTATATTATTTGTTGAATAGTATAGACAGTTACGGTTCTAGAAGTCCTTTTTGCAATTTTAGCAAAATTCTATTATTGATTTTATTTTTTAACCAAATGTAATAATTAGATTATGTAATAAGACTTAAATTGTGAATAAAATTCGTATATTTTTCTTTACTTTATAAATCTAATATATAGTATTAGTAGGAAGATGCATATTTATATTAACTCTACAAGACGTATTTAAAAAAATATATATAATGTTTCAGTATTTGTTTATTTTACATAGGTTTCATTTTTTAACCGACTTCAAAAAAGAAGGAAGGTTCTCAATTCAAACCGTATGGTTTTAGGTAGATTCCTTATAGGAGATCTACCTATTGCAATGGTTCTCATGACACGACTTCTGGAAAATTTCTTCATATCTTCACCGATCATGACCCATAGAACCCAAAACCACCCTCCGTTCAAAAGTTTATATATATATATATATATATATATATAGGTATATATATATATATATATATATGTATAACGCTTTTTCCCATGTTAAGTTGTGAACACGATAACTGCACACAGAAAAATGAAAAATCGAAACTTGTCAAGAGACGTGCCATCTTTGTGACACTAAACGTTTGTCAAGTACATTGACAAATTTGCACAAAATTACGCAAAATTTTAAACATTCACAACACTACCTGACAATCCCATTTAGTCATGAGACACAAAAGTCGTTTTATTTTACCATGTATCTTTAATGTGCTTCGTCTGATGATTCGTTTTGGCTCTAAAACTTGTCAGATGACTAACTTCCCAGGTACAGTTTTCATTTTCCTCAAATTTGACCGGTTAGTCAGATGAGAGAATAAAAATAAATTATTTCTATTTTGTCAATTGACTAAGAAAAATTTGTTTGGCTAGTCCAAAAGCTGAGCATTATTTTTTTTTTTTTCCTTTTTTCCTTTCTTTCTTTCTTTCTTTCTTTTTTTTTTTTTTTTTTGTTATTTGTTTATTTATTTTTTGTCTCCTTCTGACAACTTGAGTTAGTCAACCAAAATCGAAAAATAAACCCATCGAATTTCACGGGAAAGTGTCAGTTTCATTAATTCTGAAAAAGAAAATTTCGCTTAAAGTTATTTGCGAAACGCATATTTTTTATAAGAACTTTGCGTCATGCTAATCCCAGTTTTTGTATTTTTAAATCTAATAAACCATTTTCTAAGTATGATATGAAACTATAGCAAAGGAGCACGGCAATTTTTAATAACAGATAGAAAAAGAGTTTTTTTTTTTTTATTAAAACAAACATTTAATTTTTTACCCCAACTAAAATTAAAAAGACTGAAATCTGTATTCCATGCACGAAAACTTAAATAGAAATATCTTTCCACTGAGAAATGACACTAAGCGGCAAAATTTGTTCCAATGTATTAAAAAAAAAAAAAAAAAAAAAAAAAAAAAAACCTGTGTTACTTAGATAAGATATTTTTAACTATAAGTAAAATTTTGTGACCCCCCCCCCCATCTCCCAGAAATTGAGCCAGGCCCAGTCTAGTTCGAGTAATAAATTAAAATAAATATATAAAAAAAAAATTAAACCCAACAAAACTTATAAAGTTCATCTTAATGTTTATAAATACTGCGTTATACACGTGTAAGTATACGCTCTCTAGTACCCGTTGCTGTAGCCGAAAATATAGTTTTAAAAGTTAAAATACTCAACGATGTGTTTATGTAGCTTATAGTATGTGTTTCGTCTGCTTGTTTTAGGATTTTCTGATAAGGAAAAAAAAATCATTTTCAGATTTTTTCAACTTTTCCTCGCTTAATTATGCCCACCAGCGGCCGATCGGTTCTGCGCTGAAAGCCGGTAGATGGGAGGTGCCGGGTTCGATCCCAGTTCGAACTCATCGACCTAGCCGTTCGGAGTTTTCCATGGTTTCCCCCCGAAACTCGCGTAAATTTGAGCTAGGACCCCTTAGAAAGACCCCCCCCATGGACGGCATTCCCCTTGTATGCCTAGGACACATACGGAGTCAATCGGCCTTAAATCCTACAGCCAACCAACCAACCAACCTTACTTAATAACTTTTCATTCATTTTAATTACATATTTTAAAAAGTGTGTTTCTGCTAAAAAAAAAAAAAAAAAAAAAAAAATCTGTAAAAAATATGATACAAATATTTAGAAGGATACATACGCTGTGGTAGTTAGACTTTAATGTTTTATAATTAGAAATTAAGCCTTGATGCTAGCAGTATTTGAAGAAGTATTGTTTCTACATATAATGATCAATAAATAGCGTCGTTTAACTGTGATTTTCTTTTTTAATTAGAGTTATATTTTGTTAAGATTCCTGTACATTTAATAATATTAACCCCGATCAGGTTATAGTGGGTCATTGGATACCCGAGCTATTTTTCTTATTTTTCATCCGTCAGAATCCACGTATAAAAGAAATACCTATCTACCGTGTCCATGACTTTTTTCGTAAAAATACCATTCTTAAACTTTATTATGCAATTTGAATTTTTCAAATATCTCAATTTGTTCAAAAGTTATAAATTTTTAGTAGATGCCTGAATTTTATAGAAACGAGTGTATTTCTGATAAAATATGAAATATTTGTTAAAATTTATTTTGCAATATTCATTGTCTGCCCTTAAATTAGAAGTATTCAAGAATTTTATCACATTTTCTTTCATTACAATTTACGTGTTCTAACATTGCCCGGGTTCTTCAGCAACCTATGATAAACTGACAAGATGCCGAAACATACGATAACCTGATCGGGTTAATTTCTATTCTCAACTTGTTCTTCTGTAAATGCCTTAATTACAGTATCTCCTCCTCGTTTGAATTTTTCATAAGCTTTCTACTGAAAGAAACAAACTGAAGAGCAAAAAGTTCATATTAGTGGTTTAGGATTGTGCAAAATTTAATCTTATGAATTTTCAATAAATTTGTTTGAATCTAAATGAAGTTTCAAAGTGTGGTGTTTAATAAATTAATAGTTATGTTTTTTTTTTTTTTTTTTAATGAGACACAACTGAAATTCTGTTTGTATTTTTATTTAGTATCTGCAATATTTATTAGAATGTAAGTAGTAGAGTAGCATCGTCTATTAATAAATAGTATGTATTATATAATGTTTATATATTTTTTAATAGGGCATGCTTGTGTATTAAACAAGAAAAAAGATCGAAATCACCCAAAAGAACCAGAAGATCGAATATAAATGCCAAGTGCAAAAACTTAATGTCAAATGAAGCTAATATAAATCAATGTGGAGTTTATAATTTAATCTCTAATTATGTATGCGTAGTAAATAATTGAAAATAGTATGCTTAATAAATAAATATGTTGTAAATATTTTCTTTTGTTATATTGGATGAGTTCTTGATAAAATATTCAAAAGTATTTTTTCTTCTTCTTAATGTATATATATATGTTGTTTAGAAACTTTTTTAATTTTAAGATTCTTTCCCTATGCTTTTGAATTCCCCTAAACAAAAGTTTTTCTAGGAATAAGTTCACTCACAAAAGTTTTAGGTGTGTAGAAAGAAAATTAAAAAAATTCATGTTGAATTAAAAATGGGGGAGGGGGAATCTTTTTGCAGAGAGTCTTATATCCCATTAGAAATATTAAAATTTTATTTTTTAAATATATTTTGTTCCTGTTTTATTCTGAATAATTTCATGTTCAGTTTTACAGTCTCATATTTTCTCATACTTAAATAATATAATGGCATTGATTTCATATCTGAATTTCCAGATTTCGCAAGCTTTTTTATAAATCCTAATTCAAGATTCAGTCAAACAAAATTTTGAAAGTAAAAATATTACATATTCTTTAACAAATAAAAATCTTCAAAACTCCATTTATGAATTTTCTGTATTATTTGATATAAATTCTCTCTGAAGTAAAAAAAGTTACACAAATAAAAGAATAACTTTATAAAGTACTATAGTAAAAGTTAGAAAAAAATATCTTGAATACAGTAGTATCTCATGTTAACTCTAGGAATTGGTAACTATCTTTGTAGACGACAAACTACTAAACAAATGTTTATGTATGTTTATGCATTTGAAATATGAAGATTTTTTTTTATCAATGCTATATTAAGCATAAATAAGTTTTATTTTCGTGATGAAAGCCTTAATTTGATGAAAAAATGTCGTACATCTAAACGTAACTCTAGGTTCTAAATACAAATGTTATGAACTATAGCTGCCACATAATTGCCACCTTTTATATAGTTATTTCTTGCCACTAAAGTTTTGACTTATTTAATAAATGAGAAATTTTTGTTAAATTTTAGTGGTAAATGAAAGTTTAAAAATGCTAGAAAAGAATATTTCTAAATATCAATTTTCTAAAAATTTGATTAGTAATCATATTATTGGTGATTACTCATATTGTTACATTTGAGAGGCTACGTTCATGAAGAGACAAGCTAATGTTAATCCATGGCAGCAGGTTCTTGGAACATTTTTTAATTGCATAATATTTTCAATTTCATGTGCAGTTTTTTTTTTTTTTTTTTTTTACCTCAGAACAGAAAAACTATAACCAAAATTGAAAAACAGTGCAATCAAATAATTTATCAAGCATACGAACTCGTGGGATTAACAGCTTGTGAGTTTCTTTTATGATATGAGCATAGTCACTTAGCCCCCCCCCCCCTCATCAGTCAGCTCTATGATTTCTTTCATAAATTCTAATCCTATGGTTGTGGAATGCTATCGCAATCTCAAAAACTATCTCCTCAATGAATGCATATTGTTAACTATACTTTCTGTGACATCTTAAAGGGTGTTTTTTTTTTTTTTTTTTTTTTTTTTTTTAATATTTCTAAAACATACACTTAATTTTGTATTTGATGTATTAAAATTACCGAAGTTAACGATTTTAACAATTCAAATAAAAATGTACATTTTGGAAATATTTTGCAATGATGAGACTATAAGAGACATGGTTTAAGAAGAGTATGCAGATTAACAGTTAAAAATATTCATTTTTGAATATTATAGACATAGTTTGAAAATACAAAAGCATTTACGTTCAGGTTTACCATTATAGTAAACAAAATCGGAAAGCTGATAAAAGGCTTTAATAATATTGACCTCTATTGGAAATCTATCTGTAATATTCATACAAATTCTATTTTTTTTTTCAGGGGGGGGGTAGAAAATTTTGCATATAATCATATACTTGTAAAACAGAGAATTGTATATTTTTTTATACGTAATCCTTTTTTTTTAAGGAGACGTGGTACTTTTTACAGCAGTACTGCTGTAGGTGTCAGATAAAATCTTATATTCCCACTTAATATTTATAAATGGAACTACATTAGGCTTGTTCAATGAAATATATATTCAGGCAAAAGTTCTTATTGTTTTTTATGCTTTTTCCCCCCCAAGATTCGAAATATTTAAATTGAGTTTTCTCAGTTTAAATTTTTTTTTTCATGAATTCATGATCTTCAAATGCTAAAATTTCTATAGATATTAAAAAAAAAAAAAAAAAAAAAGATTTAATTTTTTAAAATATATATTTAATAGAACCTATTTAAAAGAATTAAGTATGAGTTTTGCAATATCTTTAAAATAAAAAATATTAAAAATAAAATATAACAAAAATCTGTTTTTTTTTTTTTTTTTTTTTTTTTTTTTTCTTCTTTCCCTGAAATTTTTACATAGACATTCACTTTCTATTTTTTATCACGAAGACTAATCAATAAATTACAAAATCATTCTTAACTCTTTTAAGTACGTTCTGTTAAACGTTAAAAGAATTAAGTCTCTTCTTAAATATGTGAAGCAGTTTTAGCATTTTGAAAATCATAAATTTGTCATAAAACGAAAACTGAGAAAACGCAATTTAAAAATTTCATAGCTGTAAAAAATATATCAAAAACCATAAGAATTGTTACCTATTTCATTGATTAAACAGACGTAATATAGTTCCCTTAATAAATAATAAACTTTTATATCAAACATAGTTTAGTGCTGCCGTAAAAGATACAAAACTCCCTTAATTTGACGAGCATTAGTACTTTTTTTTTTTTTTTTTTTTTTTTTTTTAACATACTGAACAGCCTTCTAATTTTACGGGCAATACTATTTTAACACACAAGGTTCTATTTTAATTTTACGGGCAACACTACTATTTTAACATACCAAGATGCCTTCTAATTTTACAGGCAGTGCTACTATTTTAATATACCGAGCTCTCTTTTAATTTTACGGGCAATACTACTTTTATTACAGGTTGGCTGTATGTTTCATCGCAACGTAAAATTACTGGCGATACGTCATTCATCCTCTAAATGTTTTTTTACGGGCTTTGTCTGGAATCTCTGCTGCCGGGCTTTGCCCGTAATTTTACTGCAGCATTTTTTACAGTGTACATAGTCATAATTTTACATATTTTTATACTACTTGATTGTTAATTAAAGAATTTATTTTTTGAAAACATGTAAGTTAAAAACGGAATAATAATAATAAAAAAAAAATCACATTAGCTTTAAATTGCAAAAAATCAGCTTTAAATTGCTGAAATGTTAAAAAAAAAAAAAAAAAAAAAAATTACTTTGTTTTTTATAGTTTTATTTGAGTATATTTCAATAAATAAATAGTTTATTAGTTTATAGTTTAATGTGTTTATATTTTAATTCTAAATTAAATCTATTGTATTTCTATTTTGTAATTTAATTCGCTAATTCGATCGTCGTTTATTTTCACTAGCGTACAAATTGCATTTTGTATGTAATTACGTCGTAAAAATTAATTTTTAATAAATCTCTAAAATCCGAAAAATTCCGAAATCCGGAATCACCGCGGTCCCGCCGATTCCGGATTTTCGAGGTTCAACTGTACATATATATTGGATTAATCTTCCTCTTCAAGTATTATTAGACAGCTAGTCAAATAAAGACTAATTTCCCTTTTCATATGTTATCAGACATGCTAGTCAGGCAAATAGCCTTGATTAACATGCCTCTTCAAATATTCATTAAAAACTGACTCGCTTGCTTAGTCAGATACCTGGTGGCTGCTGACTAACCATCTGAATCAAGTGTAGATTCTGACTAACTTGCCTTGTCTGGTTAAAGTGGTTGATGTGGTTGATGACTAATCTTACTGGTCAGATAGTTTTGATTGTGGACTAGCCATCTTTGTTTGATAATATTAACCTTCCTAGTCTGGAGTAGTGTTTTGATGACTAGTTCAGCAAGTGCACTTTTTAGTTTTTGAGACTAGTTCAGCAAGTACACTTTTCAGTTTTGATGACTAGTTCAGCCAGTACACTTTTCAATTTTGGTGACTAGTTCAACAGGTACACTTTTCAGATTTGGTGACTAGTTCAGCAAGTACACTTTTTGGCTAGTCAGCTTTTTTGGTTAGTCAGTTCTGTATTGTCAGTTGAGCATTTTGCCAGGTCACTGTGACCAACTTATTTTTCTGTGTGTGGAGTAATTTTTATTTAAATTTAACCAGCTCGGGATATGTTGTCAGGACAGTTGAAATCTCGGTCGAGTTCGTAGATGGGGTCTCCTGCTCAAAGGGGGTGGAAATGGTGAGGGGTAGAAATTTTCATTTGCCCATAATTTCTTTAATATTGAAAATAGGAAAATACTTCAAATAAGGCGAATTACCGCCTTACCCTAAAGCACAACTTTTGTATTTAAACTTTTTCGATAACTTCAATTGCTTAAAATTTATAAGTTAAAAAGTGATTTTTCTTGTGATGAAGTCGACATTTTCTATAGCTTTCATTGCAAAAAATTATAATTTGATGCTTATGTCACGTGCAAATGATAATAAAAAAGATCACTGAAAATATAATAAAATTTTAATCGTGTTTTTAAACAATATAATATTCTGATAAATAAAAAAATAAAAAAAAAAGTTTAATTTAACAGAAAATATGACGTCACAATTACAACAATGTACTGAGAAAAATGAAATAAAATTTTATCCGTGATTTTAAACAAATAAAATAAAAGTTAATAAAAAAAAAATAAGTAAATAAAATCAACATATATTAGGGCTAAGCAGATTTAGACTTAGCTTTATGACATAGATGCTATAATCTAAAAGACAAATATCATCGTTAAAAAAAAAAAAAAATCTTGTAAATCGATGCTAAACGAATTAAACTGGCATGGTAGAAAAGGTTATAAATTTGGGGACATTTAGGTATCCCTTTAACAAATGAACTAGGGACTATTTTAATGAATTTTCCGTTGAAGTTTATTTTCATGAAAATTTAAATTTAAATTAAAGTATTTCATTACTCGAATTCCCTTATTTTGATAAATAAAATGATAGCATTTAAAAAAAAAAAACTAGTATGTTGTGGCCACCACAAGACTTTCTTCTATATTTACCTATACATATTCAATCAGTAACATTATTTAAAAAAAAAAAAAAAGTACGATTTTTTTTTCTAAGTTTTTTTTTTTTTTTTTTTTTTGTTAAAAGTGAAAAAAATCGATAACTTTGTTTTAAATTATCACAGATTTATAGTTCAACCATTCGTTTTAAAGGTATTGACGAGACCTTTCGAAAGATACCCATCTTGAAAATTTATCCCCCCCGGGGGGGTACTTCCCCCCCAGGGGGGGAAGCGATGCCCCCCCCATGCAGAAATTTTTTTTCCTTGTTACATACTACTATTATCAATAATTCATATTAATTTTACAATCACAAGTTTAAAACAACTCTAATTATGCACATTTATACGAATTTTTGTCCTATGCTGCCATGTTAAAAATTTAGATAAAATGCTATCACAGCGCCACCTGTTGAGCTATTGATCCCCAAACATAATCAGCACCAGTTTATGTCGCGGACCAACTAAATACCAAGTTTGGTTAAATTTCGTTAAAAAAAAAAAAAAAAAATTGCGATATTTTTCTGTTTTTTTTTGTTAAATGTAAAAAAAATCGATAACTTTGTTTTAAATTATCACAGATTTATCGTTCAACCATTCGTTTTAAAGGTATTGACGAGATCTTTCGAAAGATACCTATCTTGAAATTTTGCCCCCCCGGTGGGGGGGCAACCGATGCCCCCACATGCACAAAAATTTTTTCCTAGTTAACTACTACTATTATCAACCTGATCTTTCGAAAGATACCCAATGTGAAAATTTACCCCCCCTGGGGGGGTATTTTTCCCCTAGGGGGGGGGAAGCGATGCCCCCCCATGCAGAAAATTTTTTTCCTAGTTACATACTACTATTATCAATAATTCATATTAATTTTACAATCACAAGTTTAAAACAACTCTAATTATGCACATTTATACGAATTTTTGTCCTATTCTGCCATGTTAAAAATTTAGATAAAATGCTATCACAGCGCCACCTGTTGAGCTATTGATCCCCAAACATAATCAGCACCAGTTTATGTCGGGGACCAACTAAATACCAAGTTTGTTTAAATTTCGTTAAAAAAAAAAAAAAAAAAAAAAAATTGCGATATTTTTCTAAGTTTTTTTTTGTTAAAAGTAAAAAAAATCGATAACTTTGGTTTAAATTATCACAGATTTATCGTTCAACCATTCGTTTTAAAGGTATTGACGAGATCTTTCGAAAGATACCCATCTTGAAATTTTGCCCCCCCGGGTGGGAACTTCCCCCCCCGGTGGGGGGGCAACCGATGCCCCCACATGCACAAAAATTTTTTCCAAGTTAACTATTACTATTATCAACGAGACCTTTCGAAAGATACCCATCTTGAAAATTTACTTCCCCGGGGGGGGGATTTTCCCCCCCAGGGGGGGAACCGATGCCCCCCCATGCACAAAATTTTTTTCCTAGCTAACTACTACTATTATCAATAATTCCTATTAATTTTACAATCACAAGTGTAAAATAACTCTCTTTATGCCCATTTATACGGAATTTTGTCCTATGCTGCCATGTTAAAAATTTGCATAAAATGCGATTACAACGCCACCTATTGAGCGAGTGATCCCAAAATCTAATCAGCACCAGTTTATGTCAGGGTGCAACTAAATACCAAGTTTGGTTAAGTTTCATTCATTGGTTCGTGAGATACAGCGTCCACAAAAAAATGATACAGACAGACAGACAGACAGACAGACAGACAGACATTTTTTAAAAACTATTAATTCGTGTTCTCCATATCCCAAAACATGTAAATCCATCAAAAAGTGGACTTCGAAAATTTTCGCGAATCCAATACTTTCTCTATATTACATATAGAAGAAAGTAATAAAGAACACTCTTTTATCCGCGATTGTAATGAAATGCTCGCCCTCTGGCGGGCTAAGGTGAAATTACAATTAACATGCTTTAATTTGGCTTTCATCAAGCCACCATTGTTTGCCGATGTTTAGTTTCACATATATTTATTGAATAAAAATGAATAAATCCGGTAGAAAAAGAAAACACACACTGTTGTGTGCTACAGTGTAACTCCAAAGGATCAAGAAATCCAGAATTAAGCTTCCATTTATTTCCAAATGACAAATTTAAAATTTCAGTTGCTTCGGCTAATGGAAGTAAAGAATTAATCAGATGATTTGAAATTAATATTTGTTCAACTTCAGTTAAAACTCTACTTCCGATCAAACTTTGAATAAACTGAAAATTTTTTTTTTCCAAAAGCAATCAATTTTTCATGATTTAATGGCGGAGAAATTATAGTATTGTTTGTTTTCGTTAGCTGTGACCCTGCTCACCTATGCGCATGCGTGAGGTCTGCATTGATTTTGTTAAAATAGGGTAGAAGCGTAGAAGATGAGAGAATGTTTACATTTTACGAGTGAGAGATAAGTTGCGGTTTCTTTTTTCTTTTTTTTTCTTTTCAGGACATTATTGAATTTTGAGGCGATACTTCTTCGTTATATTCGTATAAAGGCAAAATGCTGATTTTTCCCCCTTGTAATTTTTAAATAAGTGTAGAAGATCAGTTTTATTCTTCGATGCAAAATAAAATCCGTAAACTTAAAAGTAAATGCCTGTTTTCTTTCTTCTTCTTCTTTTTTTTTTTTTCAGTTAAAATTATTTTTATTTGCTTACTTGATCTCTAAATTCGTACTATATCTGTCATACCTGAACACTTGTTTCATGCACTGATTATAGTAGTAAATTAATTAAAAATGACTTAAATTAGGTAAAATTTACATAATTCATTAATAAAAGAAGAGAAAAAGAACAACGTTTACAGTACACTTTACCTGTAGTAAAAGTAATATATTTTTTTCTTTTAAATTATACTGCTAAAATAAAAATACCATATTTTTGGATCTCTATTTTACAGAAATTTACAGAAAATCGTATTTAAATCAAATCATTAGATTTTTTTATCATGATTATTTTACACCTTTTATTTTTCGCGCATATTGTCATATAAATTACATTAAATAAAATATTGTTAATTAAAATTAAAAATTAAACTTTAAATTCGCGTAAAAAGGTAAAATAAATATTGAAGACTCATAAAAAGAAAACGAACACGTGTAGAACGAAAAGCGCATTTGGCTAAGTGCCCATCTCATTCAACGCATCACCCCTTTTCCGAGTAGGATCGTTCCGCGAGAGGTAGACATGGTTTACGAAAACGGACAGTATGCTGTTTATTCAACAAAAGCTTGATTTGAAGTAAATGAAACATGAACATCTCAAATTTAAAAATTATGGTGTAGGATTGTGCTTAATTATTTTGACTCGAAATAATTGTTGCGTGTTTTTCTAATTAACATTATTTTTTTTACGATCAAGTTTTTTTATTCATGACCATTCAAAGCTAGTATTTAGACAAAATTTCAAAAAAACTTTGTACATATTTTTTATCTCTATATATATATAAAGCTGTCGTCGTATATGTCCGGACTTTCAGTTTGCTGTACAAAGCTACAATAATTAAAATGATCGTATTGAAAATTTGTACACTCACTAGTCAAGACAAAATCTAGCTAAAATCTAGTATTTTTTGGTTCAATCGGATAATTGTTTCAAAGGATGTTAGGGAAAAACCCCAGTTAATATAATTGTAATAGTTCATGAATTAGAAAAATATTTTTTTATAAAATTACCTTTTTTAACGTCCTTTTCAATGTTGTTACAGGATTTATACAAACCCGCTTTTTTTCCCAATTTTTTCAATCAGTTTTTAGAAAATAATTATTTTATAATTTTACTGATAGTATGCTATTTTATTTATGTTCATATTACTCAATTACACCATGTGAAACATTTTACAACAATTACAACCTTTCAACCTAAATATATCTTCAAACTTTAAGCCTCGATCTATAATTCAAACTAGTTTCCATTTAAATTATACTGCCCCCCCCCCCACACACACACAACCTATTCCACATACGTATTTATCACAAATCTCTCCTGTTCTCTTATTTTAAAAGTTTTATTGTTCTTATATTTCCATCAGATTATCTTCTTTTAAAACTGTAGAGCAATGAAAGAAAAAGTATGTTTTCGGATTTCAGCTAATTTATATCTACTTTTTGAGAACGTGGATCTCTCTTCTTTTCTTTTTTCTGTTAGTCTTAAATAGTTTAGTTTAAAAAACCTTAAAATGGTTTAATCGTAAAAAGAAATATGAAAAATTTATTTTAAATGATTTAACTTCTTGCTAAAATTGTTTTCAACTGTTTACTTCAACATAAATTTGTTGAATTTATACTTTTTGCAATCGATGCATTTATAGTCCCCATAATCTGTTTCATAAATTAATTTGCATTTTTTTTTTTTTTCAGTCCTTTCTTTTCTTTTACCTTAGAAAAAAAAAATGTTAGAGTTATTTTTTGAAACACCAATTTCCGAGATCTAAAACAACCTACCTAAGCAGGATGACTGTTAATTTTCCTGTAATAACCATGTAATACACGAGAAAGGATATTTAAAATGGATTTATGTAACAATTTTCAAGAAAATCGTTAGAGCCGTTTTTGAGATACCAACTTTTACCAAAACTTAGCGTACTCGATTATTGACCGGAAAATAATAATTACAAACAAAATGATATTTAAAAGGGAGTTAATATGGTGAGTTTTAAAAAGGATCCGTACAGCCGTTTTTAAAGGAACTCATTTGCGAGAGCTGAAATTGAGCTATTTATGCAGGACACCTATAAATTTTCCTGGGCTAACCAACTATATCATTCGAAAGGACATCTAATAGAGTGTTTATACAGCAACTTTAAAGAAAATCGTTAGATCCGTATTTGAGATATGGACTTAAGGTTCCACTTCGGGTTTTCGATGTCCCACTTTTCCAATTTCCACCAAAATTTGGAAACTTCATCTGCATACCAGATCTGTCTCAATTCTAAAGTTTCGTAGTTCTCTCTTTATTAGTTTCGGAGATATGATAGACAGATCATTCCCCACAAACATACACACACACTGACCGATTGCAAAAAACAACTTTCTTTGCACTCAGGAGACCTTAAAACGTGTAAATCAGGTGAAAACTCGATATTGAATATTTGGACCGAATACAATACTTCCATTACCTACAGTAGTCGGGTAATGAAAGTGAAAGTGTACAACGAGCGGCTTATTGCAATTTACCTTTTTTAAACGTGATTTTTTTTTTTTTTTTTTTTTTTTTTTTTAAGTTCCTCATCATACTATCGGTGCAAGAAATATAAGTGATCTTGAAAATTTTCGACCTCGTTTTTTTTTATTTTTTTATTATTTTTTTTTTAACATTTTGAAGGTGTAAGATATCCGATAACACTGTTCGACATGAAAATTGCCCCAACACCATTTTTGCAAATTCTTATGTAAAATGACCTACTGAATCCTAATATGACGGCCATTTTCCCCTATCATCCACCGTTTTTTAGGGACGGCCTCTTATTAGGTAGATTCCTTATAGGAGATCTACTTGCTTTTAAAATTCTAGTAACATGCTTTTAAAATTCTAGTAAAATTTTATTATATTTGATGGGGTGTAACCATGTTAAAATACACTTTTAAGAAATACCGACTATAGACCGTAATAGTACGAAATTCCTTTATGTATCCCGGAAAAGTAGCCACAGTCATTATAAACGCCAATAATAAGAATAAACCAAATTAATTATAACTCATTAATTTTTCGAACTAATTTGACATCATTTGGATGATTACAGTACATACTCGGAATTATTTTGTGTGGTCCCATAAATTATTTAGTCTATACATAACCTTTTTTAAGAGTAAACATGATTTTAAGCAACTTTATAATGTATGTTAACTTTATTAAGTTCAATTCAGCATAAACGCATTGAAGTGCGCGCTTAAATTAAAAATTTGTCCATAGGGTCTAATGTTACGAAATTCTTTCGTGTGTCTTTGTAAACGAACCATAAACATTGTATACACCAGTAAAAACTATTCAGCTTATTTTGCGTTTAAAATTAATAATTGTTCAAAATTTAACATCGTTTGGATGACTAAGTAACATTGTCAGAACACTTTTGTAAGGTCCTGTACATTAATTAGAAAGCTTAAGAGCACATATTTTCTTCAAACAACATAAGTTTAAGCATCTTACTCACGTGCTCTAATTTCATTTTCTTCATTGCAAAGTAATGATATTAAAATGCGTTTAAACGAAATTCACCCCCATACGCCTTAATGTTAAGAATTTTTGCGTGTCCCTGTACACAGTTTATAAAAAATATATCAATAAAAATTATACAGCTACTTACATGCAAAGCTGGAACGTGTGCGCCAATTTGCAAGTCAATCGAAGGATTTTTTCGGTCGCTATTGCGGTACATACAAATTCTTCCCATAGGCCGTAAGGATAAGAAAAATTTTGGCGTGTCCCTGTACACGAACGACAAATGGAATACACACCTAACACTATACAGCTAATTCCGTTGGGCTCATGAATATGTGTACCAAATTTCAAGTCAATAGCGGCATTTTTGCGGCCGCTATCGCGCGACAGACAGACAGACAGACAGACAGACACAGCCCAAAACCGTTTTGAGTCTCAACAGAGGGCCTCCACTGACGTTTCGGCAAAAATGGGCTCATCAGTGAAAATGCATTTAGGAAGGAAATAGAAAATTTTTCATTGTCATTCAGATCACCGACTACACAAAATCTAGATGTTGTGAGTAGTTATCACTGTTTAAGTATTCAGCAACTTGCACCGAACAGAGCTGCATGTCTTACTTACATCGAATGCGAAAAATTGTACTGCGATGTAGACTATTCTTCGCCGCTAGACTTGAAATGTTTCTGGAAAGAGAGGAAGCTGATATGTCCAATATAAATTATTCAATTTTCAGCGTCCGCGGATGTCCTAAGCCACTCGTGATCGGAGGTCTTCGTATTTTATCAGCAAAATGGACAAAGTGTGTAGTAGTGTACATCTAAAATCTTTTATTATTGCAATGCTCTCCATGTTCAGCAAATTTAATATCTCTAAGAGATAACGCAGTGGAAAGAAATCTTCTCCGCGGCGGAGTAAAATTGTGATGGCACACCTCTGAATAATCTTTAGTGGTAATTCTTGGAAGATCGACAATTGCCCAATGTGTAGTTGTAAAACGACGTTAAAAGAAATCATCATTAGCGTCCCATACCTCTTACAAGCATAACAAATAAGTTTGTTTTCTGCAATATTCTATTAACGCTGTCGAAAGCAGAATAGCATGAAAGGTGGCGCGTCTGAATTTACTCATGGTAAAATCGGTGTTAGTTATGTCTATTTTCATTTACTTGACAAAACGTAAGATGCATGTGTCCCATATGAAGAATCTAGCACTTATATATACACACACATATATATATATATGTATGTATATATATATTTTTTTTATTTATTTATTTATTTATTTTTTTTTTTTTACAGGGACAAAAGGAAAAATTATTTATCACTGAGTTCTATGGTCCTGATCATTTAAAGTACGATAGCGTCTAAGCACCTTACTCTATTGAGCTGAAAATTTGTGCACATTTTATAGATCAATGACACACGAACTATGTGAATTTTGGAGAATTTAGCACTTATAACATTTTTACAAGAATACAGAGAAAAAGACTTTTCCGTTATGGCTTATGGGCACAATTTATTTAAAGTGCTATATCGTCTAAATGCCTCACCCAGATGAGCTGAAAATATGTATAAAATTTACAGATTACTGTCGCATGAACTCTGTAGATTTTTGTGATCCTAGCATTTGCAGATTTTTTACTTTTACAGAGAATCAACAAACATTTCTTTATCAATATGATCTATAAACTCAAATTATTTAAACGGAAATAGCGTTAACTTAAACAACATGATATACGGAGAAAATTTATGAAATAACCTATTATAATTTTTCCTTTTGCTCAGTGAATGACTTCTCTTTCTTTAACTTATTTATACAACTGTTAATTAATGATCGAAAATTTGGTTAGTGTCCCTCCAGATTTTTTAATCCGTAAAGGAGTCTATGAGGAATTATAATGATAATTGAAACGTTGAAACAACCTTTCTTATTTTAATTAATTAACAATTTTAAGTTTTTTTGGAGCTATACAAAAAAAGAAATTGCGTGTTTTAATCGCAATTTTCAAGAAAATAGTGCATCATTTCTGTCTGCAAAATTTACAAAAGTGCAGTTTGAAAAAAAGAATGTTATCATACTTCGGCTAATAATCTATACCTAAATATGGTGTACATGGTTAGAGATATTATAGGGATCTCTGTAGGCTGGCACAATTAATCTCACTGATCAGTGTAGTACAAAAACTTACTATTCGTGGAGCATGTATTATTTTATTATCTCGGGGATTTCCAAAAATTATAAAAGCTACGCCACAGTGCTCTATTGAAATTACTAAGCACAAAAGATTCCGAAGATGTACCAAGAAGATTCTCCAAAAGATTCTCCATTTCAGAAGATTCTCCAATGCATTTTTATAAAATATTTGGAAAAATGTGTGCAACTTTTATTATATTGCTTTTATAGCATTTGTACTGAGTGGAAAATGTATTATGTTTTAATTATTTACATGATTATATATCTCATTATATTTTATATATTATTTCTTTTATATAGGTATAAATATTATACTTTATTTTCTTAAGTTAAAATAAGTTATGATTCTTATCATTTTGCATCCTGCTATAAAACAGCATGGATTTATTGATATTGGAACAATTTTCATTTACTAATAACTTAGAGATACGTTATTATTTAGTGTAATATATGACAGTTCTACAGCTAAATTTGTTACGTCCATGAGGTTAATTTATAGCCAAGAGAATTTGCGAGGTAGTTTCTTAGCGAAGGCAGCTGAATAGTTAAATTAGAATTATCATAACATGTATATACAATGCTCGCCATTGAAAATGCAACACCAAGAAGGAATGATAATACGGAATGAAATTTGTTGGACACATACATTATAGTAGGAAGAACAATTGATTAAAATTTCAGAAAATTTGGAGTAATATGTACTGCGAAAACAGTACATAAAGCAGCGACCTCTGTGAGCAATAACAGCACATATCTGCCTAGGCATTGAATCGAACAGCGATTGGATGACATGTAGAGCACTTCATGAAGCTTCAACACGATGCCACAATTCATCGATCGAAGTTATTGGTAAGTGGTGGGGCCAGTCGCTTTTTAATGATTAAATGGTCATTTTCATTGGTGCGAGATCAGGAGAACTCGCTGGCCAGAGCAACATACGAACACATTCTGTATCAAAGAAGGTCTGGACAATACAAACAGTTTGCGGTCGTGCATTATCTTGCTTAAATTTTGCGCAACGGAGGCCTGGAATATAGGGCAAAGGGACGGCCTTAATTCATCAGAAGTTTAATGGCCACTGTTCAGAGTGCCAGGAATACAATCATGAAGTAATCGAGACGTGTATTTAATGGGAACCCATAACATCATTGCAAATGATGGACAGTATGATGATGTCGAATCCCAGCTGGCAATGTGCATTATTCCTAATGCAGTTAAATTCGGATAAGGCAATCTTGATGCTGTAAACAGGATTGTGATTTGTCTGAAATGTGACTTCACGCCCTTCCTGCGTCCAGGTTCATCGTTGATCACAAATGGCGCCCATATCAGTGATGCAGTGTTGAGGGTAATCAAAATTTTGGTAGCCACATACTGAGTCACCACCTGGATTGATGGTATGTTGTACCCAGTGGCGGCTCGTGCAAATTTTCACAGGTGGGGCCCGATCCATCGTATGATATGTAATTTAACTTTAATACTATTCATTATTCAAGCATGAAAACAAACATTATTAAAATGGGATGTAAAATGAAATTTCGGATTTTTTTTTTTTTTTTTTTTTATGATGGCGAATTTCAACACTATGGAAAACATTGCATAAAATTATCTCAAAAATAGTTTTATAAATACAATTGAAAAATTCTGCAATGGAATGTAAAAATTTAAATATCTGGAAGCTAGTAGACGGAAATTTCCAAGTTCGATACCAGATCGCTTTCGTCGACATATACATTTGGAGTTTATATGGTTTTCTCCAAAACTCAAATAAAAAGGGATATGTAACACGTAGAAACACTTTCTACAGAGAGTACACCACTCAGGTCTAGGACCCTCTTTTAGTCAACTGGCTTTAACCCTAACACTACACACCATTAAAATATAAATTCAAATGTCTCAGAGTGTCATATTATTTACGCTAATTATATCCCTAAATCTTTTAATTATAGAATTCCAAGTGTTATATTCATGTTTCTTATCTATTTGAATTTAGAAAGTCATGATTAATGTAATATGGATACATATTTAAAAAAAAAAAAAAAAATCATGTTTCTCACTTAATTTTAGATAATTTAAATTAACTTTCAATAAATAAAGAAATAAAACGGGCTACCATCTTTAAAAAAAGAAAAAAAAGAAAGAAAGAAAAATGAAAGAAAAGAAAAGAAAGAAAAAAGAAACATATCGCGGATATTTCTGTTAAATCGCATTTAAAAGAAAAATCCTTTAATAATAATAATAATAAATCACAATTTTATGCAGCAATGTAATCCATTTATCCATGTAAATCCATTAATTATTTATCTAAAAATTTTACAATTTATTTACATAAAAGTTTTAATACACTATTCTGAAAGAAAAAAATAAATAAAAAAAAATCGCATATTATTTTTATTTTTTCCCCTCATTTAAATTCAAAACACTTTAGTTAAAGAGGTCTTAAATTCTTATACAAGCTTTTATCTCAAAGGCTAGGCTAGAAAATATTTTTGACTATTTCCAGATTTCTTTTTTTAAACACTAAAATTTTAAACTGTCATATATAACTCTAAAAAATTCACCGAAAAATCAATGAGGAAAATAAAATAAAAGAAAAACGTAATGCAGAAGTCGCCAAATATTATCCAAGGTTAACAGACAGTTTTTTCCCCTATAGTTTTGTTCCAAATAGCCAGGACTCTGCTGGCCCAACGACGAGGAAATTACAGCTTGCTTAAACTGATAAAGCAATTAGTAGCCAATTATGTCAACCCGATCTTCTGGTAGAATAAACTGTACAAATAAACACGCTAATTTCGGGCCGGCTGAAAAAGGCCCTATTCTCTTAGATAAGGAAGGGGAGTCATTAGTGATCTGTGACAGCTGAAAAAATAAATTGACAAATAAATGATAATGAAAGAAGAGTAAGAAAAAATAGATAGACGTAGTTATTTTGTATATATGTTTTTGAACAGTTATAAAAAACAAAATTAGTATTATTATTATTATTACTATTTTAATCGAGAAAAAATTTAGGTGGGGCCGTGTCCGCTGTCCCTTAGTGTAGAACCGCCACTGGTTGTACCATTGGATACACGTTCCGGTCACCTCTTGTTTTCATTCCCGCCACTCTGAATACCAGCCATTACATTTCTGACGAGTTAAGGCCCATAGACCTGCCCTATGTTCAAGGCCTCCGAAGCGCAACATTTAAGCAGGACAATGCACGACCGCAAGTTGTCCATATTGTCTGGAACTTCATTGATGCCGAATGTGTTCGACTGTTGCTCTGGCCAGCGCGTTCTCCTGATCTCGCACCATTGAAAATGACTGTTTAATCGTTGAAAAGCGATTGGCCCCACCACTTACCAGTAACTTCGATCGATGAATTGTGGCATCGTGTTGAAGCTTCATGAACTGCTCTACCCGTACATGTCATCCAATCGCTGTTCGATTCAATGCCTAGGCAGATATGTGCTGTTATTGATCGCAGAGGTCGCTGCTTTATGTACTGCTTTCTCAGTACATTTTACTCCAAATTTTCTGAAGTTTTAATCAATTGTTTTTCCTGCTATAATGTATGTGTCTAACAAATTTCATTCCGTTATTATCATTCCTTCTTGGTGTTGCATTTGCAATGTCGAGCAGTGTAAAAGAAAGAGACTAAAAACACGCACACGCACACACAATATATATATATATATATACTAGCAGGCTTTGCCCGCTTCGCTGGTCACTAAATTTAAAGGAAACTCGTTTCTATATAGCTTTATAAAAATAAAATAAAATAAATCACTGAAATTGTTCAAAAGCTCGCTCCAGGTCCCTGCTGCATTCAGCAGCGATTTGGTCATCCACTGCAACTCGGGCGCTTGTCCCTATTACCTGCGACAATAGTTTACCAATGAGCTTCCATTTAGGTGCTTATTGTATAACAGTTTCGAAATAGATAGTATCGAAAAAAATGGAGTTTCCTTTTTATATTTGAATCCTAGTTACATGTGAACAACACTATACGTGTTGTTCACATGTAACTCGGACTGGACTCAAACGTAACTGGGTTTAGACAACATAATATTTGCTTTTACGTTATTTCATATTTTTATTTTTTTTTGTTTATCCAATCAACCATTAAATGACAGCAATTTCACGCCAAATATTACAATATGCTGTGACCGGCTACGTCTGTCGCATGAGACAATTATTTTTTTGTGTTTATATATAATTCACGGGTTGTAAACCTGATAGTACAGCCTTAATATAGTTGTCTTTGGCGGCTTTTGAATTTTTGTCACCATTTTAGACTTAATCCATTGTAACAATAAGACTTAATCCTTTGTAACAATATGCTATGAGCGCTATTTCTGCCGTATTTTAGACAACTAATCTTTTTATGGTTATATATATTTCCCATTAAACATATTTTTATTTATTTATTTAAATATTAATTTGAATTTTTCAAATATTTCTGTTCGACAGCGTGAGAGTGCAGTAACACACAGAGGTTCATTTGTTTGTATGATAAATTAGCATAGTGATTATTATATATATATAAAAAAAAAAAAAAAATAGGTAAACATTATCGTGTTACACAATTTATTATGTCGCTCCATTGGCGGCTTTTGAATTTTTGTCGCCATATTAGCGATGGATTTTTTTTTTTTTTTTTTTTTGTATGAAAAGGGGAAGACTATTTTGCTAACAATTTTATCAGACTCTTTTTTGTTTATACATAAGAATCCTTTATATTCTGCTTATATTTTTAATGCTTTTTAGGTTTAAAATAGTGCTTGTTGAAATAAATTTCCTATCTTTAAAACTGCATTTGTTCTGTAAATTTTGTGTAAAAATAAATCATTTATGTTTTTATATATTTGATGCGCTACTTAGATTAAAATGGCTGTTGCTATATTAAACTTCTTGTCGAAAAACATTCGGTGTACTTCAACACCAAAATTTAAAAAATCGCCCAGCAGGATTTGTTAATGAAGCTGATAAAATAAAAATATGGTTCATAGAGTTTAAATAATCTATTTAAAAATTTTTTTAAAACCCAAATTATTAATCTATCGTATCACATACATAGATAAAGTAATAATATATAGATTGATCATTGGGGACAAAAAAGTGATTCCTTTTCACTCGGGAAAAGACGGCGATTTTACCAAAATATGGCAGTCTTTCCCCGAGTGAATACGCACGGGAATATGCACGAATGTTTTAGCAAATAAAATTCATGAATAATTTATTTACTAAAGGTGAATGAAAAGCCCCAGATATAGTTTCAAATTCATTTTTCTTTTTTTCCTTCAGTACCACTTAATGGCTGATTCCAAAGCTTTTTTTTTTCGGCATCAAAAATCTTTGCACGATAATATGGGGATGATAGATCTATATATATTATTATATCTATGATCACATAAATCTTTTCGAAAATAGAATAAAACTTAATTTGAAAAAAAAAAATAATAATAACTTTTGTTTATTAACCAAAATAGTTGATGAAATTTGAAATGCAAGTTGGTCTTGTGGGGTACAGGCTGTATATTATATTTTTGTGTTCGTGAGAGAAAATTTAAAAGAATTTGAAAACTGCAATTTTTAATCCCTTTTAAAAATCATGTGACTTAATGTGAAGCAGATTTTTCATTTTTTTTCTCCTAACGGTTTCCATACAATCTTCTGCTGTTGCCACCTAAAATTCATACTTGAGTTAATTTTAAAAAATCTAATTGTCCGATTGATAAGCTGTTTAATGCATCGGATTAAAAAAAATTTCCCTTTCATTTGCTATCTTATTTGTAACGATGCGACTGATATTTCTAATTTTCCTCATTTTAAATAAGTGTACGTTTTTTTTTTTTTTTTTTTTAATTATTATTATTTTGTCGAAAAAAATGGCAACAATTAAATCGTGAATAAAATTTTAAAATTTAAATGTCTTATTTATCAGAAATTAGAAGGTTTTTATTTTCCCATTTTAATTAATTAAGAAAAAACTAATCATCCGATTCATAAGCTGTTTAATGCATCGGATTTACAAAAATTTTCCCTTTCATTTGGTGTCTTATTTGTAACGATGCGAGTGATATTTCTAATTTATTTTCTAATCTTTCTGATTTATTTTCCTCATTTTAAATAAATGTACGTTTTTTTTTTTTTTAATTATTATTATTATTTTGTCGAAAAAAAAAATTGGCAGCAATTAAATTATGGATAAAATGTTAAAATTTAACTGGCTTTTTTATCAGAAATTAGAAGGTTATAATTTTCACATTTTAATTAATTAAGAAAAAACTAATCAAACATTCGAAAATCTGACTTCGATGTGCACAATGACCCTTCGGGATGCACCTTTGTGTTAAATCTCGTGACTGTCCGAGCTACCGTTTTCGAGATCAGTGAAATATACATACAAATATTGCTCACTTAATAGTATAAGATATATTACATTTGAAGTTGTACCATGATTTATTAAAATGAAATAATACTGAATTTATAAAATAAAAAAGCACGCGAACGTGCAAGATAAAAAAATGAGAAAAAAGGAGGATGTCATATTAAACGTTTTTACTTCCTTATACAAAGTATAAGGAAGCATAGTAATTCCGATTTGCGAAATATTTATTGATTTTAACATTGCTCAAAAAGGAATGATCACAGAATGTTGCAAATTTATACGTGTGACTGACAAGATGTCTAGTTGTAAACCTGCAAGTTTAGTGAGCCCTCCTATTAGAGATATCAGCGACTTTATACGATTTTTTTTCTTGACGTTTGTATGTGTGTATGTGGACGTAGTTGGACGGTTGGACGTAGAAAGTTCGAATTGGTACATAGGTTTGTTATAACATCTAGTTGTGCACCTCATTTTGGACTTTGTATGATTTTCTGTTTTAAGGATATTTAACCAATTTTATTAGCCAGCTGTTTCGGATATCTGCTGCCTTCAGCAGCGTTGATTCAACAGAAAATTTATTTAACTAACATCCCGAATAGCTAGACATTTGAAACTTTCAGAATAGTTCAGAACACGGTGAAAATGCATTTTTTTAATAATATTAGCCAACTGTTTCGGGTCCTTGCTGGCTTCGGCAGCGTTACCAGTGCAAATCTTGCAATCGATTTTTAATTAACTTCCCCACTAGCTAGACATTTTAAACCTTCAGAAAAGCTCAGAACACGGTGATAGTGCACTTTAAAAATATTTTTAGCGAATTTTTTTGGGTCACTGCTGCCTTCGGCAGCATTTATATTGTTCCACAGAAAATTTATATGACAAACTTCCCGACTAGCTAGACATTTGAAACTTTCAGAATGGTCCAGAACACGGTGAAAATGCATTTTTTTAATAGATTTAGCCAACTGTTTTGGGTCCGTGCCGCCTTCGGCAGCGTTATCAGTACAGGCCTTGCAATCGATTTTTAACTAAATTCCCGACTAGCTAGGCATTTTAAACTTTCCGAAAAGCTCAGAAGTCGGTGACAATGCATTTTTTAAATGTTTTTGACCAACTGCTTCGGGTCACTGCTGCCTTCGGCAAGGTTTATATGGTTCAACAAAAAAATAAATATTTAACGTTTTTCCCGACTAGCTAGACATTTGAAACTTTTAGTATAGTTCAGAACACGATGAAAATGCATTTTTAAAAATAGTTTTAGCCAACTGTTTCGGGTCCCTGCTGCCTTCGTCAGCGTTACCAGTACAAATTTTGCAATCGATTTAGGACTATCTTTCCGACTAGCTAGACATTTGAAACTTTGAGAAAAGCTCAAAACACGGTGATAATGATTTTTATAAATATTTTTAGCCCACTGTCTCGGGTGCAATGACAATGCATTTTAAAATTATGTATATTTCTGAAGGTGTATAAGGAAATCATGTGGTGCCCAAATCAGATTTTTTCGTTTAGATTTTTATGAGTATACTCAAGCGAAGTGTGACATCTCTGACCATCCGTGAATACAAGAAAACATTTTCTATATTAATCGCCCTTTGGATGTTTTGTAAAAAAATATTATGTATCGAGCAATTTTTTCCCAATTTTAATCCACGTATTTGGGAATAGATATGTATTAGTTATCGCATGCATGTGTTAGATTGAGTTATTTTGCTGTCAAATTAACAAAAGTTTAATTTTAAATTTCAAACCCTGTCTTCATTGGTGTTTTTTTATTTGGCGATCAAAAAAACGTAATACGAAAATATACATGTCAGATGCATATTTTCCTTGTCGAATCCTGTTCTTAGTCAGTGTAAGAACATGATTCGACAAGAATTTATTTAACAAAACCGTATGATGTGTACTTTTTTTAAATAGGAATTTTTGCTAGTGCTTGGACCCATTTGTTACCGACTATACCAAGCATGTTATGTTAATAGCAAGAAATTAAAACTTCTTCACACACCATAAATTTTAAATCAGCACAACCGGTTTTCAAAGGACGTAGCCTTTCTTCATCAGGTGCAAACACGTGCAACTGCCTTGGAGGCAAAAGCAAGACTGAAAGCAGGACAAAATCCAGAGGGGGAGGAGCAACACAAACAACCAATAAGAAGTAACATGCAGGGCAGGACCAATCAGAGAGGAACACAAGTACACACACACCACAAAAAGAGGAGGGAGGAAAGGAGCAAACATTTTTTTTTTTTTTTTTTTTTTTTTTTTTTTTAATAATATTAAACTAATAAGTAAATTTAATAAAATTTATCCATTAATTATTAAATTTTTTATTTAATTATAATTATTTTATTTAATTGAATTAAACAAATTTTTCCAGGCTGTAGACAGCAAAGTGGAATCAGATTTTTCATTGACAATTTTATCACGATTAAGGTAAATAGCTAAATTTTCCAAAAAATCCAGTTCGGAAACGCGTTTGGCATGAAAGATAATTTTGGCACTCTTAAAATTAAAACTATGATCAAATTCCCAACTGTGCTTCGCAATAGAAGATTTAGAAATTTCTTGATTAACAACATACCGAGAATGTTCACGTAAACGACATTCAAGATTTCTTTTAGTTTGACCACTATAAGATAAATCACAGTTATTACAAGGGACATTATAAATACCCCATTTTTGAAGCTCAGGAACAGGGGATTTGGTTGAAGGGAATTGGAATTTATTGACAGGTTTAAAAATAACAAGAAAATTGAAACGCTTCAAAACTTTGGCTAATTTAAAACATAAGGGGGAATAAAAAGGTAAGACAACAAGATTATCAGGTTTAATTTTATCATCAATGGAAAGAGTAGAATTATAAGTTGGCCTACTGAACTTTTTAGAGCTTTATCAATTATAGAGGGCCTAAAACCTCTTTTAATAGCAACAGACTTTAAATAATTCAGTTCTTCTTTAAAAGAAGAAGTATCAGAACAAATTTTAAGGTCACGATACACGTAAGTGTAAAAGGTGCCAATTTTTTGTTTAGCCGGGTGATTAGAGAGAGCATGGGAAGGATTAGAAACAGAGAAAGGTTTCCTGTACACAGAGGTTTTAAAAGAGGAATCGTACCTAGTAACTAAAACATCAAGAAAGGGAAGTTGTTTACAATTTTCTAACTCGAAGGTAAACTGAATATGGGGATCAATAGCATTAGCAATATTAAGAATGGCAGAAACATCAAACGGATTTTCAACAAGAATGAAAGTGTCATGTACGTAACGTAACCAGCATTTTAAATTTAACATCTTTAATAATTTTTCCTCAAAATAATGCATATAGATATCGGCAAGAATAGGAGATAAATCGGCAAGAATAGGAGATTTTATCTCTAGAAAATCTTACTTTTTTATCCCCCCTTATGTTTTAAATTAGCCAAAGTTTTGAAGCGTTTCAATTTTCACGTTATTTTTAAACCTGCCAATAAATTCGAATTCCCTTCAACCAAATCCCCTGTTCCTGAGCTTCAAAAATGGGGTATTTATAATGTCCCTTGTAATAACTGTGATTTATCTTATATTGGTCAAACTAAAAGAAATCTTGAATGTCGTTTACGTGAACATTCTCGGTATGTTGTTAATCAAGAAATTTCTAAATCTTCTATTGCGAAGCACAGTTGGGAATTTGATCATAGTTTTAATTTTAAGAGTGCCAAAATTATCTTTCATGCCAAACGCGTTTCCGAACTGGATTTTTTGGAAAATTTAGCTATTTACCTTAATCGTGATAAAATTGTCAATGAAAAATCTGATTCCACTTTGCTGTCTACAGCCTAGAAAAATTTGTTTAATTCAATTAAATAAAATAATTATAATTAAATAAAAAAATTAATAATTAATGGATAAATTTTATTAAATTTACTTATTAGTTTAATATTATTGAAAAAAAAAAAATAATTGTTTGCTCCTTTCCTCCCTCCTCTTTTTGTGGTGTGTGTGTACTTGTGTTCCTCTCTGATTGGTCCTGCCCTGCATGTTACTTCTTATTGGTTGTTTGTGTTGCTCCTCCCCCTCTGGATTTTGTCCTGCTTTCAGTCTTGCTTTTGCCTCCAAGGCAGTTGCACGTGTTTGCACCTGATGAAGAAAGGCTACGTCCCTTTGAAACTGGTTGTGCTGATTTAAAATTTATGGTGTGTGAAGAAGTTTTAATTTCTTGCTATTGTCTGTACGCCAGTTTTTGAATTTATTTTTGATGTTATGTTAAGTTCTTGTAAGGGAGATTTTTTTTGTAATTACTTCAGGGAGCAAAATTCGTAGTTTTTATGAATGGTATTCTACATAAGACACCTTTTTTGTTCTTGATCTTTTGTATAATAAATCCGCTTTGTCAATAAGTCATGTTTGTTTTGCTTCTGAAGTTTTATTTTCCGTTATCCTTAATTTATGGACATGAGTGTATAATATCACATAAAGCGTACGGCAACTATAATTTATCTTAGATATAGAGCAATTCAAAATGTTAAATTGTTCCGTAAATATTAAAAAGTAAAGATATTATCATTGAAAATAAAATTATTTCTGAAATTGAATTTTTCTGTAATGTTTTCTTAATGTAGTGCGAATTTATTCTGCAAAGTTTAATTTGGATTAGCTATTTCTTTGACCACTTCCAACATTGAAATTTCAAATGCGAAAATGCATTTGAAATTTAAATGTTGAGTGTTTCAACGTTAAAGTAAAAAAAATGTTTGGCGTACATTTTCCTGCTATTTTGATTTGTGTCATGTAGCACATGCTTCTCAAGTTATCTATTTGTATCACATTAGCATAATACTTTAAAAAAAATCTTTTTTATAGATGCTTTTTTTAAGTATTTAATTATGTTTATTTACATCATATATTACGGCAGTTTGCAAGATGGTACTCAGTAAATACACACAGACACACACAGACATATATATATATATATATATATATATATATATATACAACGTGAACGTCAATGAAGTTCGTTCACATAAGATAAAGCTTGAAATGAAAAAATTGGGAATCACAGCGGAAGGTACATGCAAAAGAAACATTTTATTAACCTTTGATAAGTTAAATAGAACACTGTAACATCATTTGTGTTACTATTCAGCAAAACAAATATTTTATCCATTGCGCAACAAAAGTAAAAAAATGTTCGTTCGACTTCAATACCAAGATGTGACGTCACCTTTACCTTGGATAACTGCAGCAAGACGATTAGGCATGGACGACACTAAACGACTTAATGTGGCTGAAGGAATTTTCCCCCATTCCTGCCGCAGATAATCCTTCAGTTGTATATTGCGGGGACGACGCTGGGCCACCTTCCCCTTAAGACTTTTCCAAATATGCTCTATAGGCGAGAGGTCTGGACTTACTGCTGGCCACTCTAAAATAGGGACACGTTTCGACCTTAGCCACGTTTGTGTTAACTTCGCTATATGTGGCAGAACGTTATCTTGTTGAAATAAATATTGCTTTTACCAAACAGTCACTGCACTGATGGCAGTAAATTCATGTCAAGAATTTGTATATAGTCCTGAGCCTTTATCGTATTCATGCAAAAATGCAAATTACCAACCCCATTTTCTGCTATGCAGACCCACACCACCACAGAGCTTGGTATAGGAACCAAGCGACTGTAACAGGATGGATCGTTTGCTTCATCCTTATGTTTAATAACTTTTCGACCACATCTCCATATGAAACCTGAAAAAGGGATTCATCTGTCCACAATACTTTCCCCACTGCGATGTAATCCAGCTGAGGTGAGATTTGGCCCACACAACACGCCGACGTTTATTCGTTGTAGTGAGGAATGGCTTACGCTTTGTTTTGTGGAATGCGCAGCCATATCTTTTGACATATCAACGCATAGATGCTTCGAAAACAGTTTTTCCAAAGTTTCATCTTGCACATCTAACTAGGTCTGCGACTGCCAAGTGCTTATTTTTAGAAATATGTCGACGAAATAGAAGCCCTTCCCAATCCGTCAACTTTAGATTCCGACCGGGAGCTTCTCCAGTACAGATTTTTCCAGTTATAGTGAAACGTTTTATAATACCACACACTGTAGACTGTGCCAAATGAAATGTTCGGCTAATTTGGCGCTGTGAAATGCCATTTTGATGATGTTGTATAATTTGATTGCGTACCACAAGATCTGTAGCTCGGCCCCTTACAATGTTTCTGCTTAGCACAGAGAACGACCGTGCATTGCTCGACAATATATGTTGTTTGCTCCCTCTGACGTCACTGACTTAGAATTGTGCTCGAAACGGCTCGAATGTTCTCGTCCTTTCTACTGAACGAACTTTATTGCAAAGCGTTGGGATTCAGAAAGCAGCTTCAGACCAACTTTCAGGTTTTTTTTTTTTTTTTTTTTTTTTCGTTTTCATCAGTTTTAATAGTTGAACACAGTCTACACCTACATATAACTACGGACTTTAAACGCGTTTCGACTGTCCCATATTTTTATTTTTACAAAACTCTTAGTGAACGAACTTCATTGACGTTGACGTTGATTACTGATGCATAATTACAAATTTTATTGGTGTTTTTTCACTCATAATTTTTTAACTAATTTGTTAGTTTCTCACATGTTGTGGTAAGTTTATTTTGATATACGTTTTTTCTTATTTTATTTCCAATGTTTTTTTCGGGCCTATGCACAAAGAAATACTTAGCTTTTGCTATCTTTGTGACAGAGAAACATTCATTTATTTAGCATGTTTGCATTCTGCCAGGCTCTTGATAACGTTAGAATGGAAATATTGCTGTTATCTTATTCCAATTTGTCTTAATTCGTTTAGATTTCACTTCATTTCTTTTTTGGTTTGATTTGGTGTTCTATGGTTTTTGATCATATTAATTTTTTGAATACTGATATTAAATCATCTTTAAATTCCAACTGTACATACTGATAATAGTATTATATTTCTACTGTACGTTCTGATTATCTGTATACATATAGTGCTGCTTTTTGTAGTTCATAATATTTTTTTCTAAACATCTTTGTTCCTTTTAGATATGAAACTTAAAAATTCGAAAATTCAAATAAACTATGAATGTTTTCTGTACTTTTTGGTTGACTATGAATAGTTTTCATGTCACATAACAGCTACATATTGGGCGATTAGTCACAGTCTAAAATTTATCCCTTCGTAATTTTGGGAGTTTGAATGTAGAATAAAAAAGAGAATACACACAGAAAAATGAAAAATCGAAACTTGTCAAGAGACGTGCCATCTTTGTGACACTAAACGTTTGTCAAGTACATTGACAAATTTGCACAAAATTACGCAAAATTTTAAACATTCACAACACTACCTGACAATCCCATTTAGTCATGAGACACAAAAGTCGTTTTATTTTACCATGTATCTTTAATGTGCTTCGTCTGATGATTCGTTTTGGCTCTAAAACTTGTCAGATGACTAACTTCCCAGGTACAGTTTTCATTTTCCTCAAATTTGACCGGTTAGTCAGATGAGAGAATAAAAATAAATTATTTCTATTTTGTCAATTGACTAAGAAAAATTTGTTTGGCTAGTCCAAAAGCTGAGCATTATTTTTTTTTTTTCCTTTTTTCCTTTCTTTCTTTCTTTCTTTCTTTTTTTTTTTTTTTGTTATTTGTTTATTTATTTTTTGTCTCCTTCTGACAACTTGAGTTAGTCAACCAAAATCGAAAAATAAACCCATCGAATTTCACGGGAAAGTGTCAGTTTCATTAATTCTGAAAAAGAAAATTTCGCTTAAAGTTATTTGCGAAACGCATATTTTTTATAAGAACTTTGTGTCATGCTAATCCCAGTTTTTGTATTTTTAAATCTAATAAACCATTTTCTAAGTATGATATGAAACTATAGCAAAGGAGCACGGCAATTTTTAATAACAGATAGAAAAAGAGTTTTTTTTTTTATTAAAACAAACATTTAATTTTTTACCCCAACTAAAATTAAAAAGACTGAAATCTGTATTCCATGCACGAAAACTTAAATAGAAATATCTTTCCACTGAGAAATGACACTAAGCGGCAAAATTTGTTCCAATGTATTAAAAAAAAAAAAAAAAAAAAAAAAACCTGTGTTACTTAGATAAGATATTTTTAACTATAAGTAAAATTTTGTGACCCCCCCCCCCCCATCTCCCAGAAATTGAGCCAGGCCCAGTCTAGTTCGAGTAATAAATTAAAATAAATATATAAAAAAAAAATTAAACCCAACAAAACTTATAAAGTTCATCTTAATGTTTATAAATACTGCGTTATACACGTGTAAGTATACGCTCTCTAGTAGCCGAAAATATAGTTTTGCTGTAGCCGAAAATATAGTTTTAAAAGTTAAAATACTCAACGATGTGTTTATGTAGCTTATAGTATGTGTTTCGTCTGCTTGTTTTAGGATTTTCTGATAAGGAAAAAAAAATCATTTTCAGATTTTTTCAACTTTTCCTCGCTTAATTATGCCCACCAGCGGCCGATCGGTTCTGCGCTGAAAGCCGGTAGATGGGAGGTGCCGGGTTCGATCCCAGTTCGAACTCATCGACCTAGCCGTTCGGAGTTTTCCATGGTTTCCCCCCGAAACTCGCGTAAATTTGAGCTAGGACCCCTTAGAAAGACCCCCCCCCCATGGACGGCATTCCCCTTGTATGCCTAGGACACATACGGAGTCAATCGGCCTTAAATCCTACAGCCAACCAACCAACCAACCTTACTTAATAACTTTTCATTCATTTTAATTACATATTTTAAAAAGTGTGTTTCTGCTAAAAAAAAAAAAAAAAAAAAAATCTGTAAAAAATATGATACAAATATTTAGAAGGATACATACGCTGTGGTAGTTAGACTTTAATGTTTTATAATTAGAAATTAAGCCTTGATGCTAGCAGTATTTGAAGAAGTATTGTTTCTACATATAATGATCAATAAATAGCGTCGTTTAACTGTGATTTTCTTTTTTAATTAGAGTTATATTTTGTTAAGATTCCTGTACATTTAATAATATTAACCCCGATCAGGTTATAGTGGGTCATTGGATACCCGAGCTATTTTTCTTATTTTTCATCCGTCAGAATCCACGTATAAAAGAAATACCCATCTACCGTGTCCATGACTTTTTTCGTAAAAATACCATTCTTAAACTTTATTATGCAATTTGAATTTTTCAAATATCTCAATTTGTTCAAAAGTTATAAATTTTTAGTAGATGCCTGAATTTTATAGAAACGAGTGTATTTCTGATAAAATATGAAATATTTGTTAAAATTTATTTTGCAATATTCATTGTCTGCCCTTAAATTAGAAGTATTCAAGAATTTTATCACATTTTCTTTCATTACAATTTACGTGTTCTAACATTGCCCGGGTTCTTCAGCAACCTATGATAAACTGACAAGATGCCGAAACATACGATAACCTGATCGGGTTAATTTCTATTCTCAACTTGTTCTTCTGTAAATGCCTTAATTACAGTATCTCCTCCTCGTTTGAATTTTTCATAAGCTTTCTACTGAAAGAAACAAACTGAAGAGCAAAAAGTTCATATTAGTGGTTTAGGATTGTGCAAAATTTAATCTTATGAATTTTCAATAAATTTGTTTGAATCTAAATGAAGTTTCAAAGTGTGGTGTTTAATAAATTAATAGTTATGTTTTTTTTTTTTTTTTTTTTTTTTTTTTTAATGAGACACAACTGAAATTCTGTTTGTATTTTTATTTAGTATCTGCAATATTTATTAGAATGTAAGTAGTAGAGTAGCATCGTCTATTAATAAATAGTATGTATTATATAATGTTTATATATTTTTTAATAGGGCATGCTTGTGTATTAAACAAGAAAAAAGATCGAAATCACCCAAAAGAACCAGAAGATCGAATATAAATGCCAAGTGCAAAAACTTAATGTCAAATGAAGCTAATATAAATCAATGTGGAGTTTATAATTTAATCTCTAATTATGTATGCGTAGTAAATAATTGAAAATAGTATGCTTAATAAATAAATATGTTGTAAATATTTTCTTTTGTTATATTGGATGAGTTCTTGATAAAATATTCAAAAGTATTTTTTCTTCTTCTTAATGTATATATATATGTTGTTTAGAAACTTTTTTAATTTTAAGATTCTTTCCCTATGCTTTTGAATTCCCCTAAACAAAAGTTTTTCTAGGAATAAGTTCACTCACAAAAGTTTTAGGTGTGTAGAAAGAAAATTAAAAAAATTCATGTTGAATTAAAAATGGGGGAGGGGGAATCTTTTTGCAAAGAGTCTTATATCCCATTAGAAATATTAAAATTTTATTTTTTAAATATATTTTGTTCCTGTTTTATTCTGAATAATTTCATGTTCAGTTTTACAGTCTCATATTTTCTCATACTTAAATAATATAATGGCATTGATTTCATATCTGAATTTCCAGATTTCGCAAGCTTTTTTATAAATCCTAATTCAAGATTCAGTCAAACAAAATTTTGAAAGTAAAAATATTACATATTCTTTAACAAATAAAAATCTTCAAAACTCCATTTATGAATTTTCTGTATTATTTGATATAAATTCTCTCTGAAGTAAAAAAAGTTACACAAATAAAAGAATAACTTTATAAAGTACTATAGTAAAAGTTAGAAAAAAATATCTTGAATACAGTAGTATCTCATGTTAACTCTAGGAATTGGTAACTATCTTTGTAGACGACAAACTACTAAACAAATGTTTATGTATGTTTATGCATTTGAAATATGAAGATTTTTTTTTATCAATGCTATATTAAGCATAAATAAGTTTTATTTTCGTGATGAAAGCCTTAATTTGATGAAAAAATGTCATACATCTAAACGTAACTCTAGGTTCTAAATACAAATGTTATGAACTATAGCTGCCACATAATTGCCACCTTTTATATAGTTATTTCTTGCCACTAAAGTTTTGACTTATTTAATAAATGAGAAATTTTTGTTAAATTTTAGTGGTAAATGAAAGTTTAAAAATGCTAGAAAAGAATATTTCTAAATATCAATTTTCTAAAAATTTGATTAGTAATCATATTATTGGTGATTACTCATATTGTTACATTTGAGAGGCTACGTTCATGAAGAGACAAGCTAATGTTAATCCATGGCAGCAGGTTCTTGGAACATTTTTTAATTGCATAATATTTTCAATTTCATGTGCAGTTTTTTTTTTTTTTTTTTTTTTTTTACCTCAGAACAGAAAAACTATAACCAAAATTGAAAAACAGTGCAATCAAATAATTTATCAAGCATACGAACTCGTGGGATTAACAGCTTGTGAGTTTCTTTTATGATATGAGCATAGTCACTTAGCCCCCCCCCCCCCACATCAGTCAGCTCTATGATTTCTTTCATAAATTCTAATCCTATGGTTGTGGAATGCTATCGCAATCTCAAAAACTATCTCCTCAATGAATGCATATTGTTAACTATACTTTCTGTGACATCTTAAAGGGTGTTTTTTTTTTTTTTTTAATATTTCTAAAACATACACTTAATTTTGTATTTGATGTATTAAAATTACCGAAGTTAACGATTTTAACAATTCAAATAAAAATGTACATTTTGGAAATATTTTGCAATGATGAGACTATAAGAGTAAGAAGAGTATGCAGATTAACAGTTAAAAATATTCATTTTTGAATATTATAGACATAGTTTGAAAATACAAAAGCATTTACGTTCAGGTTTACCATTATAGTAAACAAAATCGGAAAGCTGATAAAAGGCTTTAATAATATTGACCTCTATTGGAAATCTATCTGTAATATTCATACAAATTCTATTTTTTTTCAGGGGGGGGGGGGGGGGGGTAGAAAATTTTGCATATAATCATATACTTGTAAAACAGAGAATTGTATATTTTTTTATACGTAATCCTTTTTTTTTAAGGAGACGTGGTACTTTTTACAGCAGTACTGCTGTAGGTGTCAGATAAAATCTTATATTCCCACTTAATATTTATAAATGGAACTACATTAGGCTTGTTCAATGAAATATATATTCAGGCAAAAGTTCTTATTGTTTTTTATGCTTTTTTCCCCCCAAGATTCGAAATATTTAAATTGAGTTTTCTCAGTTTAATTTTTTTTTTTTTCATGAATTCATGATCTTCAAATGCTAAAATTTCTATAGATATTAAAAAAAAAAAAAAAAAAAAAGATTTAATTTTTTAAAATATATATTTAATAGAACCTATTTAAAAGAATTAAGTATGAGTTTTGCAATATCTTTAAAATAAAAAATATTAAAAATAAAATATAACAAAAATCTGTTTTTTTTTTTTTTTTTTTTTTTTTTTTTTCTTCTTTCCCTGAAATTTTTACATAGACATTCACTTTCTATTTTTTATCACGAAGACTAATCAATAAATTACAAAATCATTCTTAACTCTTTTAAGTACGTTCTGTTAAACGTTAAAAGAATTAAGTCTCTTCTTAAATATGTGAAGCAGTTTTAGCATTTTGAAAATCATAAATTTGTCATAAAACGAAAACTGAGAAAACGCAATTTAAAAATTTCATAGCTGTAAAAAATATATCAAAAACCATAAGAATTGTTACCTATTTCATTGATTAAACAGACGTAATATAGTTCCCTTAATAAATAATAAACTTTTATATCAAACATAGTTTAGTGCTGCCGTAAAAGATACAAAACTCCCTTAATTTGACGAGCATTAGTACTTTTTTTTTTTTTTTTTTTTTTTTTTTTTTTTAACATACTGAACAGCCTTCTAATTTTACGGGCAATACTATTTTAACACACAAGGTTCTATTTTAATTTTACGGGCAACACTACTATTTTAACATACCAAGATGCCTTCTAATTTTACAGGCAGTGCTACTATTTTAATATACCGAGCTCTCTTTTAATTTTACGGGCAATACTACTTTTATTACAGGTTGGCTGTATGTTTCATCGCAACGTAAAATTACTGGCGATACGTCATTCATCCTCTAAATGTTTTTTTACGGGCTTTGTCTGGAATCTCTGCTGCCGGGCTTTGCCCGTAATTTTACTGCAGCATTTTTTACAGTGTACATAGTCATAATTTTACATATTTTTATACTACTTGATTGTTAATTAAAGAATTTATTTTTTGAAAACATGTAAGTTAAAAACGGAATAATAATAATAAAAAAAAAAATCATATTAGCTTTAAATTGCAAAAAATCAGCTTTAAATTGCTGAAATGTTAAAAAAAAAAAAAAAAAAAAAAAAAAAAAAACACAAAAATTACTTTGTTTTTTATAGTTTTATTTGAGTATATTTCAATAAATAAATAGTTTATTAGTTTATAGTTTAATGTGTTTATATTTTAATTCTAAATTAAATCTATTGTATTTCTATTTTGTAATTTAATTCGCTAATTCGATCGTCGTTTATTTTCACTAGCGTACAAATTGCATTTTGTATGTAATTACGTCGTAAAAATTAATTTTTAATAAATCTCTAAAATCCGAAAAATTCCGAAATCCGGAATCACCGCGGTCCCGCCGATTCCGGATTTTCGAGGTTCAACTGTACATATATATTGGATTAATCTTCCTCTTCAAGTATTATTAGACAGCTAGTCAAATAAAGACTAATTTCCCTTTTCATATGTTATCAGACATGCTAGTCAGGCAAATAGCCTTGATTAACATGCCTCTTCAAATATTCATTAAAAACTGACTCGCTTGCTTAGTCAGATACCTGGTGGCTGCTGACTAACCATCTGAATCAAGTGTAGATTCTGACTAACTTGCCTTGTCTGGTTAAAGTGGTTGATGTGGTTGATGACTAATCTTACTGGTCAGATAGTTTTGATTGTGGACTAGCCATCTTTGTTTGATAATATTAACCTTCCTAGTCTGGAGTAGTGTTTTGATGACTAGTTCAGCAAGTGCACTTTTTAGTTTTTGAGACTAGTTCAGCAAGTACACTTTTCAGTTTTGATGACTAGTTCAGCCAGTACACTTTTCAATTTTGGTGACTAGTTCAACAGGTACACTTTTCAGATTTGGTGACTAGTTCAGCAAGTACACTTTTTGGCTAGTCAGCTTTTTTGGTTAGTCAGTTCTGTATTGTCAGTTGAGCATTTTGCCAGGTCACTGTGACCAACTTATTTTTCTGTGTGTATTTTTCACATTAAAAAAAATAATTTTTGAGTCAAATTGCATACTGTTTTAAAAACTGTCTGGAGATATTTCTTTCTTTTCCTTTTAATATCCTTTTAATAATTATTGTTATTATGCTTTATTATAATACAATATTTTATAATCTTATTATGCGGATTATTTATTAATTAATATTTTTCTAAACGTTGATTTATTAAAACATTATTTATTCCAGACAGTTGTAAAAAGAAAAAGAAAATATATTCATGTAACTTTTTTTTTGTTGTTGTTAATTTTTCTTATTGAGCAAATAAAATATACTGATAACCTCTTCGTAAATCTCTGATACGCCAATTTTAATTAAATTTTGTGCACAATGCATAAGTAGATTACGTCTTTCTTTCGTCATATAACTCAACAATAAAGAAAATTATATTCCACAGCTAAGGCTTCTTTACTTTCACAAAAGAAACAAATAGATAAATAAATATGCATATTGCAGGGAGACATTTGGAGAATTTCCCAATTTAATACACGAAAGAAAAAATAAGTGAAAATTAGATAAGGGAATACTTATAAATTCCCTTTTTTTATGCATAAGAAGTAAAAATACTTTTTAAAATTTCATTGAAAATGCGTATCAGAAGATGCATTTTCATTACATTTCGAAAGGTGTGTTTGTCTACAACAATATTTTTCGTATACATGTTTGCTGTTATATTATATAAGAAGTAAACGCATAAAAGATGAAGGTTTTTTTTTTTTTTTTTTTTTTTGAGAATGAGAGAGAGAGAGAGAACAGAGTTTCTGTTTCTTCGAAAATATTACTAAAAATAATATACGATTATTGATAACGAAAAATAAAAGCAGTAAAATTGAAGAAAAGAAAGGAAATTAGCAACTGATTAAATCTCTTGAGAAACAGAAGTTATTATAATTTTCACTTTAGAAGATTTACAATAAAAGAAAAAAAAAAAAAAAAGAAATACGAAAGTATTGTGAAACATTAGAGAGTATCAATTTATTCTAGCATTTGTATTTTAATCAATTTAAACTAGAAGAGTAAAATGTTTGTATGTCAATTCTATTCATGCTTAAGAACGAAAAATTGTTTAAAATTTTATTCAAAATAAAATTTTCGAAGTCCCAAGTTGCATGTTCTCTCTAGATATTTTTAAAAAAGAATTCCAACTATGTAGTTTGATTTAATTAAAACTGAATGTTTTTTTTTTTTTTTTTTTTTTTTTTTTTTTTTTATTTGAGAAGCGAGATTATTTTATTTTAATAAAGTAAACCAGGTAAAAATACGATTTTTAAATTAAGATATAATCTCTGTAAAGTTAAAAACAGAATCCTAAATAAAGAAATACAAAAGAAAGAGTTGCAACAGGTTGAATCTTTTGAAATTTAGATTCAAGACTTTTAAAATTGTTCTAACTTCTATATACACACAGAAAAATTTATGTGACTGACATCTAGACTCTAAATTTTGGCTCTATTAAAAATCGTTTCATGTCATTCTTATATATTTTAGCTCCCTTTGCACACGAGTTCTACAAATCCCTATTAACCCGTTAGTAGTCGCTATAGACAGCGCCACCTATTACAGATTGCGCAGTTTTTATTTAACTGTCACCAATAATTTTAAGAAGTGACGTGACGGACGTTTCTTCGATTTTCTTCGAGTTTTATGTATATCAAATGTCACTTCTAAAAATTTTTGGTGGCTATTGAATAAAAAAATCTGGCAACACTTAAAGATGGGCGGCAAATCGACCAACTAGCGACTACTAACGGGTTAAAATTCTAGACCGTTTTCCTATGTTATGGTGGGATCATTTGATTTAAAAATCTCTGTAAGTAAATGCAAGTAGAAGAGGCGAGTTTTAGTATCTATAATTTCGTTTTATAACCAATTTAAGGAAATCAACGAGAATTTCTCACAATACAAAGGATTCATAATATTCATAATATTGTGTCACAATCTAGAAAATTGTAGACTAGAAATTTTCGACCATTTCGTCTATCCAGGTTATTTGTTTAAAGTATACGCATAATTCGGAAATGTATATTTGTAGTTTATGGGTTTAGAAAATGGCTACTTGTTCATTCTAGGTGAAAACAATAAAATTTTTTCTCAATGTAAAAAAATTTCATATTATAGAAATCAGTATACAAAATATTAAGCATTAAATCTATTCAAACTCTGGAATATATTTAATTCTTGCATCACTCACAGTTTAATCGGCATTTAATAGTTATATTTTTTAGTCCTTTTTATATCAATGATGTCCTTCCGTTTGATACATTGAAAAAAAAATATACATACCGACTTCATCTAAAACGAATAAGTAGTCATTTTCTGATTCCTTAAACTAGTAACACATATTTCTAAGTTACACCTATAATGTGAAAAAACAAACTTAGTAGATGAAAGGATTGAGAAATTCCTGTTTATACTTTTCTACATGCTGAAACAATATTTTGAATATTATGAATCAATTGTATTTGAGAACCCTCTCGCTTGATTTTCTAGAATTCGGCCATAAGCTAAAATTATACTTACTAAAACTAATCTCTTTTGTTCGTATTTATTTGCAGAGATTTTTAAATAAATTTGACCGCAATAATATATGAAAAGCTCTAAAATACTAAGCAGAGCTCTACAACATTCTAGCTTAGGGTATTATAATTTATAAGGATGCCATGGAACTAACTTTACAGGAGCAACAATTTATTTTTTGATGCCAGTTGCACAAATGTTTTCAGCGCAATTTCAAAGTTTTTTTTTTTTTTTTTTTTTTTTTTTCCCCAATATCCAATATTTAAATTATAGAAAGAGCTAATTTTGAGAGTTAGAATATTCAGTTTTGTAAGAAAAAATGTAACATGGATTATTTTTATGCTGTCTACAAAGTCGCGTTACTTCAGTGATCATGACTGAACAAATATCGAGATTTGCCACAAGCTAAAAATCAAATCAAGGAATTCCATGTCTTAGATTATATTTTTAACTTTTGGCTTTTGTGGAAATTATATCTTTGTATATATATATATTTTTAATTGCAGATTGTCGATATAAGATTTACTACAGGATGTATTGCAAAATTGGATTAAGATATATCAAAAATTTCATAAATTTAAAAAACTTCTTTTCGAATTCAAATTGTATAGTTTATTTACGGATGAATCTAATTAAATATTTGTATAATGCAATTATATTTTTAATGTAATTAATTTCCTTAGAAAAACATCTATAATACCCACATGACGAGATCTTTAGTCTCAATATTTAAAATAAATTAATTATGTTTTTTTTTCTGGAAAAATATTCAATTCTATTAAGCTAATCTGAAAATATATTTAATTTTAATTTTTACTGACGAATAGATGACGCTGTTTATTTAATTTGAAATGAAACTCAAATTCTAAATTTCTAGTTGAAAAATGAATGTCCGACATAAAACATTTATTACAATAATGTATAGATATGTTTAGTTCGTTTTCATTTTTTAGTAATCACTATGAAATATAACAATCAGAAAAGGTTTCATTTAATTTCTAAAATGATTTTAAATGACACTTTATATATAAGTGAGTAGGTTACTAAAATAACACAAATAATATACAATATCTATTAATACATTTTTGTTTAATATTAATATTTTTAATAATTATTATTAATTATAATGGTAATTTTTTATTAATATTTATAATTATTAAAACATTAAAATTTTTAATGTGAAAAATGCTGAACAGATTTTAATCTACATTATATTGAATGCAGATTTTTTTTTTAATTATTATTATTAATTATTAATTATGCAAGTTTTATGTATGATTTTAAGGATAAATTATAAAGCTATAGTCAATGATATATATATATATATATATATATATATATATATATATATATATATATATATATATATATATATAACTAATAACTATAATCAAAATTTTCAAACGGTTTGTGTGGTATTTTATGCAGAAAATATTTAATAGATCTTAACGTAAAATATTCGTGTAAGGAAATATGTGTTTAACTAAAAAATGTGTTTTTTTTCTTTTGCTCAATAATTCTTTAGTAAATAAAAATTTAAAGAATGCTCAAATCAATGTAATTTAAAATGTCATACATTCTTATATGCTCAGAATACAAATATACTTCTTTCAGAGACTTTGAACATTTACATTTACATTTATCATTTTACATTTATTTTATAGACTATCATAGACATAAATTTTATTGATAACATGCATAATTTAAAAGAACATGAAACATAAAATGATATTATATCGGAATTTCATTACATTTCAAAAACTTAAAAGTTATTAGGAAATGAAAAGATTAAATAATCTAAAATGATATATAAAATTCCCATTTACGTTGAAACTATCGCCTTTAGATGTTTCTTGGATAACGATTTTGATATTTCATGTAAAATATCACCCAAACAATAAATGCGTGGAAATGAAATATGACTTAATTTTTAAAACCAATCATTGATTTATTTTTTCATTTTCTTAATAAAATATATAAACACGTTAATGTATTTAAATAATTTACTACTAGGGGAAATTTTATACACATTTAATATCGATAAAAAATTAAAAATTTTAACAGCTAGCAATCGATATGTTGCCAAATTGTGAAACACATAAAGAGAGAAAATATATATAGATATTAGTTGCTTTAAAAGGATCGCAGAAAAAAAAATGTGCAAATCGCACTTTTATTTTTGATTTTAATGATACAAGATTTATATTATAAACACTTTCATGAGTATTTTACATAAATATATATTGTTTATAAACTATCGCAAACAAAATTATTATTATTTTTTTTTTTTTTTTGGAAAAAAAAATTTCTTTTATTCTAACTGTCAAGTAATCATATGCTTCCCTATTTGTGACTACTCAAAATATTTTCGAAGAATTATTATCAATATTTGATTATCGTAAAAAAAAAAAAAAAAAAAAAAAAAAAATGGACAAGCCTGTTAATAAGCTTATTCAACGAAATCATTTCATCCTCAAAATGCCATTTACCAAATTCGTCGTACGTAAAAATTTCACAAATGTCTTTCATAAATAATGATACATAGCAGTGAGAAAAAAAAAGTAATTCCTTTATCCACAATTTGCCCAGAATAATTTTCAATAATACCAATAAAGCCCCTGGTATATAATAATAATAAAGAAAAAAGTATTAAATGAATAAACATACGTAAGAAATAACTTTATGTAACCTTTATTAGAACTTTATACAGTTTTTGATTTTCATTCATTTTTCTTATTTTAGTACCCTGATTGATATATATATATATATTTATATATATAAATCAAACACCGCCCTCAGTAATCATCATAAATTATTAAACATTTGCCTCTTAAAAAAAAAAAAAAAAAAAAAAAAAAAAAAACCTGCTATCAAAAGTAAATGAAGGTGAGTGAAGTGACGTACAGATGAACTATAATTTACTTAGGGAAAAAAAAATCCAACAACCTTTGAAACAAAGGAAATTATATATATATATATATATATATATATATATATATGTGTACATTCATTAAAATTCGCATAAAATATTTTTATAAAAACTGTTTACTGGTATTTTTATTTATATATTTGCTTAAAAATATTCTTTTAAAAAAGTAACATTCAATAAATAGAATTTCCAATCACTGTATTCAACAATAAATTACCGCGGCGATAGCCACTCACTATTTCATTAATAGTTTCATTTCTTACATTCATCTAATCAACTACACATACGCACAAAGTCACATTACGACACACACACATATATATATATATATCACCCATACTATGTTAACCGCATATACAAAGTAACATGCAACAGTATGCAATATATTTATATAAAATGTATTTAAAAAATAATTTCAACATTTACTTTCGTTTAGCATATAGTTAAAACACGTTGTTAAAATACAGCGAGTAGTAGAGTTGGAGGGGAAAAAAACTCAAAACTCGACGTTACTTAATTACCACGCGATTCAGAAAAATGTTAGATATTATTCAAAGGGGAAAAGTCCTAACTTTTAGAAAATCAGTTAGAATTTACGATACGGGGTCTTTTACGTATTAAAATGCACAGCAATTCTGAATTTTATAAATAATAATGTCTTATTTAGATTTTTTTATGAATTTCTGGAGCCACAGCAATGCCTAAAAGTATATTGATTATATATGTATATGTATATAAATTATACTGAGTTATAAGCATTTAAAGTTTGAAGATATTAATGTGAAAATGAATTAAAAGATTACTTAAAATTATTCAGGCTACTTTCACTGGCACCTTTCTTTGAAACATTTAAATATTGATCTAACTTTTCAAGGAACAAACTTATATTAACGTCAAAATACAACTATGAATTGCCTGAAATCATTTGCTTTTATGTTTCTCTGATAAGGCACAGCGAGAAAGTTCAAATGTTAAAAACTTGATTTTGGTGTTCAGGAAACCTCTAAATGTGTAAATATACAAAAATAAATGACAAATATTTAGCTTAAAAACACTTTATTTAGCATTTAAGTATGAGGAATTAATTTTGAATCCTGAGCAGTTTTCCTGGACATAGAAAAATATTGTAGTAATGCACTTTTGCTAAATACATTCAATAAAAAGAATTATTTCGCTTAATTATTGGCAGCCCTGCATAATTTATAAAAATTATGTACACTTCACACGGTGCCTATCCACATAATTATGTATTAATAACACACAGCAAACCTGAAATAAACTTCCATCAATTTTTAAGTATTGTCCCACTGTATTCCAGTTCGTTTGTTAGGCCTGTAAATGAATGGAGGATTTTCATAACATATTCTGTATGTAGCATGCTTTTACGCATATATATATATATATATGTATATCATTTGGTTTAGTGCAGCCTATATATGTTAAGTTCTATTTACCTACAACTTCCCCATAGAAGTAATGTATTTATATTTTGTTGGGTACCTCTGTACACGAACTATTTGTTTAACCTCAAAGAAAAGTTTAGAGTTACATCCCTATACAATACAGATTGTAGATACTGAGTTTGACCTTCTGGTGTTATTTATTCTAGAGATATGTTGATAAAAAACACACAGACTAACCGCTAAAAATAAGTTTTTTACAATCAGAGATCTTAAAACGTGTAATTATAGCAAAAACTGAATTTCGAAAATTTGCCTCAAAGATTATGCTTTCTCTACCATATATATGGGTAAAAGAAAGTAAAAACTATTCATTTAAAATATAGTGACAAAGAAACGATAAAAGTCAATTTATATTTCGTAGTCTTATATTTTATGCTATTCAAAAATTCTCCCCTTTTCACCTTTTTAACATAAATATTCTATATTAAAAGTTCATTCTTAATGCCGTTTTTAAATTTCTCTTATTCATATATATGGTAGAGAAAGTATTGTTTTGGGGTGAAATTCTCGAAATTAACTTTTTGTTATAATTATACGTTTTAAGGTGCCCTGAATCAGAAAATCATTTTTTAGCATTATATGCTTGTCTATGTGACTTTTATTAGTATATTTTAAGAAAAAAGTAACAGGAGGAAGTTCAAACTAAGTATCGCAAATCTGTGCAATATAGGGATGCTGCACTAAACATTTCGTTGAGATCAAGTGAATGGTTCGTGTACAATGATACTCTACATAATTCAAATATATATGGAGCAAATTACAGGTAAAAATATTTTAACATAAATTGGCTTCACTAAAACGAATGAAATGAATATTAGTTTTTTGTATGCGTAAAATCAGGTTTTATTTAGAATATGGTATGAAAATCATTCACCGTTCGTTTACAGGGCTACACAAAAGAACTGTAATATAAAGGGACAATACTTGAAAATCGATAGAAGTGTATTTCAAGTTGCGCTGAGTGATATTAATATAGGACTATATTGTTCACTATGTGGTGTATACATAATTTTTTAGAAGATATACATGCCTGACAATAATTAAGCGAAAACGTTTTTTTTTTATTGAACGCAATTAGTGGAAGTTCTTTTCTATAATATTTTACCATATCCAGGAAACCTGCTTAGGAATTGAAATTAATTCTTCGCACCCATACGATAAACAAAGTACTTTAAAATGTTTTTGTAATAAGCACATTGCTAAATATTCATCATTTGTTTTCGTATATTTACACGATTTCAGGCTTCCTTAATACAGCGTTCAAGTTTTTAATGTTTGACCTTTGTCTTTTATCAGAGTAACTTAAAAACAAATAATTTCAAGTAATTCAAATATTATATTGCGAAGTTAATATAAGTTTGTTACTAAAAGTTTGATCGAGATTGATAAGTTTCAAGAAACTGTGCGTGTAAAAGTTGTCGGTATAATTTTAAATTAATTTTAAATTTTATATCAGATTTGAATTCTATATAAATGCAAGTACATTTTGAGGGAGACTTTAGGCCCCCTCCCACAGAATTATTTGTCAAATAGCTGTTTCGAAGCCTAATTTTAATTGTCTCTATTTATTGTGTTAAATTTCATTGTAAGAGAAAGTATTGTGAGTGACACACCAGATTATTCATAAAAAAAAAATGTACAATGATCTCATTATGGTATTGAGTATTCTTGAATAAGATTTATAATACGTTGTTGCCTGTTACTTTATTGCATAATCTATGCTACATACATTTGCATAGGTGTTATTAATAAAATAAAATAAATAGCCATTGGTTAATCTTTAAATAAAAAAAATAATAATAATAATTTAAGCTTATTCTATATATTTGTTTAATTTGTTTATATATTTTAGTATTATTTGTATATTTTTATTACATTTAAAAATAAGTAATATACCATTATGATTATATTGTCATTATTTAATGTAACAACAAATTAACGTAGTGAAATAAGGAAAAAAAACGTAATTTAGATCAGTTCAAAATGTAATTATACTGAAATCCATGCTATAAAATTTAATTGAAATCAATAACTAATTTCTTTTTCTCTAAATTAAAAAGAATTTTTGTCATTTATGTCGTAAAAATAATTCCAATTAATTCGTTGTTTTAACTGTAACAACGAAAAATATAAGCTGTTTATTCAAAGAAATTCAACTAACCATTTATATGAAAAAAATTTTATTAGTAATTACTTTTTTAATGCTCGTTAAATTTCTTATTTATTTATCTAATTAAAATTTCAGAAAGAAAAAAAATGTTAGATCAAAGAAATGCAACACACATTTTCTACAGTTTTTTTTTTTTTTTTTTTAATATTAAAAATAAATTTTTAATTTATTTTTTATATTAGTGATGCTGCAAAAAATTCAAATGATTTTTTTTCCTTTTTTTTAAACTTGTAGGATACTTTTTCTCTGTTTTTCAAATAATTAAGTTCGTCGAAACAAAATTATGCTAAGCTAGGGTCCCCCTACAAAATTATATACTCTGCTCCCTGCTCGCTCCGCTAACCAACCCTCGAGGAATGCTTCACCTCCTCCTCCAAAAAGATTCGCTTATTAAATCCTGCGGACTCTACCCGCCTATTTGCAGCTTAGCTTTTTATTAAATTGGAATATTAATAATACATAACAAAAGACACAAGCATAACAATATTATAGAAATCCTTTTATTTGGTATCGCATTGAATTATACAATATTTGATAATATATCGTTTATAATATGTCAAAAATAGTTTTTAACGTTCGACAACTTAATAATAATTTGCTATTATTTTTGGCGAAAACGTATGTTAGGCGATGCAACTTTTTGTGTAAGTGCTTGTTTAAGGAAATTATGAATTTATTTTATTTTAATCCTTTATTTTTAACTATTGCATTTTTTTTTTTTTAGTTAATTTAGCACAATATGTAATATTCTTTATTTATTTCCAGTCTTCAACTAGGTTTAAAATGGTGCTTGCAGCAGTAAAGATGCAACTTTTTAATAAAATAAAATAAATAAAATATAAATTAATTTTCATTTTATTTGAATTATATATTTGTTTGAAATTTGAAATATATTATTTATTAAATATATTGGTTATTTTTAAAGGTTTTCACAATTCAAAATATTTTTTTTTCTTCCCACGAGAATCTCGAAAGTTCTCGAATTTCTCTTTTTATTCTCTTTTTGCTCTTTTTTATTTATTTTATTTCATTTTTATATTTATTTTTCAAAAGTAGGAAAAAAAAATAATAAACACATCACCAAATGATAAATTACAATTCTAAATTTATTTTTTTATTAAAAAATTTCCAAGATGACGTTTTTATTTAATTTCAGACGACCAATTTCTTTGTTACTAATCGCAGCATTAACATCTATTTTATATTTTTGTTTGCATAATTGATCACATTTTAATTTTCTTGTGGTGAATTACGTCATAAGACTGAATGAACAACGATTTAGAGAAACTGTTTCAATGTTGGCAAATAGAGTATGTTTATTAACCCTAACTTTTTAATTATTGTCTTCATTAATTATTAGACATTTTTAACCAAATAATAGAAATTTTTAACCAAAAGCAATGTCTTCTTTAGTGTATTCGCCAAACATTGATTCGTCAAACATTGAAACCCAACCGTTCGCAAAAAGATGCGGTTGCAGGGAGAAACAAAAAGTAATAATAAAAATAAATAAATAAATAAAATGATTGACGCCAGCGATAGTAACTTTTTTTTAATATATAGAGATAACATAATTAATTTAATAAACATATGCATGTAACAGTCATACATTATAAGGTAGAATTTTGAATGGATTGCTTGATTTATTGTGGGAATATAACTTTTGTAACATGATATATGTTAGATTAAAAATTACATAAATTAAATTCTAAACACAAGCTAATATATTGCGGCCATCGCGAAACTTTCTTCTATATCACTGTACGTAACACCTCCATTGTTATCATATATGCAAAAGTTTTACCATAGCTTCTAACAATAAATATATTACATATGGAGTTCGGTGCAGGTTTTATTAAGAGATGCTAAGATGTAGCCATTTGATATATAACAATAGCAGATTCATCTGTCAGCCGACTTACACCTGAATTAAGTCAACATTCCTTTTCATAATGGTTATTTCTCATATCAAGTTTCGTGCAATTATATACCAAATAAATGGAGATTTATCCTTTGTATTTACAGGATAAACTGCCGCACGAGATTATAACCTTCTGTTCTCGAGGAAAATTTCAGTACAGCAGTGCCACTTATTGGCCAACATGCACCTAAGTTGTACTAGCTTAATGTGTTTTAATGACCTTCTAACAAGGGAAGTATGCATTAGTAAAGTTTCGATTAAAACCAAATCACGTTTAAATTAAAGAGGAAATTCGAAAACATGAGGTAGAATGCAAAATTTGCACAACAATTTCCCCATGGATCAAGGTATGGCACTAGAAATTTTAGGTGTTCGTATAAAAAACACCAAAACAGAAGCTGTAGCATGAATAAAAGGAACCTTGGATGCGTATTTGACTCGTGCGTTGAGATTGAGTCCCGGCAAGTCCCAAGACGGTTTGTATTTTAGATTTTTGTTTCAACTGAAAAAAAAAAAAAAAACAGTCCTTCTTAATATAATAAATTAATAATTTTAATTAATTAAAAATGTAAAAATGAATCCTGTGCGCCTAAGAAAATTACAAAAAAGTAAAAAAAAAAAAAAAAAAAAAATAAATACTCAGAATTTATGTATTTTCTACTTAAATTTCATTTACCAGAAAATAAATTTAATACAGATGTCTTGGCTAAAAACAATCCCCAAATTACTGCCATGGAACACAACAGTAGGCATTTGCCGTGAATAACAAATTAAAGATCTATGGCTATTTTAACTCAAGATTTTATGAATAAGTCATAAGATACAAGAGGAAATATTGTAACAAAGAACCTTATTTACGCTCGATGTGAAACATGCAGATTTACAACGACGAAGCTTCACTCACCTTTTTAATGAATTCATATTTAACGTAAAATAACGATCTAGATCTATCTAGACGATCAACAAAATCTAGAACATCGAGCGTAAAAGGTCAAGGTGTATTCATTTCTCGTTGAAGTACGACAGAGGAGATACTTTTTTGAAATTACACTACCTTTCCCTAAATGACCGGACACTTTCGATTTCAGACGTTTTTTAAAATATCTCAAAAAGTACGAAACAAATCATTTTCAAACTTTAGGAGTGAGAAGAACATGTTATACCACATATATTTCAGAGAAAGTTTGCCCCAAAAGTGAAATGCGGAACAGAAAAAAATAAAAAAAAGTGAAAATGTTTTTCATCACCCTGTAAAAAGTAATGGTTGAAATGGGATTTGGAAGTGGCACGTGATTATAGGGCTATTTATTTATTATTTGTATAAATTTTCATGCCTCTACCGCATGTAATCAGGGAGATACAAAGGTTTGTTTAAAAAATCTGAAAAAGAAATCACTATGTTAGCTATAACACGCAAGGTATTAAACCCATTACAAAGTCATTTCAGGAAACTTGACATACAATATTAGACACAGCATACTGCAATCAGATTGAAAAAAAAAATTAAATACCTAATGAAATATGAGCATTTTTACTAAATAATTTTTAACTGCCCATGCGCAAAATTTAGCTAAATTTCATTTGCTTAAGTTCTAATTAGCTAAAAATATTGAGCTACTTATATAAAAACCCCACACATATATCCTGTAAAATAAAAAAAAAGTACACGATAGAATGAACTTCTATGTAGTTTCTCTCGAAAAAAAAACTGAACTATAATGGGTTTTACTAATAGTTTTATTTTGATTCAAAGAATGATAATACAGTTTTCGATGATTGGAAATAAATATTGAGTAAAACCCTTATCATTTTCTAATGTTTGTGTAACAGCTGAGTTCAGCTCATTCTATCGCGTACAACTTTTTGAGTTTATATGATTTTTTTTTTTTTTTTTTAATAAGTAGCTCAATACATTTGGCTATTAAATTACGCAAAGGAGATTTCCCCAAATCTTGCGCATGCAAAAAATATTATGTTAAAAATTATTTAGCAAAAATGCTCATATTTCATTACATATTTAATATTTTTACTTTCTTCTATATTCAATAGAAGAAAGTATTGGATTCGTAAAAATTTTCGACCTCTGGTTTTTGATGAATTTACACGTTTTGAGAGCTGTAGAACACGATTTGACCATTTTTAGAAAATGTCTGTCTGTCTGTGTGTGTGACAAAATTTTGTGGTAACTGTATCTCAGGAATTATTGCACAAAATTTTATACAAACTGGTATGTAGTTGCGCCTTGACATAAATTAGTGCCTATGAACTTTTGGTAAAAATTGTCTTACAGGTTGCGTTGCCATCCCGCTTTTTCTAAATTTTTAACATGGTGATATAGGACAAAATTTTGTATAAATGTGCATAAAGAGAATTATTTTTTAGTAATCATTATGAAATTTACAAGAATTATTTATAATAGAGATAGTCAACTGGGAAAAATTTTTTGTATGTGTAGGAGTCTCGTCAACCCCCCCTGGGGGGGAAGTTCCCCCTCGAGGGGAGTAAATTTTCAAGATGGGTATATTTCGAAAGGTCTCGTCAGTACCTTTAAAACGAATGGTTGAACTATAAATCTGTGATAATTTAAAACAAAGTTTTTTTTTTTTTTTTTTTTACGGGAAAAAAAATAATAAATAACGAAAATTAACCAAACTTGGTATTTAGTTGGCCCCTGACCTAAACAAGTGCTGATTAGATTTAGGGATCAATCGCTCAACAGGAGGCGCTGTGATCGTATTTTTCTAAATTTTTAACATGGCAGTATAGGACAAAATTTCGTATAAATGTACATAATGAGAGTTATGTACTTGTGATTGTAAGATTGATATGAATTATTGATAATAGTAGTAGTTAATTAGGAAAAAGTTTTGTGCGCGTGGGGGCATCGTTTCCCCCCCAGGGAGGAAGTACCCCCGGGGGGGGGGGTAAATTTTCAAGATGGGTATCTTTCGAAATGTCTCGTCAATACCTTTAAGACTAATGGTTGAACTATAAATATGTGATAATTTAAAACACAGTTATCGATTTTTTTTTTTACTTTTAACGAAAAAAAAAACTTGGATTTTTTTTTTTTTTTTTTTTTGTTACTGAGTGAATTTGTATAGGAAAATATAGAAGAAAGTCTTGTGGTGGCCACAACATACTAGTTTTTATTCTGATTGCAGTATGCTGTGTGTAATATTACATGTCAAGTTTCCTGAAAACGGCTTTGCACTGCGTGTTATAACTAAAAAAGTGGCTTTTTTTTTTTTTCAGTTTTTAAATAAACCGTTATATCTTCCTGATTATATGCGGTAGAGACATTACAATTTATAAAGATGATACGAAAGAGCTCAATATTCGTTTGCTACAGCCAGATTGTATTTCAAGCATTACTTTTTACAGGGTGATGCCAAACATTTTCATTTTTCTTTCATTTTTTACTGATCCCACTTTCAGTTTCCAGGCAAAACTGTCAGTGAAATATAGGAGGTATAGCATGTTCTTTACACCCCTGAAATTTCAAGTTGGTTTGTCGAGTAATTTTTGAGATACTTCAAAAAACGTCTGAAATCGAAAGTGTCCGATCATTTATGGAAAAGTCCTGTATCTTCTCCATCTGCACCTAATTCTGTACTGACACACTGTCACATTTAGAATCTTTATGTTGTGATTGAAACGATTAGTTATTTTTTTGTGCCATTTCTGTGCTGAGACACTGTATGTTTTGAATCTTTGTGATACGAATTTATCGGATAGATGTAGAGAAAAATAAATTTTTTATACTCCAAACAAGAATTATTTAATAAAAGTACAACGAAAGTTTTCGGTAAAGTTGAACACTGTTTTCATGTATCATATAAAAAAATTTATGGCTCTCGAAAAAAAAAAAAAAAAAAAAAAAAAAAAAAAATTAATTTACATTGAATTTTCAAATTATTTAATTTAAAAGAACGATATTTTTTACAGATATTTCTCGTTAAATTAATAATTATACAATTGATTTCTTCGAAAAATGAAGTTATGTATATTTTTAAGACAAAATGATATAGTGGTTTTTAACCTTCAATAACATATTTTATACATGTGGTTACATGAACAATTCTAAATATTCTTACTCTTAATTAAAGCTTCATCTAAACACATTGGATAAAAATTTATGAGCAATATTATAATAGATGTTGAGGTAATTGGTTGAGATAAGTGATGGAGTATAACACATAATTACATTGCCAATAGATATTTAAAATTCGAACTTTATAATAAACATGTTAAATAATAATAATAATAATAATAATAATAATCACAATTATGAAACATAATTTGCCATACATTCCCTATGTACATTATAACTTTATACATATGTTTTTTTTTTCTAAAATTAAATTCAAGCTCTTTGACTAAGCTATCAATTTCATCTATTGTTGGAACTAGATATTAGCTTTACTTAATAAACACTGAAACTGATACTTTAACAGTTCGTCTCAGAAACCTGTCCCCAGTATATTAAGACAAGCTGATTTCAGCGTTGGACAAACCAGTCAGGAAATCAGGCCTGCTCTCCAGAATGGATAGGTAAGCTGCTGAGAATAAATCACTTTGATTTTCAACTGGATTAACTTCAATAGATGAATTCATGAATGATCGATAGTTTTAATCTATCAGTATAAACATTTTGACACAGTTCGGGGTGGTACCGAACAGTGATAAATATTGGATGGACCCCTCCCTGCTCGGGAAGGGTCCCGAAAAAAAACGGTTGGTGTCTGGGCAAAATTGTAGTCATATTCGGACTCAGGAGATCGTTTTACCTAAGAATCAGCAAAAATTGTATCAGGGGTCATTTTTTTTTCTTTTCAGCGCAGTGTTATTTGTAATTTAAGACATCAAAATTTTGACTCCACCAAGAAAATCATATAATATTATTTTTCCTAATTTAACATATTGTAATTTAACAGTGCATACGAAATCAATTAACAGTTTATGTATCAATACGTATTGCAAAATTGCTAAAAAAAGTACAAAAAAAAAAGTAAAAGAATGTATCAATTTAGGAAAAAAAAAAGTTCAAACGAACTATTTTTTTTTTTTTTTTTTTTTTTTTGAGAAAAAAAAAAATTTGTGTGGGGGTCGAAGGAAAAAAAAAAAAAAAAAAAAAAAAAAAAAAAAAAAACGACTATTTTTCGAATATCATATTTCTTGCATTTTCAGTTCTATGCATGAGCAGGTAGCTACATCCATTGGTTCACTATTTTCCTTTTTGGCATTATCTTATTTTTCTTTTAAAAATATTTTAAAATTTTAATAGTATTTTTATTTAGTATCGTTTGAACCAATCATTCGATTGAACAATCGATTAATTGGTTAAAAATATATTAAGTAACTATCTCATTTTAACTTTAAAATAATTATTAAAAAGGAACAAATCAATAGATGCAAACTGCTCTTTTTTGAATCTCAAAATGCATGAAACATGATGTTCGGAAAATAATCGCAAAAACAACATTCTTCCCAAAATTCAAAAAGCATCATTCCTTCTCCAACACGATATCCTAATCCAATATGATAAATACATACGGACGGACGGCGCAAAAAATGAGCTCTCACACGAATTGTTTACCAAAAAAGTGCCAATCAGCTCAAATCGCGTCGCCAGTCGATATTTACATAATGGGCGTCCCATACTACACTGTAAAAAAAAAAAAAAAATATCCGGAACGTTCCTGGGAAATTTAGGGCAGCTAATGTGCCTATTTTTTACCAGTAACCTTCCTGGAATTAACCAGGAACCTTTCTGAAAAATTCGAAAACACTCCCTCTAAAAGTCAGTAACTTCCTGGAATTAACAAGGAACCTTTCTGAAAAATTCAGAAACCTTAAAGTTAGTAACATTCCTGGAATTAACAGGTACCTTACTGAAAAATTCAGGAAAATTCCTTCTAAAAGTCAGCAACCTTTCTGAAAAATTCAGAAACTTTCCCACTAAAAGTCAGTAACCTTCGTTTAATTAACCCGAAACTTTTCTGAAGAATACATAAATATTTTTCACTTAAAGTCAGTAACATTCCTGGAAAAAAGCAGGATGACTATATGTTTCAGAGATGTACCTGAAGAATCATTTTGATTTTGACCAATACATAGTTCACAATTTAGTTAACTTAAAAGTTTTGCAAGGTAATTTTTGTTTATTTCACGAACGTTTTAAAATATACAACACACATATACACACACACACACATATATATATAGTTCATAAATGCAATATTTAAATTTTGTACAGACAAATTTTGATGGTAAAATTAAATATGTTTAACTATTATCTAATTTTTTTCCTTATAGAATAGATATTAAGAAAAAGAAACTTAATATACGTTGTTTTGTATTAAAATTGTTATCAAGTCAAATATTTTGAAAATCATTAAATATATTAAAATTCTGAAAGAACATGCTAGTCTTTCAGCCTCTCCCCGTGTGACAAGACAAAATTAGGTTGTGGGCTACCCTTCGCCATGGCAGAAAATGGTTGCCCCTCCTTTACTGTGACTGAAAAATATTGTGTACTCCCACTCAGAAGGCTTATAATATTTTACCACTCCCCCCTCTACACGCAGATCGAAATCCATAACAACATTTGGGATTATAAATAAATATAATTTTGTTATCTATGTAATGGTCGCCGAATATAAAAGTTGTAAAAGTTGTTTGCTTTAATTTGTTTTACAGAAAATCAGTGCTTGTATATAACAGGTATTGAGAATACAAAGGTGAAGACATTGTTTTTAGAAAACAAGATTAAAATAATTAACAATCAAACATTCCTTAATACTCAGTTCAAAAGTGTATGATGAACATTTTGGCGTTTCTGTAATTACAGAAAAAATCATTTGTATTCCCAATGCCTTGAAACTATAATACATTCTAAGATAAAAAGCCACTCTAGAAGCATTAATAGAATATGAATTAAAAAATTTTCTTTAATTTTTTTTTTTTTTTTTTAATATGTTAAAAATCTAATAGGGGAGAGTTGTCTAAAACGGGGACGGCGGGTCAAATGGGGACGTTCAGTTTCTCATTGATTAGTGCTGTCCTGTTTGAATCCAATAGTCTACGATATTTCTAATTCGTCTATAAGCAAGTTTGAATCTAGTTGTTGACATATTTTACCGGATCTGTTATTTTCTACAAAGTTTTCAAATTTTTGCAACTTTCATTTCGATTGTGGCCGTACACTGTATTGTATCTTATCACGTGACCTTTGAATGTTCGATTTTGGTAAGTACGTTATCGATTCGTCTGGATTTAATATACATTTTCACACATTGCTTTATAGTTTTGTCTGACACGAGTGTGAAGAGACGCCACGTTTTTAGCACACGTCATGGTCGGCTCAAACGGGGACATTGACGGTTGTCCAAAACGGGGACGTCGAACCCCAGAATGTTCAGCTTTTAACACTTCGCCTAAAATAATAATGCATATACCACAGGAAACGGAACGTTTGCAAAAAAGAGTGAATGGCAAGAGGAGGGTTAAAACTGTCACAATCACTTCATCACCTTACAAAGCAGAATTGGGAGCTGTGGAACAGGAGAAAAATGCAAAGCAAAATAAACAGGAAAGGAAATTGGTCAAGAAACCCACCGAACCTAATCCTAGCTATCAAAAAGCTAAAGAGAGAAGAAAAAAAAAATTCAAGACGCTTGCATTTTTTGTAATGAACTTTACATTGACTCGAAAGACAAAGAGGTCTGGATTCAATGTAGCAGCTGTCGAGGTTGGGCACATGAAGCCTATATTCAAGTGTTTAAGAAAGCGATATCAATTCCACATGTGACTTTTGTGTTTGATTATTTTTTGTGTCATGCTAGTAATTGTTGAAAAAGATAACAAAATACTTTATCTGAATTTTGATTTTGCATAATCTTCCCTTTTTCTTTGTAATCCAAGTTTTTCTAATAAGGAGGTTTATTAAGTCCTAATTCACATTAGGACTTGAATTTACGCTATTTCTTATGAGTACCCCATTTTACCCAACCGGTTGTCCAAAACGGGGACTTAGCACATTTTTCAGATAAATGTTTTTTCTGCCTATACTAATGATATTTTTTAAAAATAACTTTACCATCTGATAGTCTAAGACATGCTCTAATCAAGAAGTGCTTTGCCGAATTTTCTTTATTTATAGATTTTCTTTTGTGGACAGAGATATGTTAGCGTCCCCGTTTTGGACAACTTTCCCCTACCTTTTTTTAAAAAAGTTTTAATTTTACTCAGCTTTTTCCTGAATTAGATAACAGTATAAGAAACTATTTGATCCTTAAAAGTGCTTTTACCCCCCTTATTTTTAATACTCAAATGAATTTAAAGCTAAGTCTTCCAGTGCATAATAACACACTTTCAGTTTTTTCCAACATTCAGACCAATTCATTACCAATATATATATATATATATATATATATATATATATATATATATTGGGGGGGAGGGGGTTGTAATTGAGAAATTATCACATTTTAAAAATAAAAAAATTTGCATTTTTTAAATGATACATTAAAATTTCAATAATCCGAATGATATGCAAAATTGTTAACAGTTTTGTAAAATTTGTTGTAATGATTTGACTAGAAATGCCGCTAAGTTGATGGCAGAAAAAAAAAAAAAAAAAGAGAGAGAAAAAAATCATATCCATCAGATACACCAATATCAATTGTAAACATTAATAAAATACATTAAAAAAAAAAAAAAAAAAAAAAAAAACAGAATTTAAAAGAAAAGTAGTTGCATTAAATCAAATTCTTTCCAAAACAAAAGAATTCTCTCTCGGACTGTGTAATGTAGTTATTGAAAAAAAGTAATGATATTTGTCAGATAAGGCATGAGTAACGAAATGTTAAACAAGTATTCATTTTGTAACCTATTTCAGTAGAATGTAGCATATAAAATTTACTTAAATGGTATGCGAAAAATCTCAAAGATCTACTGTGTTTTTAAAGAAGCTGCAAGTATCTTGAGAAAGCCATCACATTTTTTTTTTTTTAAACCAACACTAATGAAAAAAAAAATGCATTAATACAAAAACTTTAATGTGCTAAGGTGGTTCTGGAAGTTACATGCCTAAGTAGATATTTATTTTTAAATGTTATAGATTTTTTGGGCTTTGCCACACATTTGGCATACTGGTTTTTCTTTTTTTTGATAGAACAAATTTTTCGGTGAGGGGGGGGGGGACACAAACCATTAACGCCTAGGGTTGCATTTTTGCAACACTTAAAATGTTCAAATTTTATTATAACAAATAACAGTCGTTTTATTGAAAATTTTATGTTACAGAATAATTTTTAAAGTTGTATTTGAAAAGGAATTCTCCCAGAAAATAATGATGAATAGGCTACTTTTGTACACATCCCTGATTTCATTTAGTTACTATATGCACTCAATTGTCAGATTACAACATAAAGTATTGAAATATGGGTTTAAAAAAAAGAAAAAAACTTAATTCTAGTGATTATATAGTGAAACTTTATTCCACTTAGTTAGGATATTAAGATACAAAGAAAACATTCAAATAATTTTTAATTACAGTTTAAAATAGATAATATGAGCAAGATACCAACATTATTCAGAGCAAAATATCTGTCATTAAATTTATTCATACAATCTTCTTTACAATGATACATGTGTTTATTTTACATACTTGTCAACAAAAAACATTCAGTTTAGAAAATACAATATACAAATATATAAAATAAACGGATTATATATAAAAATACTGCCAACTCAATAACCTTTTTAAAAATAATAATCCAATAAGAAACTACCATAGCAGTTCAACCAGGCAAGAAAATATAATGAAATTAAAAACATTCAATTATGTTTTGAACGATATACGAAGATGTCAAAATAATGGAATATTCACAAAATATTGCTCATTCTGTAATAAACTAAACACGCACTGATTAATTTTAAGTAAAGCAGCTTCTCTAGTATATGATCCAACAGTTGTTAATATAAAAATCAAAGCACATGCGACACACGTGAAAAAAGTTACGAACGATACGAAGCCAAGATGGCGATCCACTGATATCAAAGATGTTGCCACGCAAAGGAAGCGCGTACTTATTGAATTCAGGAAATTTTTCGCCCGAAAACTTATTTTTCCCAGGAATCTGAAAAAAAAAACCCGTGAAAACCAGCAACGTTGCTTGAAATAATGCGTAACGTTACGGATTTTTTTTACAGTGTAATGTTTAACCAAATGTGGCTTCTCATCCCGAGCCCCACCTCTCTCTCTGTGTGTGTGAGTGTTTATATGTATATACATATATATATACACAAATTTCCTTTTATTTCCTGAAAAAAATAAAATAAAAATGAACGTGTTTCTTTTTTTTTTTTTTTTTTTTGGGGGGGGGGGGGGACGGGACGGGGAACTGATTTCTCCCTTTTAACATTTTATTAAAAGTTTAAATAAGGGTGTTATTTACTATCTTTTTTATTAATTGTACGATTGAACAAAGCAAAACATATAAATAAATAAATAAATAAAAATAAAAGAGCAAAATTTTCCTCTTGATTAATTAGTGTATCAATTTTCATACAGCTCGATTGAACGGTGCAGTTATTTATAGAGAATTAAAATCTGAAATATTCAAGGTAAAACACAGCAAACCTAAAAACGTCAAATGTCTATCTGAAAGCAAAAGTCCTGTCGTACCAAAATTAATTTTTGTCATGTGGGACCACCTATGATATTTCAGCTCTCAGAATATTTACAATCACAAAATTTTCTTATTTAATGTGTTTAACAAAATGTCATTTTCTTCCTAATAAATTCTCTATTTCTTGAATTTTAAGCATCCAATATAGTTATTTATACTCATAAATATATTTTGAAAAATTCCTTGTATCATTTGTACTCAAATAATTCTAAATAACGTAATAGAAAATGTCGAAATTATAAAATGTTTGAAAATTTTTTGCATAGTCTAAGGTTGACAAATGCGCTTAAAACTCATATAAATCGCTATAAAGATTAAATATTTTTAATTTAAGCTAATTTCGTTTTTTAATCTATTTAACACGATTTCAAAATTATACATTATAATCTATTTCGACAAATATAATACTTATTTACATTCGTTATTACTGGAAACGATATTTATTTTCTTCTACTCCAGATGTATAGATAAATTAATTAGTAAAACGCTTTACAAATATTTAACATCTCTTCTGAATAGTTATAATGAAATGAAATATCATTTGAATAGAACGTCAAAGTATTTGCATTTCACGTAACATTTCCGCTTCAAGTTATTATTAGTTTTATATTAAACATACATATTCTAGTTTAATAAAGTAAAGTACATAACATTTTAATGACGCGTTATGAAGCTATTACTTTAAGGTATAAATGAATTTAAATAAACATGCATGTCTAGAACCAATATAAAGCAAGTTTAATTGCTTTAAATAAATTTATTTTGTTATAGCTGCAGCTGAGTTAGGTAATATATTCAATATCATAGATAAAACTAGCCAATTTAGAAGGCGTTTACACATTCATTTAATTATAATTTCATTTATAAAACATATTAAAAGACAAGTTTTTTTTTTTTTTTTTTTTTTTTTTTATGAATAAAGATTTATAATGTGTAGTTACAAAAACTTTCTTCTTTAAATAGATAGATAAATAGATAATGTAATAAATGATATAATTATTCTGCATTTTTTAAATTGCCAAAGGAAAATTGTTTTCTTCCAGAGAAACATAAACAACAAAAAAAATTAATGGTTAATTATAATAAATCCTACACATTTAAGTTAGGGTGTAAAATAAATTTTTAACACTATCTTTGATAATTAAAATACACATTTTTCCATCTTTGCTTTCAGGAAGTTGTCCCTTGGGGAAATAACTGGTCTCTGGAATAGTCCCACAGGTTTTTGATTTGAAGCCTTGGGGCGGTTAAAACCAATAGAGATTTTTACACATTCATTGATGAATTTTTTCATGACTGTCAAAAACTGGGTGGCAATTCAGATAAAGTTCCGTCTGTACCATAATGTCCAGCAGTTGGCGCATCATGGTGTTCCGTTAATATTAAGTCTCTTCCGTGAATGGGGACCACTGACTGAGCTTCTTCACTTTTACAATCTAGAGAATATCTACAAAGCACACCCTGATTCATAATGTAGACATCTTTTAACTGGGAGTCTGTTTAGATATTGTTATTCCTTGTTGCGTCTTTTATAGCTTCTTGAAAGTTTATGATTGTCTTAATTGTTAAGTGTAGTGCTTAGTTCAATTTCAATTCTAGTTGCCCGAGAATATGAAGAAAATGCTTCCAACTTTTCTTATGTCAAAGACACCCTTCTTAAAAGGTTTAAAGTTAGTGCTGCAAAATTCCGCCAATTATTTTATTCTCATCGTAATCGAAAGATATTACATTGCGTGATTCCTATTTCGAAACTCTTGCGTATTTTGAGAATTATCTCAGTGAGCTGAAAATAGACTCCTTTGATGCCCTTCAAGAACTGATCTTGTCACACCACATCAAGAAAACAGTTTCTACTGACTGTAAGGATGATTAGGAGATACTTGATGATTAGGAGAATCAGCATTTCATATTCATATCAATTTCAATTAGCATTTCATTCAAATATATTTACGTATATTGTTGTATAGATATATACATATGTGCTTTTAATGAACAAAGAAATGGCATGCGAAACATTGACGAATTATTAAAATATTCAAGTAAATGAACAGTTTAACGATATTTTTCTGCATATTAATTTTTAGTATGCTTTCTTGAATTTTAGTAAATTTAAAATATAATATTAGAAATAGTTTTTTTTAAGGTATTAATTGTTTAAAATACAAGCAGACAGACAAAAGAGAATATTGAATGGACATTAAAAAATTAAGTAAATAAATAATAAGTTCAAAATTTTAATTTATTTTAATAGTTAGACTTTTAACTTAATTAGTTAATATTAAAATTTTTCATGAAAAATTCCGTTTTATTTTATTAATTAAGTTCATTTTCGATTAAAAAAGCCTCAAACAATTGTTATTTCTTTAATGGAGTGAAGAAAAATGTAAATTCTGCACCAGAAAGATATATGTAAAAAAAGAATTAAGTGTACTCTATTGAGGGAATAAAAGTAATTATTTATTTTTCTTTATACTCCTCATTATTATATCTAATTAAATTTTTAAGAGAAAATGCAAAGAAAAAGAAATGTAAATATATTTTGACTGGTGGTAGAAGTTGGCGTTTTGCCACATGTCTAATTAAACATACAATGATGTAATAAAAACTGTCCATAAATTAAAATACTTTTTTAATATATATATATATATATATATATATTATAAAAAAAATAAATGTATATTCCTTATCTTCATTCACTTACAAAAGTCATTAAGTCTTATTTAATAAACTTGTCTTTTTATTCTCTGTTGAACAAATGACCTGGATATAAAGAAATTCAGTTTTAAAATCATGAAAAAATAACATTTCTTATTAAATAAGTAAGTATAATATATAAGTATTATATGCATTTATATTATATAAGTGAGAAGGTATTATACTTAAAAGCATGAAAAAAAATAATAATAAAATGAACATATTTACATACGTAATGCACAATAGACTGTAGAAGACAGTGAAGACATCACTGGGGATCTCCTTAATAGAGGGTAAAAACAATAACATGGTACACAGCTGCTAGTAAACACTGAAAAGCAATTCCGTTCTGTACATTTTACAAGAGAAAAAATAATGATTCAATTGTTCAAAATATTATGGATATTTTGAGGAAATATTTAAAAAGAATATAAATAATATTTAATTATATAATACAGAAAAAAAAAAAAAAAAACTAAATAAAAAACGTATATTAAAAATTGATCCAATGCTTAAAGATATTACTTGGATGAAATATATTTAAAAAATGACTTAAATAAATATTTGCAATGAAGAAGCAAATGGCCACACTAAAAAGTTGGCAGACATAAATTAACAAATTTGGTAATTCGAATTTGTAACGTTTAGCATTTACTGTTTGAACTGAATGCAGCCGATTGTGGTGCACAACACCGACGTGTTCTTACCAAACCCACAGTTAATTTCTCTTGCAACGAATATCCAAACTAGACGTTGTGAGGATGTTTGGACGCAACGCACCCATGATTTCCTGTGCTTCAGACTATGGTAGCGAACCAATTTTTCATTATATATCCCACAGCGATGCAAAAATTCCTACAATTTTTAACTTTGAATCCACACTTCACAAATTTTTTAGTGTTTTGCAACATCTTTTTTTCCCCCTTCCCTATAGGTTCGTTTGGTACCAAGTTTCCTATTTTCTCCCCTTCCTCGATTAATGCATCTAAATGTATGTATCTTCAAACTTTTTTGATTGACCTGAACGCATTTTAACACTCACCTCAAAATCGTTGTTTTGGATCGTCGAAACAAATCTTTACTCGTTGCTTTTGACAAAGAATGTTTTCTAAACACTTCCTTTAGCAAAAGGTGATATTCTGCAAGTAGTTTTTTACTTTTTTCCGATATATATAGAGAGAAAGTATTGGATTCATGAAATTTTTCGAACACTAATTTTCGATGAATTCACATGTTTTGGAATGTCTTGAACACGATTTGACTGTATTTAGAAAATGTCTGTGTTGTTGTGATATTTAATCTCAGAACACTTTTATTGACTTTCGTTTTTTCTTGTTCCGGACTTTCATTTTGTTTTTTGCTTCCCGCCAACTGATTGTTTGGTGCACCTGCCGCATCACGTGACGATGTGTCGCGTCTATCTACGAGTACACTGTAATACTTTTTTTTTTTTTCAATCATGTAACTTTTGTTATTCGGAACTGACGTTCCATTTTCTTATTCTATTTAATCATAATATTTTTTTGTCTAAGATGAATAAATAAAAAGGCTAAACATCTAGGCATTCTTTCATTACGCAGCAATGTGTGAATTATCCTAAATAGTAATTGATCTACATATTATGTAAGAATTTCACAGTCTAATCAACATTCATTATAGGAAAAGAAGTAGTTATTGTTTAAAAACAGAAGTCCTATAAAATATATATCCATGTATTTTCCATCTAATTTCAAGTGTACAATCTGATGATAAGTAAGGAGATTGTTCTTCATCAATGGAATATATGATTACCTGTGACAACCCAGGTAAGTCAAACTTTACTTAATTATATGACTGTTGTTTTTACAAAGAATTATTAGTAAGAATTATTTGTTATAAAATATATTTAAAATAACTAATTTGAGGAAGCTGCGAATTCATGCCTTCATTTATATAGTATTCTTGCAACAGATTATGAGACTGAAGTGACACTAAATTGAAAGTATTGAAAAGTAATTAGAATGATATTTAAGTTTATCTTCTTCTTCTAGTACTTATTTTTATGAAAACTATTTAATTTTATTTTCTTCTTCAAGTACTATTTATCCAAACTGTGTTGATTTCAAATATTAAATGAATATTTACGTATTGAACAAATATTAACAAAACTATTACAAAAATTTTGTTTAAGTATGTCAGCAACAAAAGATATACAAATTGAACCGCTGAATTCCACAAATTATAATGTGTGGAAGTTTCGTATTGAAATGTACTTGCAAAAAGAGGATCTTTTTACAGTCATTACTGACGATCCTCCCAACCCAATAACCGATCAGTGGCGTTCAAAAAATAGAAAAGCCAGAGCTATTATCAATTTACTTATTGATAATGAACAAATCGTTTACGTTATGAATCTAGATACAGCACGAGAGTGCTGGAATGCTCTGCGCCAAGTCCACGAAAGATCATCGCTTACCAGTAAGCTTTTCTTACTTAGGAAACTTTATTCTATAAAATTAATTGAAGGTGGTGATGTTAACCAACATATAGCTGATATATATAAAACACGCGACAGACTCACCGCCATAGGTGAAGTCATAGATGAATCGCACCTAGCTGCATTAATGCTATGCTCACTCCCTCCTTCGTATGACGTTCTCATAACAAGTCTCGAATCGAGAGACGAAGCGCAATTGACACCTGAATATATACGAAACAAATTGGCTGATGAATATGCCAAAAGGCTAGAAAACAAAACTGTCCATAACTCAGCGTTAAAAGTCCAATACCATAACAAATCGGAGAAATTCTGCAAATACTGTAAGAAAAGTAACCACAATATTGAAGAATGTTATAAGTTAAAAAATAAAAATAATTCTGCTGTTAAAAGTCACAGTAAAAATTTCAACAAAAAACCCAACTTCAGATCCAACATATGCTCTCAGAACAATGAGAAGCCAGATAGCGCTCAAATTGCAGAGGGGACCAATAAACCAAAAGCTGATAAATTGTATTCTTTTTATGTTGGAGATAAAACTGTAAATTGGGTGGTTGATTCAGGGTCGTCTTCACATATCTGCAATGATAAACTAAAATTTCGCGAACTTAAAAATAACGTTTCTAACGTCACTATCGCGAACGGCACGCAGCTAAAATCTTTGGGTTCCGGTACTGTGGATTTGTATACCGTAAATTCGGAAAAAACACAGAACAAAATAACACTTAAAAATGTTCTTTATGTCCCTGAAATAGAAACTAACTTAATTTCTATAAAAAGAGCAACAGAGAATGGTTGTATCGCTGTATTTGATGATAAAACCTGTAAAATTGTAAATCAGGGAAATACATGCATTGAGGGATATGTGAAAAATAACTTATATGAATGTCAATTAAATTATTCTGAAAACAAACACACAGCGAACATTGTAATACAAACTTGTGATAACGAAAATTGCATAAACAAGTGGCATGTGAAACTTGGCCACAGAAATACTAACCACATTAAAGATTTAGTTAACAAGGACATGGCTGTGGGTATAAAATTAAATGATTGCAAACCTAATACTGAATGTAAAACATGCATAATGTCAAAATTAACTGATTCACCTTACCCCAAAGCTGCACAATTTAGAGCCTCCGTACCACTCGAACTGGTCCACACAGACTTATGTGGCCCTATGAAAACCCCCACTGTAGGTGGAAAATATTACTTTCTTACATTTATAGACGATTACAGTCGTTATACTATTATATATTTGCTAAGAAATAAGTTTGAGGTATTTTCTAAGTTAAAGGAATATGTGGCTATGACCGCAAACAAATTTGGCCGAAAAGTGCAAGCAATTCGCTCCGATAACGGGGGTGAATACACTAGCATGGAAGTAAATGAATTTTTGAATGAAGAAGGAATTGAGCACCAGTTTACCGTTCCTTACTCTAGTGCTCAGAACGGCGTGGCAGAACGTAAAAATCGTACGCTGACCGAAATGGCTCGCTGTCTGCTTAAAGACAGTAATTTACCGAATTCCTTTTGGGGGGAAGCCGTAAATACTGCAAATTACATACAAAATAGGCTCCCGACCTCCTAATGCGACTCAACTCCTTACGAAAAATGGACCGGCCGTAAACCCGATTTGTCAAATATAAAAGCATTCGGATGTCGCGCATACGCATATGTACATAAAATACATAGGGGAAAACTGGATAGCACCGCTCAAGAAAGAATTTTTGTGGGATATGATAATCGTAGCAAAGGTTACAGAATTTGCACAAATAATAAAAATGTAATAATTAGCAGAACAGTAAAATTTTTGGAAGATGAGAATAGAGAATCCCACAATAATGAAACATCACAAATCAAGAATGAAAATTCAAATGATGAAATTCCGGTGTCCAAATTACCAATATTAGATACTGATATAAATATAGATATAGCGGGCGATAACGATAGTCCGGATGACACGCAAACTCTGCCGCGACGATCACAACGATTAAATAAAGGTGTTTCGCCCGACAGATTTGCATTTGCTGTAAATGACAAAAGAATTGATGAGCCTAAGTGTTTTGATGATATACTAAAAATTCAAAACCCAGCTGAAAAAGAAAATTGGCTGAATGCCATACTCGACGAAATGAATTCACTCAGACAAAACAATACTTGGGAACTTGTTGACGCTCAACCAGGGACCAAAGTAGTAGGGTGTAAGTGGGCGTTCAAGGCCAAATACAATAGCCAAGGACAAGTCGAGAAATATAAAGCCAGGCTTGTTGCCAAGGGTTTTTCTCAAAAATACGGGGTGGACTATGACGAAACTTTTGCACCAGTTGCATCGCATACCACTCTAAGAAGTTTCTTGACCATGTCACTATATAAAAATTTGAATCTAAGGCATGTAGATATCAAAACTGCTTTCCTACATGGAAATTTGCAAGAAGATGTATACATGCATCAACCCGAGGGTTATGTTATCCAGGGCGAAGAAAATAAAATATGTAAGTTAAAGAAAGCGATATATGGCTTGAAACAAGCCGCTAAAGCGTGGAATTTGAAAATTAATGAATCATTGTGTAAATTAGAATTTAAACAAAGTCAACATGACAAGTGTTTATATATCCGTAACAAAGATAACACAGAAACTTACATTCTTGTGTATGTTGATGACCTACTTATAGCTGGTAAAAATCACAATATTGACATACTAATTAATCAACTTAGGGAAGAATATACATTAACCGACCTTGGGGAAGCCAAATATTACCTCGGAATAAATATAGAAAGACCTTGTAAAGGGGTAATTACGCTTGATCAAAATAATAAAATACGAGACATTGTAACCAAATTTGGGCTAGATAACGCACGGCCCTCTGACACACCGATGGAACCAGGGTATATAAAATTAACTGATAATGACAATCTCTTACCAAACAACACAATGTACAGACAGGCTATAGGCGCGTTACTTTACATTTCTACAGTATCGCGACCTGATATAAGTGTTGCCGTTGGCATCTTAAGCCGTAGAAACGAAAATCCTAGAGCGAAAGACTGGGAGGCAGTTAAAAGGGTTATTAGATATTTGAAAAATACCCAAGATATTAAATTAAAACTTTGTAACTCTGGTGAACCTGTTCTTAGAGCATATTCGGATTCGGATTGGGCCAATGACCCAAGTGATAGAAAGTCCATCTCAGGAAATTTATTTATATTGGATAAAAATCCAATATTTTGGACTTCGAAGAAACAGTCCTGTGTGTCCATGTCTTCAGCAGAGGCTGAGTACGTCGCAGCTGCGAGTTCTGCACTTGAAATACAGTGGCTCAACAAACTACTGGATGATTTAAATTTGCCGCAACAATGTCCTATAGTGTTGTACCAGGACAACCAATCTACCATCAAGATTGCTGAAAATGATAAATTCCACTCCAAAACAAAACACTTACAGCTGAGATATCATCTTCTGCGAAACCTAATACAAGAAGGCCTAATCAAGCTTCAATACAAACCTACCAAAGAAATGACCGCCGATACCCTAACAAAAGCTCTGCCAAAAACTGATTTTAATAGACATAGAAATGCATTAATGAGTAATTGAAAAATTTCTGAGCTAAAGAGGGGGTGTTGTGATATTTAATCTCAGAACACTTTTATTGACTTTCGTTTTTTCTTGTTCTGGACTTTCTTTTTGTTTTTTGCTTCCCGCCAACTGATTGTTTGGTGCACTTGCCGCATCACGTGACGATGTGTCGCGTCTATCTACGAGTACACTGTAATACTTTTTTTTTTTTCAATCATGTAACTTTTGTTATTCGGAACTGACGTTCCATTTTCTTATTCCATTTAATCATAATATTTTTTTGTCTAAGATGAATAAATAAAAAGGCTAAACATCTAGGCATTCTTTCATTACGCAGCAATGTGTGAATTATCCTAAATAGTAATTGATCTACATATTATGTAAGAATTTCACAGTCTAATCAACATTCATTATAGGAAAAGAAGTAGTTATTGTTTAAAAACAGAAGTCCTATAAAATATATATCCATGTATTTTCCATCTAATTTCAAGTGTACAATCTGATGATAAGTAAGGAGATTGTTCTTCATCAATGGAATATATGATTACCTGTGACAACCCAGGTAAGTCAAACTTTACTTAATTATATGACTGTTGTTTTTACAAAGAATTATTAGTAAGAATTATTTGTTATAAAATATATTTAAAATAACTAATTTGAGGAAGCTGCAAATTCATGCCTTCATTTATATAGTATTCTTGCAACATGTTTGTCTGCTAGTGCATCAGAAATTTTGCGTATGCTATATCTCACAAACCAATGAATGAAATTTAAACAAACTTGGTATTTAGTGGAACATTGATATAAATTGGTGCCAAATGGATTTGGGGATGAATCACTCAACAGGTGGCGCTGTGTTTCAATTTTTCTTAATTTTTAATATGGCAGTATAGGACAAAATTTCGCATAAATGTACATAAGGAGGGTTATTTTTATCATGTGACTGTAAAATTAATATGAATTATTGATAATAGTAGTAGTTAACTAGGAAAAAATGTTTGTGCGTGTAGGAGCAAATTTTCCCCCCAGTGGAATGTACCCAAGGAGGTGTAATTTTCCAATATGGGTATCTTTCGAAAGATTTTGTCAATATCTTTAAAATGAATGGTTGAACTATAGATCTGTGATAGGAAAAAAGTTTGTGCATGTGGGAGCATTTCTTCTCCCCCTGGAGGGAAGTATCCCACAGGAAGTGTAAATTTTCAATATGGGTATCATTAGAAATATCTCGTCAATACCTCTAAAATGAATGGTTGAACCATAGATCTGTGATAATTTAATTAAGAATTATCGATTTTTTTCATTTCCTAAGAAAAAAGAAAAAAAGAAAATCGCATTTTCTTATTTTGGCACAAAACTAACTTTCATTTGGCTTTTAGTGTTATAATTAGTGTAATAAATCGTCTGCATTTATCATTTAAAATAATTTTCATAAATTATAATTTAAGAAATAATTTGTACTGCATGAATTTGAGTAAAATTTTATCGAAGAATCTCTTCTGTTGTTCGCAACATACTAGTTTTGAGATGCAAAGAAAATATTAAAAATTTCCACAGTTGGTAGTTTTTAGATACACAACGACACGTTCAAAGTACTAAATTGGTGCTTTCTATTAAAGACATTTGAAAGTCACACACAGATATGGAAGTTTATTTATTATACTGTTAAATATTCCTAGTGTCAATGACCGCTTTGCTGCAATAGCATAACTAGTGCCCTCTCTTCACCAACAGCGAGGAAAACTGAAATTACCAATATAATAAATCTGCGCATTGAATTAGCCTGCAGATTTTTATCTATGTTTTTAGAGATAAAGTTACATGAAGTATTGTTTGATTGCAGGATTTTGCGCTAAATTAGTGAGTACAAAATGTAGATTAATTGAAATATTTATGTATCTAAAAAACCATGTATATATATATATATATATATATATATATATATATATATTGTAATTTATATTATGAATCTTTTCTGTAAAATATTAGCATAAAAGTAAAAATCAATAATAAGAGAGATATATTTTTTAAAAGCAAAAATTTTATTTTTCACTTTTAATAACATATGCAATAAAAAATATTTTCTTTTATCTTTTTATTATTTGTGTTTTTAATTGAAAATTTAGTGTATTTGGTTCATACTTTTTTCTTATGCATAGTTTTTTTTAACGAAAATAAAATATGATAAGTTAAACTCCCCCTAATACTTTGCCTTAAGAAAAAAAACCCTAAATATATTATTCTAGCGATTTCTTCCCTTTTATTATAGTATTTTTACAAAATATTTATTCAAAATTGAGAAGTATTTTTCTGTGTACTGATATATTGAAATTGTCTAAATTTAAGAGAGTTACATATCCTGTAATACGTATTAATTACATTTATAATCATTAATATCAAAATTAGTTATATATATATACATACATACATTCATATAAGGTAGTTTGGGGGAAGACGCCATACATGAGGATGTTTTGCTTAATACAGTCAAAAACTAAAATGATATGATTAAAAAAAAAAAAAAAAAAAAAAAAAAAAAACATGTTCTTTAATGTTTATGGAAAGCTACCTATGAATTAAAAATAACTATGAAAAAACAAATTTGTAAAATGAATTTTTTTTTTTTTTTTAATATTTTGCTGAATCTAATAAGGCTACAAGTTTGAATGTTAGCCTATACAATTTAGTGCAAATTATCACAGTTGCATTCTTCGTGCTACCATTTCTTGCATTCGATGTTCAAAACTAGTGGAGGCAACAAATTTTCTGTGCTGGTGGAGAGAACTGCTGGTGACAGTCGACTGTCTGCTGTTGGAAGCAGCTGCTCGTGTACGCCTTTTGTCACATGCGACCTTTCTGAAAGCAATAGCTGTTTCATTGCTGGAACGAACAGAAATAGCACACGCTAGATCTGGGGTTGTTTGTGGGTGTCAAGGAATCCCAGTAGCATAAAACACAGAAGTTCCGTTTACTACTGTGGCTGCATTGCTCCGAGCTGTATTCAGGAAGATCCTTACTGAAAACTTAAAAGTTTGTTAAAATAATATTATAAAAATTACTAGTTGGTCAAAATTTGACGGCTTAATAACATTAAGTGCAGTTGAAATTCTCTTAAAGCACACCAGTGGAGAACCACTGTTTTAAGCGAACTGCTTTAAATTGAGTGTTAGTTTTGTATGTAGTTGTCACTCTGTGACAGAATATAATGCAGTCAATTTATTGAATACAATTAAAACAATCTTTGTATTATTCAACCAAACAAAAACAAGTTGAAAATTTATGAAATATTTTTAAAAATCTGATATGGAACAACCACATGAATTACCCTCTATTACACATGCTGTAAACCAGGGGTGAAACTAACAAAAATGCAAAAAGCCTGAAAACTGCTACTTGGATGCAGATTTAATGGCAGACAGACACTTATCAATAATATATCATACAATTATTATTAAAAGTATTTATTTATTCCCATTACAAATAATATTTAGGGATTTCTAAATAATACATAAGGTAAATTAAACATAAAAAAAGATAAATAATTATAAAAACTAAATAATTTATCATGAAATTCAGAGGCAGCAAAGTTTTTTAAAATCCTGAATTCAGATGTAGTAGAGATGGCCAATGTGTTGGTGTGCCGAAACGTCATTAGTATGTCGTAGAGTCGACATGATACTTTGTGCAGAATATGACATGGTGTCAAAGTTTGGCACATTTTTTTCATTCTCCTCAACGGTATTTATATAAACATATATATACATACAGTGGTCAGACAAGAAATGTACATCATTTTTTAACTGCTAACCAAATAATCTCCTGAAAGCGAGTTGAAGTGTCGACAAAGTAAAATGTATCGAAATGCCCATCACTAAGATGTAGCCCCTGAAAAGTTTTACACCTGTCTAAACTCTTTTTCGAGACAGTGTGATTCGAAACGAAAAAGTTGACATAATTATTTACTCTTACTAACTTTCCTGTGATAACCAACTAATGTATATGCAACTGAAGACTTCTATGACATACTATTGGTGAACCAGTGTTTCAGCAGAATACATAAAATTTTAGTAAAAGACGAGAAGAGTAAAACTGACAAAAAGCACACAATGTAGAAACTAAAAAGGGAAGAATAATTTAATAAAGCTTTTCTTAAAATAAAAAAAAGAATGCGCATTTATTACTCCAAAACTTACCTTAACTCACCTCTTTTTGGTTAAATCCTAATAATCGATTGCTTCGTTTAGTAATAAACTCTGTAATAAGCACATAATAATATATATGTATGTGTATATGTATATATATATATATATATATATATATATATATATATATATATATATATATATATATATATATATATATATAAGACCCCTCCTCCTTTTACACCCGTGCTTGGGACCGGTGTTGGCGGAGTTACAAACACACACGCAAAATTACACTCATTCATACATGCAGGCAGTCAATAAAAAAAATAGACATAAATACATAATGGATCTGGTGAGGAAAAATGACAGAAATTGAAAGAGTTGTAATATAATCCCCAGATTGATAATTTTTCAAAATTGGGCCAAAATCACAGCAAAAGGACAGTACTTTCTTTTTAATAAACAAATTGAATTTCATATGAAAAGCAGCATCTTAATTATTTAAAGTTAAATTGGCTTTTATTAAAAAACAAATTTAATTTCATATTAAAAACTTCTAAATTCTAAAATTGCAAATATATGTATATATATGTCAGGGGAGGTAATCTACCAAGGTAATCTACCTTTCTAGGTAATCTACCAAGAAAATATAAAACATTTATAGATTAGAAAAAGAAAAAAACGAATTTTTTTATCAGGTGGTGGGGAAGTCCGCGTGAACACCCATTAAAATAACATATTTATTTACGTAAAATCCTCAGACACAGGTTTGACAAAATAGACGTAAGTGTCATAACAGGAAGTATTTAAAAAAAGAGGAAAAAAAAACCAAATACTGCATTGCTATTGAAATATACACATATTAAAAAATAGGGCGGCTAGTATTGGAACATTTCTAAATTCCCTGACTATTTTTTGCCATTTTTCCTCAATTATGCTGTTTACTGCTACTTCTTTTTTTTTTTTTTTTTTTTTTTTTTTTTTTTAATGCAATCTTAAAAACACTTCTGAGGAATTAGGGGATGTCATCCTCATTTAACTTAGATTTAAGCTTAACTTAATTACTTAATAAAGTGAGCACGATACTTGAATATAAAATAAATAAAGAGCTTTTATTTAGAGCTTAATGAAAAGGTGGGCGTTGGACTATAATCACAATCAGTACTTTTATAAACTTAAAAGGGCAGCCTTCATAAATACTCTAACTATAAACAATTAACCATAATTAATCTCAACTGCTTCAACTAACGTCGTTACCTCTAACGACTATATTAATCTTTCGTTAGTGGGAGGATTTCCTTACCCACTATACTACTCGACAAGCTATCTTCTAAGAACTAACTCCATTAATCAACTGAATCCTAAACTCTACACATTCACGTGTTATTCGTAAAGTGCGAATTTCATTTGTAGCGTTACGCTAACTTTACTTTACCTCACAGTTCCTCCCCAAAAGACAAAAATTTCACGTAAAAATCCACAACGGGTTTTTACCCGTGAAAATTGTAAGGTAATGTTATGCTATACAACTGAAAAATAGTCGCAGTTACTTACTGCTTAAAATTAAATTCCATAATACTTTAGAAAAACAGGGGGGAAATCTTAAATTAAACTGCCCAACAATAACTATTGGCTTTTAAAATCTAATAATCAAAAAAAAAATTTAAGAGCGCCGGGCTGAAAACCCATTCACTTAGAAAAATTTATGATAAGAAATTTTAAGCTCAGTCTAAGTAGTTTTACAATGGAAAACCCTTGCGCTAAACTTAGTGAAAGGTAGTCCAACGGTACAGCGGGGATGACAAGCACATCTTTCCTTAAACGGAAAGGAAAAAATTTCACGAAATGGAAAATAATTTTAGTACAGAAGGATCCCTTAAACGAAAAATTCTAATTCACTATCCACCACTTAAGCAGCTTCTCTCCTTTCTACTTCCCTAAGCAGCTACCTAAGCCTCCTAAAACAATCTTCCTTCTCCTTTTATATAAATCACTTTCCAAAATATTAGCATATCGCAAATTACAATTTCGTTTATCATAAGAACTAACTCCATTAAGCAACTGAATCCTAAACTCTACACATTCACGTGTTATTCGTAAAGTGCGAATTTCATTTGTAGCGTTACGCTAACTTTACTTTACCTCACAGTTCCTCCCCAAAAGACAAAAATTTCACGTAAAAATCCACAACGGGTTTTTACCCGTGAAAATTGTAAGGTAATGTTATGCTATACAACTGAAAAATAGTCGCAGTTACTTACTGCTTAAAATTAAACTCCATAATACTTTAGAAAAACAGGGGGGAAATCTTAAATTAAACTGCCCAACAATAACTATTGGCTTTTAAAATCTAATAATGAAAAAAAAAATTAAGAGCCCCGGGCTGAAAAACCATTCACTTAGAAATATTTATGATAAGAAATTTTAAGCTCAGTCTAAGTAGTTTTACAATGGAAAACCCTTGCGCTAAACTTAGTGAAAGGTAGTCCAACGGTACAGCGGGGATGACAAGCACATCTTTCCTTAAACGGAAAGAAAAAAATTTCATGAAATGAAAATAATTTTAGTACAGAAGGATCCCTTAAACGAAAAATTCTAATTTACTATCCACCACTTAAGCAGCTTCTTTCCTTTCTACTTCCCTAAGCAGCTACCTAAGCCTCCTAAAACAATCTTCCTTCTCCTTTTATATAAATCACTTTCCAAAATATTAGCATATCGCAAATTACAATTTCGTTTATCATAAGAACTAACTCCATTAAGCAACTGAATCCTAAACTCTACACATTCACGTGTTATTCGTAAAGTGCGAATTTCATTTGTAGCGTTACGCTAACTTTACTTTGCCTCACAGTTCCTCCCCAAAAGACAAAAATTTCACGTAAAAATCCACAACGGGTTTTTACCCGTGAAAATTTTAAGGTATTGTTATGCTATACAACTGAAAAATAGTCGCAGTTACTTACTGCTTAAAATTAAACTCCATAATACTTTAGAAAAAGAGGGGGGAAATCTTAAATTAAACTGCCCAACAATAACTATTGGCTTTTAAAATCTAATAATGAAAAAAAAAAATTAAGAGCGCCAGGCTGAAAAACCATTCACTTAGAAAAATTTATGATAAGAAATTTTAAGCTCAGTCTAAGTAGCTTTACAATGTAAAACCCTTGCGCTAAACTTAGTGAAAGATAGTCCAACTGTACAGTGGGGATGACAAGCACATCTTTCCTTAAACGGAAAGAAAAAAATTTCATGAAATGAAAAAAATTTTAGTACAGAAGGATCCCTTAAACAAAAAATACGATCATTAATTACAAAATTCAATTTAACTGGTGCAAAATGATAAGAAAAAAAAAGTCTTTATTTTGCAGAGTTCATCAAAGAAAAAAAAATCAGTTTTCTATCAGATGTATCTTGAAAGGCATCCACTGCTGGCATGCGTCCAAGAAACTCTTTCTACTTCAGAACTCAAAAATACCTGGCAAAGTTCCAGAAAGACCTACTTCTGATTTCAAAGTAACAATTGAAGAAATCAGACTGTATGTTCAGATTAACGACTGGACATCAGAATCATCACAGCATTTCTAAAATGTAAAACTTTTTTTTACAGTAGAGATCAAAAATAGAAAGTAAACTACAACTTGTAGATAGATAAGAGTATGACATATTAAATTTTATAAATAAGCAATATTTTCCACCTAGCTATTTGCACAATGGAAAAAAAACGAAATTGTTAGTTTAGTAAAGTTAGTTGTTAAACACGAATTTACATGCAAAATAGCTAAAAAAATTCTCTTTAACCCTATACTAATAATACATACATAGAACTTTTAGTTGAATACAAAAGTTTTAACAATAAAAAAATATCCATTTTATACAATTTATACAACATATAGAAAAACATAGATAGTGAATATATATACAAATGTTCAAAAAGGTTTTTACCAAAAACTGCCGTTGATGGCTACAAAATAGAAAAACATTAGAGTACATACATATAGATCATGTAAAAAACTATAGGGAGGGAAATTTATATACAAAGGGAAGAAATTTTTTTTTATCGTACTAAACACTGCAGGTGATGGCTGTAAGTAAAAAAAAAACATTTAAGTACATACATGCATATATTGTATAACAGAAAAAAAATTATGACATGTAAACAAAACATGAAATTTCCGGAGTTGAAATTCATGCTCTAAGTTTAAATTTAGATTTTTGAAATTTAAGAAAGTTCATTGCTTTCAGATAATGGTTGAAAGTACAAAAGGCTTCACTACATGTCCTAGATTTTATGACTGCTCTGCTAGAAAAACACTCTATAATGGAAAAAATATAGAACCATAGCACCTGACATATTGATTCCTTTATATCAGCAAAAGCAGAGATGCGGGTCAGACTGGCCTGTGGAGTTGCTGTAGAGATGTCAGCGCTGGTGGCTTTCAGAACGGAGTCCGGCATCGGAGAGGCACTTTTCTGGGACGGACTCGAACCCGGTACCTAGTCACTGTCCATAGTTCCAGGAGAGGGTTCCGCTCGCTCTCTACTCGTTGAGGTCGAGGTCCTGGAGGGCTTACAAGCTTTAGAATATTGGAATGCAGTAGTCAAAATCACTTTTTTTGTTACTTTGTCGTTTAAACTAGCGACATAGTTATCTGACTTTTCCGTTCGATTTACGACTTTATCGTTGAATTTATGTACTAATGTGCAGAACTAAAGTTAGTTAACACTGCATTTTGAAATGTATTACTTTCATTTACATTAACTACTAATTTTCTTTAAAAGTAGTTGCGAGATATTTAGAAGCACAGTGGTTAAACTTTTCACTTTCTTTTACCACAGTTTCTGTGAAAATAAAAGAATCTGTCGACATGACAGAACTGTTTTAGTTACTGTTTTAGAACTTAAATGTAAATTAGCAGGAGATGCATTTAAACTACTAGAAAAATTTGTTGGCTTAACAGTTTCAAAACCTAAATTTGAGGTATTGGCGGAAGGATTAGCCGCAATATTTAATGATTTGCCACTTTCGCTCAGTTTAACGGTTTCAGCCGCCACATTTATTTTACTTGCATTTTCGTTTACAACTCCCGTCGCTACACTAGATAATTTGTCGGATTTTTTATCCGTATCCAAAGACTGAATAGCCGTCTTAAATTCGTCGGTATTGCTGTTTGAAAGCAAAGTTTGCTCGTTTGCTTCAACTTGTAGTTCACTTTTGCTACTGGAAATACAGTTTCTATCGCCAGTTTTAGGTTGATTTAATTTACTCGAGCTTGCTTCCTGTGACTTAATAACTTGTTGTGGTTTTTCCACATCTCTTATAACCACTTTCCACTGACTTTTTTTAGGGGGGGTGGAACGTTCATGCTCCAATCTTAATCTATCATACCGAGTGGCAAAGAGACTTATAACTCTACTTTTTAAATCCTCATAGGTTGGATTTGGGCTAAGTGAATGGCGGGTGATTAAATCATGCCACTGTCTTGGTTCACCTCTTAAGGAACATTTTAACCAAGTATATTTTTCGGCAATATCAATTTTATAAAAGTTAAAAAAATATTCAAGCTCATCAAAAAATTGAAGCACACTAGTAGTGCCATCAAAAAATACTCGCTCGGGGGAGGGGGGGGGAGAGTCGAACTGATTTGGGCGCCACTGTGAGGAATTAGACGCCATACCTCAATCGTAGATCTTATTTAACTTTACTTAATGAAGTGACAAAGTGAGTGCGAGACTGAATTATAAAATAAATAAAGAGCTTTTATTTAGAGCTTAATGAAAAGGTGGGCGTTGGACTATAATCACATTCAGTACCTTTATAAACTTAAAGGGGCAGCCTTCATAAATACTCTAACCATAAACAATTAACCATAATTAATCTCAACTGCTTCAACTAACGTCGTTACCTCTCACGACTATATTAATCTTTCGTTAGTGGGAGGATTCCCTTACCCACTATACTACTCGACTAACTATCTTCTACTATAGCCGCTCGCTACTAACTCCTTTGACCTCCTACTACTTCTTATTCACTATCCACCTCTTAAGCAGCTTCTCTCCTTTCTACTTCCCTACGCAGCTACCTAAGCCTCCTAAAACAATCTTCCTTCTGCTTTTATATAAATCACTTTCCAAAATATTATCATATCGCAAATTACAGTTTCGTTTATCATAAGAACTAACTCCATTAATCAACTGAATCCTAAACTCTACACATTCACGTGTTATTCGTAAAGTGCGAATTCCATTTGTAGCGTTACGCTAACTTTACTTTACCTCACACACTTCCTATTTAACTTTAATGACGTCTAAGAATTTATTTAAGTAAGGCTTCCCCATAACATGGCAACTTTTTTACAAACATAAATACAGCCAAAACCAGTTACTGAATCGACGAAATTTATACTGTGATTAACTTTCAAATAATCATATCCTACTTGTCCCAGTTCGCCATACACCTTCCAGCAATTTCGAAATATCATCATTCCTGGTTGTAAATAATGCTTTATTATACTAAAGTATTTTATGACTTATTGTGCACTGCTACCAAAAAACCTCTTTTGAGTCCCCCCCCTCCCCCCCCCCCTAAAAAAAAATATGTGATGATCTTTATTTATATTTTCTTTTCCCGAATTTAGATTCACTCGCTTGAACATATTTCCGCAATCATCATCCTCAATTTTTTCCCAACAATGGTTTAAGGTAATCTATAATTATTTCATGAATGAAATTCCTCCAATTGGTAAGCATGCGACAAAGCCCCCCACCCCTCAAAAAAAAAAAAAAACTGTTGCCTAATATATCTACAGTTTTAATTCCAATGCGTACTGTGAAGTCGTTCCTTCACATATATGAGTTTTAATTATAACTTTAAATAAAGGCAATAAGTAATTATTATATTTTCAATAAATTAAATGGCTAATAAAAATAGATAACGAAATTCTAAATTACTTTTATTTATTCGCTTTTGTCTATAATAGATATCTTAATTCTAATAATACTTTATCCCTTATGCTATTAATAAATCTTCTGAGAACAAAATCCTATTCCTTTTAAATAACATCTCTCAGAATTATAAACTCTTCTAAATCATTTAATAAATAAAAGTAATTTAGAATTTCGTTATCTATTTTTATTAGCCATTTAATTTATTGAAAATGTAATAATTACTTATTGCCTTTATTTAAAGTTATAATTAAAACTCATATATGTGAAGGAACGACTTCACACGTACCTCAAAAGTTAACAGAGAAATTTTCACTAAATTTAGTTTGCTGCACCCAAACCACGACCCACAGATTACCAATTCTTGCGTGTTTCATTTTATTTCACTATGCCTGCAAAAATTAGCATTGCCAAACTTGTTTTTTTACCAATAACTTTATCTCATTATTAAAATTTTTATATTAGCAGTTTTAATTAAGCTAACATCCCTCAAAATACTTAATAACAAATCCTTATCAATCAACTTTGAAAAAAAAAAAAATAAATAAATAAAAATAAAAATACTATTTCAAACACCATTTTCAGTTTCACCAAAAGCAGATCTATTTCCGAAAAAAAACAAATTGCTGCTTTTGCAGCAAAACATTTTTATAGTCAAAATCTGAAAAGGAAATCATAGCCAATAAGATGCGAGCCTCAACATGTGTTTAACAAAGATCATCAAAGCCGAACTGATAGCTACTAGAAGAGTTTTTTTGCAAATTTTCTTAGCTAAACGCTAAGAAACTTCTGAAAATATAAGCAATTATAGAATGTATTTTATTATTATTATTATTATTTTATTATTATTAAATATTTCGATAAAATATTTTTTTTATTAAGGCTGTACATCAGTCAGATAGCTCTCTTTCTCCTTTCCCATGTTATCCAATGGGATTTTCGTTGCTTCGTTTTATTAAAATATCTCATTCAAAATAGCACCCTTTCTCCCTTCCCATGTTATCCAGTGGGATTTTTGTCGCGTCGTTTATAAAGATATTTTATTAAAAAATGAACTTTTTCGAATTCTGTTTTTTGAATATTACTCTTTGAACGGGTCGCCTTTTAGCTTGGTGAACAATTTTTTGAAAAAATTAATTTAAATATTTGATTTCAATAAGTAAATTATGGACTCTAAGTAAAATATTTAAATTTATTTTTTCAAAAAATTGTTCACTAAGCTAAAAGTCGACCTGTTCAAAGAGTAATATTATTCGAAAAAGTTCATTTTTTAATAAAATTTTTTTATGAAACGACGCGACAAAAATTCCGCTGGATAACATGGGAAGGGAGAAAGGGTGCTATCTGACCGATGTAAAATAAAGTTTTATCATCAGTAATTTTACAGTGACAGTTTCTTTATAGAATTATACAATATTGGATAGTTTATTACTTTTTTTCTGTAGCATTTATTTTTTCTCTTCCCTTTTTCTTTATTTTTTATTAACACTTTCCAACAAGGTTGAAAAGTGTTTATGACTTCGGTTTGTCTGTCTGTCTGTCTGTCTGTCCGCGCTCTAACTCCCGTAAATATTTATGGAATTTCCTGAAACTGATATATGCTATTCAAGTTCACTATCGGACGGTCCCTATTGAAAATGGAGTTTATACCTCTACTGGTTTGTGTACAGGGACAGCCGAAAGTATTTCAAAGCATTGTGTTCTATGAGAGGTATTTCTACAAACCCTATTTTCATACCTTACTGTAGACATACCTTAATGAAATTGAAATATGTTATTCAAGTTCTCTATCGGACGTTCCCTATTGAAAATGGAGTTTATACCTCTACTGGTTTGTGTACAGGGACACCCGAAAGTATTTCAAGGCATTGTGCTCTATGAGAGGTATTTCTATAAATCATTTTTTAAAACCTTTACTCTAGACATATCTTAATGAAATTGAAATATGTTATTCAAGTTCATTGTTGGATGTTTCCTGTATGAAATGGAGGAAATACCACCATGGGGTTATACACAGGGACACTCAAAAGTATTCCAAAGCATTGCGTTCTATGAGAGATATTTATTTAAATCAAAATTTAATAACTTTACTTTCCACGAAATACGTTTTAGGAAATTGAAATATGTTATTTATATGCACAAAAGAATGCTTTGCATAGAATATAGCATAATTAGCATTATATTTACAGGGTGGCACAAAAATATCCAGTTATGTTAAAAGCTATTAATAAAAAATTGCTAGAATTCTACTTTCGTTTACTTTAAGCGTTTTTAATACTTTCTAGCATTTTTTAAGTGTGAATATGATTTCAGGTTTGTGTATCTGCATGTCCGTCTGTCTGTCTGCCTGTCTGTCTCTCCGAGCTCAAACTCCCGAATATTTATGGAATTTCCTGAAACTGATATATGTTATTCAGGTTCACTATTGGATGTTTTCTATTGAACATGGAGTGAATACCTCTACTGGTTTGTGTACAGGGGTACCCGAAAGTATTTAAAGGCATTGTGTTCCATAAGATTTATTTCTATAAACCATATTTTCAAACCTTTACTGTAGACATATCTTAATGAAATTGAAATATGTTATTCAAATTCCCTATAGGATGAGTCCTGTATAAAGTGGAGGAAATACCACCAACGATTAAAAAACACGGACACTCAAAAGTATTTCGAAGCATTGCGTTCTATGAGAGATATTTCTATAAATCAAACTTTAATAACTTTACTTTCCACGAAGTTTTAGTAAATTGAAATATGTTATTTAAATACACAAAAAAAAATTCTTTGCATAGAATGTAGCATGATTAGCATTAGATTTACAGGGTGACACGATAATATCCATTTATATTAAGAGTTCTTAATAAAAAATTGCTAGAATTGTACTTTTGTCTACATTAAGCGTCTTTAACACTTTCTAACATTTTTAAGTGTGAGTATGATTTTAGTTTGTGTATCTATCCATCTGTCTGTCTATCTGTTTACCCGCGCTCTAACTCCCGTAAATATTTATGGAATTTCTCGAAACTGATACATTTTATTGAAGTTCACTATCGGATGTTCCATATTGAAAATGGAGTGAATGTCTCTTCTGGTTTGTATACAGGGACACCCAAAATCATTCGAAAGCATATTTTTTTATGAGTGTTATTTTTATAAATATTTTCCGTATAGAATATTCCCCATTTAAAATGACATTAATAGGTCCTGTACAACTAGTGTGTTTACAGGGGCAACAACAACAAAAAAAAAAATGCCAATGCATTACGTTTTAGGACAGAATTTTTTGAAAATTATATTTAAAAGTCTTTCTACTGAAAAAATCATAAAAATATTGAAATGTATTATTTATATTCTAAAATATTGTTTTGTATAGAATATGATATGATTAACTTTCTGATTTACAGGGCTACACTAAAATATTCAGAGAGTTCAAAAACTGTAATTATAATCTTATGGCTGCATTTTCTTTTGCGTTAAGCCTTTTAAACACTTTCCAAAATGATTAAGAGTAATTTTAAAATCAATTAGTCTATCTGTATATTTTTCAGTCCTTCTGTCTGTTGTGTGATAACGTAATGAAAGAATATTAAAAGTTATTCAATACAACAATTACGTACAGTTGGAAAGTGTTACTAATCAATGCGTACTGCATGATTTTTCTTTCTTGTTTTTTAAGCCGTACATGTTAAATAAAATTGGTTTAAATGCAAAATGAGTTATTTTAAGTAACAAAATGAAACTTTAACATAATTTTGTTTAAATAATATAATTTTTATACTGACAATGTATACATATATATATATAATACATATAATTCAATTTTCAATTATTGTGAAACTATTACGAATGTGAATTGAACATATACATATTTAAAAAATATTGTAATGATTTGGTAAGCAGATACAAAAATAAAAATGACAAGTAACTGACATTTAGGATGCATATAAGAGTTTTAAGTAAAAAATATTACTCTCTACGACCAAAAAAGGTGTATCCAGTGGCAATTCTTAACTATTTAAAATTATTTTCGTTTTTATTTAATACCTACATCTTAAGACAATTTTTCTTAAGCTTTATGTTTAGTAGAATTATGAATTTTGATATACTTGGTACAAATAAAACACAGATCACACATTAGCTGTGTTAAAATATGATTTTAAAATAAGTAAAGCTTAAAATGGGAAGAATAGATGACAAACTATACAGAGGTATACTAAAAAGCAATAGTATAAGTTATAAGAAACACAAAATATTGATTCACTTTTTATGCATTTTTTTGTTGTTGTTGTTTAATGATAAAGTTATGGTAGTAATATACCAGAAAATACATGGAAAACACTCTATACTTGTATACTTTAAAATTCGTGTGCATATGTCTTTAAAAAATAACAAATGTCTATTTTTTTCCTATCTTGAAAGAAATATCGCAATATATCACTAATATCGATATTATATCTTGGTGATATATCGCGATATTTAATTTCTGAGCACTACTTATTAATTCCATTTATATTTTACACTATAATATGCAATATATAAAATAAAACATAAAATTTAAAGGACATTCAATTTATTTCTGAACAATGTTGCTTCTTCCCACAAGTATGAGTGAAGATGCCACACATGCTTATTTTCGTATTGCTGCAATGTTAAAGCCGCTTCAGCATCTCATGTGTGTAACAGAATAAGGAACTCGCTTATATTGCAAATATATTATTTAAAATAAAACACTTCTTTGTGAATTTTAAATATGATCAATATTTAAAATCAATACTATTCGTATAAAGGCTTTACTCACAAGCTTAATTGCTGACGAGATCCAAAATAACGTCGATTAAAAGAAATATTAGGGGGACCGGAAAGAAATGTCGTTTCTGTGCATATCGATATTTGATTGTCATTTGGTAGCTCATTACGTACTTGGAAGGCGTTTCAAAGAGATTTTGAGGTTATTGTATCATATTTGCTTCTGAATAATTAAGTATTAGACTTTTTTTTTTGCAATTTGGGGTGAAATGGCCAAACAAATACCAGAAGAGCATATCCGGCACTGTATGCTTTTTGAGTTTCGCAAGGGTAATACCGCAACTGCTGCGTCTAAAAACATTTGCGATGTTTATCCAAGCGCACTGGGCGTTCGAAAATGCCAAAGATGGTCTCCAAGTTCAGATCAGGCAATTTTGATCTCTCGGAAGCCCATCGATCAGGAAGACCAACAATATTAGATAACAACGTGCTAAGGGCAGAAGTGGAAGCAAATCCATGTCAAACAATTTAGGAACTCTCAAACAGTCAACCATCCAAGAACATTTGGCGCAGATTGGAAGAATAAGCAGAGCTGGTGCTTGGGTCCCCCATAATCTCTCCGAACAGAATAAAGCCAACCGGTTCATCACATGCAACGTATTGCTTCAACGGCACCGTACAGATCCGTTTTTTGATCGCTTGATCACTGGAGACGAAAAATGGGTCCTGTAGGCAATGGCTCAGCCGAAATGAATTACCACGAACTACTGCAAAGCCGGGTTTACACCACAAAATGGCACTTCTGTGTGTTTGGTGGAATACACGTGGAGTTGTTCACTTTGAAGTGTTAAAACCTGGACAAACTGTTAATGCAGATGTCTATTGTGAACAATTGGAACGAGTAAATCAGTCTTTGATTGAAAAGTATCCGGCAATTGTCAACAGAAAAGGAGTTATTCTGCAAGATGACAATGCAAGACCGTACTGTGCAAAACGGACCTTAGAAAAAATTAACGAATTGGGGTGGGACGTACTGCCTCATCCACCATACTCGCCCGATATTGCACCCTCGGATTACCATTTATTCCGATCACTGCAACATTTTCTTAGTGGCAAAAAATTAGAAAATTTTGATGATGTCCAAAAATGCTATCTCGACATATTTTACAGAAAAACCGATTGATTTTTACCGCTCCGGCATTGAAAATTTGTATACTAGATGGCAAAAGGTTGTTGATAACGAAGGTGAATATATTGTTCATTAGAAATAAAAACTTGTTAAAAATGTAGTCGTGTGAATTTAACTTAAGAAAACGACATTACTTTCCGGTCCCCCTAATAAATAAAGATAAGTTCACAATCCACGGGATCACTGGGACAAGATTTCTCACAGATGGTGTTCAGTATTGCCATATATATATATATATATATACGCATAGATATTGTTACAAAATTGCAAATAATTGTGTTTATTTTGTATAAATTCTTTCAAAGAGGCTTAGTAAGTTGATACAGTGCTAATTTTGTGCATTTCTAGTCGTTTTAGCGTTGAAATAGCCTTATTTTCCATTAAAAACGCATTAAAAAGCCCCAATGAGGCAGGTAATGGATTTGGCGCCAAATTTGGCGACTTTTCCCCACCTTGGCGATTTTTTGGCGACCTTGGCGAGAAAATCCTTATTAGGGATATACCAAATATGGAAGCTCTAATCCCATTGGCTGATGAGATATGGAGATTTCTGGAATGTTCCACACTTTTCTACAGGGGTATATAATAGCGCTTTCCCGCCAAGGCTAGTTAGTTCAGTTCAGTCCAGTTCAGTTGTCAGCCAGCTTCGCTAATGCTTGCATTGTTTTGAGCCTCTTTGAAAGAGCTTCAAGTGTTATTGCTATACAGTTTGTACTGTGGATTTGCTATTGAAAGCTGTTGTTTAAGCTCTGCTTACTGGTTGAATTGAAGCTGATACTTCGTTTATAGACCTGTATTTTTCTGGAACTTTCTGTGAATAAATTGGTGAATTTTTGTAAGTTTTGCTTTCATTCTCGGACAACTCACGAACCCCCAAGTACGCAAAATTTCTGGTAACAGGAGCGGGGATTGTCTGTGAATGGTGATAATTAGAGCTATGGAGCGAAAAAACTTCTAGAAAGCTTAGCTACCCAGATGAATGAGATGAAAGATAGCCTGAGTCAAGAGATGAATGAAAGGAAAGCCGGACAGGAAAAGATAAAATCTGGATTGATAGAGAAAATAGAAACCGGACAAAGAGAGATGAAAGGAAGTATGGAGACATCGCAAAGAGTGTTGAAAGACACTATGGGTGAAGTTCAGGAAGAAATTAAATCTAATCAAGATGAGATGAAGAGAGAGCTTTCAACGGTGAAAGAATCAATCGAGGGTAAATTAACGGTGATGGAAAATAGAATGGATGGAATAGAAGAGAAAGTTATAAAGATAGAAGAAAATTTTGAAAAGAAAGTTTTGAAAATAGAAGAAAATTTTGAAGAGAATGCTGTGAAGATAGAAGAAAATGTTATGAAGGTTGAAGAGAAAGCCATGAAGATAGAAGAAAGGGTTGAAGAGAGTGTTACGAGGATGGAACGGAGTTTCGAGGAGAAAGTTAAAGAAAATTTTGATCAGGAACTGAAAGGAAGGTTTTCAGAGATAGAAGGTAAACTGAAGAGAATAGAAGAAGATCTGGAAAAGTTAGAATCCATGCCCCAGGAAACTGAAAAGAAAGAGAGAAGAATCCAGAATCAGGAATTTATTAAGCTATATACCTACGATGGCAGTTCCTCCTGGCATGTGTATAAGACGCAGTTTTCCATCGTAGCTGAAGCTAACGGCTGGGACTCTGTTGCAAAGACGGCTCATCTGGTATGGTCGTTGCGGGGCGAAGCCGCCTATATTCTAGAGACCCTTTCGAAGGAACAGCGATATGACTTCGAAGCTTTAACCAGAGCACTAGAGCTACGTTTTGGAGCGAAATGGTCTAAAGAATATAGTCGACTCCAGCTAAGGTCCCGTCATCAGAGACCAGGGGAATGCTTACAAGAACTTGCATCAAACATCCAGAGGCTTTCACATTTGGCTTTCTCAGACTGTCATCCTGAAACACGCAATGATCTGGCCCTAGAATATTTCATTGATGCTGTTGGAGATCCAGAAATTCAAATAACCCTCAGACTCTCAGGCGTGAAGGATGTGGAGTCAGCCTTAGTGTATGCCTTAAAGATCGAGACAGCCCAACAAGTCTCCCGTAAATATCACCAGAACAGCACAGCAGACAAAGTGAACGGTTCTCAAGATGATCTTAAAGAGATTCAGAAAATGATTGCAGATATTAATAGAAGACAACGCATTCTTGAGAGGAAGAAAGAAGGAAAGACTCCAACAACTAAATGCTGGGGCTGTTGAAAAGACGGGCATATCAAACGAAGCTGCCCAGTAAGAACACCTAGAGAAGCAACCAAGAATGTCTCTGAAGTATGCCACCCAGAAGGAGCTTTTCGGGAATATTCAGATGCCTTCTTGCGGAATCCTCCATCTGAAGATCATAAATACATCTCTATAAAGCCGAGGATAAACACCAAAGAATAAAGCCAGTTGTTCGCCAAGTTACTGTCGCAACACCATCAGAACAAGATCCCGATCCATGGAGTGACGAAGAACTTAGACAAGCCCAGTTGGAAGATCCTGACATAAAGCCAAAATTACAGCTGAAGGAGACGACCAGCCACAGACCTACCTGGCAGGACATTTCCAGATTTAGTCCCATTACGAAAAGTTATTGGGCACTTTGGGACTCTCTTCATATCAGAAACGGCGTATTATACAGAAAGTGGGAATCTGATGATCGGAAAAGCTTCAGATGGCAGATTGTATTACCAAGATAAAAAATTACAGATGTTTTAGAACGACTGCATAGTAGCTCTACCGGAGGCCATTTTGGGGTAATGAAGACTCTGCAGAAAGTTCGGGAACGCTTCTACTGGTGCAAGGCAAAGGAGGATGTGGAGAAATGGTGTAAATCCTGTGATGCTTGTGCGGCACGTAAAGGCCCGCAGAAACGAAGTCGGGGAAGACTGCAACGGTATAACGTGGGAGCACCATTTGAACGGATTGCACTCGACATCTTGGGTCTTTTGCCACGGACCTCCAGTGGAAATAAATACATCCTCGTCGTGATAGACTACTTCACGAAGTGGCCTGAGGCATATCCCATTCCCGATCAAGAGGCATGCACAGTCGCAGAGGTTCTAGTGCAGCAATGGGTGTCAAGGCCTCTACAACTTCATACCGACCAAGGTAGGAACTTTACCTCTGCTGTTTTCAAAGGACTGTGTCAACTACTAGGCATAGACAAAACCCAGACAACACCCTTACATCCCCAGTCGGACGGCATGGTCGAAAGGTTCAATCGTACCATCCTGAATAACGTCTCTCTTCTAGTATCAAGGAACCAGCAAGATTGGGACTTGAAGTTGCCATTGTTCCTGCTGGCATATCGAAGTGCTGTCCATGAAACCACCGGCTATACTCCAGCCCAGATGCTGTTTGGACGTGAACTTCGTCTCCCTTGTGATCTCCTGTTTGGTTGTCTACCCGATGCGCCTTCATCGCCCAAGGAGTACATCCAAGATCTCCAGGCACGATTTGAGGACGTACACAACGTTGCTCGGGAGCGGATTCACATTGCAACGGAGAAAATGAAGACAAGGTACGATCTAAAGGCTACGCAACATGAGTTACAGGAAGGAGAGAAGGTCTGGTTGTGGAATCCTGTTCGACGCAAATGACTCTCTCCCAAGTTACAGTGCAACTGGGACGGACCATACACAGTCTTAAAAAGGCTGAATGATGTAGTGGTGCGGAGCACTAAAACACCTTCATCAAAACCGAAGGTGGTGCACTATAACAGGCTAGCCAAGGACCACAATTAACGGTAATATTAAAATTTAAAATGTAAATACTGGTAAAATTTGCGCATGTGTAATGTAAATATTTGTATATAAATACTTGTACATATTTGTGAATTTTGTAAATATTTCTCACTTCATTTTTGTTTGTATTTCGTCGTTATATGCAACTTAGTTTTTGTATTTTAGATTGTGTAAATTTGGTTAGTTTCGCCTCTTAACCAAGGGTTGCACTGCCCGGGACGTGCAGTCCTTGGGAGGGGGACAGTGTTACAAAATTGTAAATAATTGTGTTTATTTTGTATAAATTCTTTCAAAGAGGCTTAGTAAGTTGATAAAGTGCTAATTTTGTGCATTTCTAGTCGTTTTAGCGTTGAAAAAGCCTTATTTTCCCTTAAAAACGCATTAAAAAGCCCCAATAAGGCAGGTAATGGATTTGGCGCCAAAATTGGCGACTTTTTCCCACCTTGGTGATTTTTTTGGCGACCTTGGCGAGAAAATCCTTATTAGGGATATACCAAATATGGAAGCTCTAATCCCATTGGCTGATAAGATATGGAGATTTCTGGAACGTTCCACACTTTTCTACAGGGGTATATAAGAGCGCTTTCCCGCCAAGGCTAGTTAGATAAGTTCAGTCCAGTTCAGTTCTCAGCCAGCTTCGCTAATGCTTGCATTGTTTTGAGCCTCTTTGAAAGAGACTTGCTTCAAGTGTTATTGCTATACAGTTTGTACTGTGGATTTTCTATTGAAAGCTGTTGTTTAAGCTGTGTTTACTGGTTGAATTGAAGCTGATACTTGGTTTATAGACCTGTATTTTTCTGGAACTTTCTGTGAATAAATTGCTGAATTTTTGTAAGTTTTGCCTTTCATTCTCGGACAACTCACGAACCCCCCAGTACGCAACAATATACATGTATACATTTTTTAAACGCTTATATTTGAATACGTAGAAATGTTTCTTTGCAACATATTAACCAACACAACAACAACAACGACAAAAAATAAAAATATAAATAAAATGACGGAATGTGAAATCAATTAAGGTAGTGAATCAACGATTTTTTGCCAGCTCCGCTGGTCACTATATTTATAGGGGACTAATGTGCAAGTTGTACCTGGCGAGACTAATGTGCAAGTTGTACTTGACGGGACTAATGTGAAAGTTGTACCTCAAGGGACTAACGTGAATGTTTTACCTCACGGGACTAATGTGAAAGTTGCACCGAACGAACAAACTATTTCTTTCAACGAAAATACCTACTAACCCTGGACGATAGGTCTAATACATCGTATCATATTATGCATCGTATTTATCGTATTATAACTCAATACTTATTTCGCTTCCTTTTCGATTGGTTTAATAAGCATTTTTTATATGCATGAGCAAATTTAATATTTTTTATTTTTAATTTTTTGCGTGAAAGCATTATTTCATCTTTTTTATTTTATATTATTGCGCGCGCACTTTTTATTTCCTAATTCAAAGTTATTAAAAAAAGAAAAAAACTTTTTCGATATCGCTTGTAACGATACTGATTATTATTATTTTCTTTTCTTTTTCTTTCAAAAAAAAAAGAAAGAAAAAAAAAGGGTTTTGATGAAATTCTGGCAAAAGCAGAATATAGTTTAGGGCGAGGACTATTAGTTTTTTTTTTTTTTTTTTTTTTCAAATTATAACATCGCTTTCAAGTTATTCAATTATATTTTCGATTCGATAAATGTCCAACTATCGAAAAATGATTTCGACAAATGTCCAACTATCGAAAACGACAACGCAAAAATCCCAGACTGAGAATAATTGTCCTCAGTCCTAAAAAAAAAAAAAAAAAAAAAAGATAAAGAAAAGATAAAAAGATAGTATAACAATAGATTTTATATATTCTTTTTAATTATCTAACATCATAAATGTACTTAGTTAAATATTTTATGCTTAATACCTGAAAAATAAAAACAATATATAAACATATATATAATTAATTCCTAATTCCAACTAATAATATTAATTACCTGAAAAAAAAAATCCCTTGTGTTTTCCGTTTATAGAAGACGTTTACTATTTTACATACAGTCAGTAACAAAAGTCTCCGAACACTAGCAAAAATTCCTATGTAAAAAAAGTACACTTAATACAGTTTTGTTAAATAAATCCTTGTCGAATCCTATTTTTAGACAGACTAAGAACATAATTCGATAAGGATTTATTTAACAAAACTTTAGTAAGTGTACTTTTCTTACATAGGAAATTTTGCTAGTGTTCGGACACTTTTGTTACCGACTGTATATGATTTCAATACTTAAAATATATATAGCTAAATAAAATATCACATTTTCATCAGATAATCAAATATTCAGCTTTAAAATATAGCATTTGTTTTATTTAAATAGTTTTCTCTTTAATCGCAGTTTACATATTTATATAAAAGTTTAAGGACTGCTGTTTTTTTTTTTTTTTTTCAAAGTAAATAATCTTACGAAACAATAAGATTTTTTAAATGACATTTACTCAGTGCTTTGGGCTGTGTCATTAAAGTAAATACTCATATATCATAATTTTCTTTTCAAAATAAAATTTCTGAACGATCTCTCGTAGCACTCGAAATTTCTCGTTCTCTGAGGCAAATTTATGAATAAACAGTTACAACTGAAAAAAGCAGAAAGAAATAATTCAATAAAACTTTTGTTAAATTAAGGGTGAAAAATATAGAATTTTCACATTTTTTACTTTCTCTTACCTACGCACATGGTAGATAATGTTTTGTTCTTTCAGGGTCAGATTTCCGAATTTCATTTTTTGTTATATTTACACATATTGAGGACCCCTGAACCCGAAAATCATGTTTGTCTCTGTGTGTACCTTACTGTCTGTCTCTGTGTGTGTGTGTGTGTGTATTATCAGCATATCTCATGAACAAATAGTAGCAAAAACTCCAAAATCGGTATTCTTAATCTCTATTATATAGTGATGCTACACTTATTTTTTGTCGATATCAAGCAAATAGTTCGCGTACAGGGACATCCAAGAGAATTCAAATATATTATGTCTATGGGAAATTTCTGGTGAATACAGTGTAACATCTATAGGCAGCCCTAAGCAACGTTGAAGTAACACATTTATATATAATATGCATAAAAGCAGGATTTATGTACATTACTGTTTGTAAATCGTCCATCATTCGTTAACAGGACTACACAAAAATTTGAATATATTAAGGCTATATTTGAAAATTTCTGAAAGTGTATTTTCAGTTGTTTTTTTTTTTTTTTTTTTTTTTGTATAAAAGTAAATTTAAATACACAGTGTGATGTGAATATAGTTTATAGACAATATACTGGGCTACTTTGCTCCATTTTACTACAGTGGGTAATCAAATTATTAGATTTTTTTTTTTTTTTTAAACATTTTTTCGATTTTCTAAATAAATACTAGACGAAATGATCTGAAACTTCCTACATGTAAAGAACATTTATAAACACATATTTTTCAATATCGATTTAGTCCAGAGTGCAGTTAAGAGACCAAGCATAAATTGAAGAAGCACGATCGTCCTGTATCACAAAAAGCTACAAATGACTTGTATTTTTATTACGTTGTTGCACATACTATGCGCAATATTTATATGTTTTAGCTTGAGAATTGTGCATATATTTCAACCTATGCAATAGAGTTTTTGTATCTTTATCACATGCGCAGTAACAAAATACTTACTAAAAATGCTCATATCTCATTGAATATTACACGTGTGAATATTGTGTTTCAGAATAATATTTCTCTAATGTTTTGTCCGTTTTTCAACAAGCTTTGTAAAATTTTATGGAAATCCGTTCAAGTAAAACTTGTAAAAAAAAAAAAAAAAAATATATATATATATATATATATATATCCTTAAGTAATTGCGCAATTCACGCGAGAAAACATCCAATACCGCACATAGTATGTGGAACAATGTATTAAAGTTACAAGGCATTTGTGGCTTTTCGTGATCCAAAGTTTTTCGCTCTTCTTCAATTTGTTCCCTAACTGCACTCTGGACTAAATCGATAGTGGGAAATATGAGTTTTTCAATATCCTTTGCATGTATAAAGTTTCAGGCTATTTTGACTGGTATTTTTTAGACGATCGAAAAAAAAAAAATCTAATGATTTGATCACCCACTGTATGTTGATGATCACTTCTAAGGAAGGAAAATTAATTTTTCATATTTATACTGTAAACAAAAGAATTTTTGACTTCTTATTTTAATTTTTATTTTTAATCTCTCTCTCTCTCTCTCTCTCTCTCTATATATATATATATATATATATATTTTATAATATCAAGTTTTAAGGGGTCCTGTTTACGAAATTCCAATTTTTAGCGGTAGATCTGTACGTATATGTGTTACCTGCATAACTTAAAAACAAATAACTGCAGGGTAACTGCAAACTTGGTATTTTGAAGTTTATATTTGGTTGCCCTAAAATGATTTATTACAGTTGGCAAGTTTGAAGACAAATTAATAACTTCCTTGAATTAAAAAAATAATAAAATAATAATTAGGCGTTATAATTGAACGGGAGTTTGAGGACTGTGGTTGCCAATACTCACAGAGAATTAGATATATCTATCTATATAATAAACTAAGATGTTTGTGTATGTGCCAATGTTTATGTATGTTCAGAGCTTTTGAGGGAAACGGCTGATCACAGAGCTACTTAAATTTGTAAGGAGGTTCGTAATGACCTGTTTTTATGCACCTCAAAACCCGATTTTAGAATTTTTGATTAGTTTTCTTTTAATTAGAAGTTCTTGCTTTATTGAAATTGGATTTTGCCATAGTGTTTCCGTGTCATACTAAAAAACAAGGCGTTTGCCTTTTCAAGTACATGTGAGGATTCTGTTATTTCGGTCAATTTCTTAATCGGTAAAGCCTCAAATCGTTAATGCGATGGTCGTGGGTTCGATAATCAGTGGCAAATGCGTTACTTCTCTTGCAGATAATTAATAGATAATATGTCAATTGTAAAAAAAAATATTTCATTGTTATAATAGTATCCTAAGAAATTCGGATTAATTTTCTTAAAGTTACTAAAACGCACAAAATTAGAATTTAATTGAAAGGTAAAAAAAAAAAAAAAAAAAAAAAAAAAAAAAAAAAAAAACACTGTAGCTTCAAAAATTATAAAATAAATATTTATTCTTGAAGAGACATGATTATAAAAATATAAACATTTCATCAAAAAGTAAATTTTAAAGGAAAACATAGACGTTTCACTTTTCCAAGAGATGAAATATTTTACGTAATCAAAGTATTTTAAAAAGCATTCGAGAACAACATTCGAGGTACTTTTATATTTGTTAGATTTTTTATTTTTATTTTTTAATTAATTAAATTACGAAAATAATTTCTTTATAATAGCTTTAAGATTAGCCATTTAAATATTAATTTTAATTTTAATTCTTGCCAGAAACGTTTTGCAGTTCATTTTTTTCCCCACAAAAAAATAAGTGTATTTTTCCGCGAATTAGGAAAATTTGCTACTGAATAATGAAATTGAAATATTTAATAGATGTATATTTAATAGAAAAATGTTTAAAAATTTGTTTTTGTAAAGAAAAAAAAAAGTGAATTTTTTTAAAATTCAAAATAATCTAATGGTTTCTTTAACAAAAAGTTATATATTTTAAAAATTTGAATTTATGGAACTAGTGACGAAAACCAAAAGAGTACCCGATTTTCATCTGCATTGAACCCTAAATTAATATTTAAAAATATTAAAAGCTCTATATTTCTTTATATACTATTTAATACGTACGAACATTTTCTCTCCACTTGCCGTCTATTTAAAAATATTTATATCCCAGAAACTGCAATAATTAAGGAAATTATTCTACACATTGCAATGAATTAATCATAAAAAATAAAATTATTTAGGTATCAAACTTTTAATATGTTCCTATATTTCTACGATTACGTATTAGAAATCTGATCTGAAATGAGAATTTTTATTTTCAAATAAAATAACTTTTAAAAACATATTTCATTCAAAACATAATATTGAAAAATGTTCAAAATTTGTTACAGTCTGAAATAAAATTTGCATCAAATTTGTTAGTCTTCGTTTAAGTGACAAGTTATGCATTGCATTATATGTTGCACAAATTTGCTTTTTTAATAAACTAGTAAAATTGTATGCATAGTTTTTAAAAGAGACCTTTATATGGAAAGGAATTAGTAATTTCTTTTCTTTAGCTAATATAAAAATCAATGTGAGTATTTAAAAATTCAAATTCATTTAATACACTACCTTTCCATAAATGACCGTACACTTTCGATTTCAGATTCGTTTTAAAATAACTCAAAAAGTACTTAACAAATCATCTTGAAACTTCAGGAGTGTAAAAAACATGTTATATCTCATGTAGTTCAGTTATTTGTTTGTGCCAAAAGTGAAAATGAGACCAGTAAAAAATTAAAGAAAAATTAGAGTATTTGGCATCACCCAGTATAAAGCAATGCTCGAAATAAAATCTGGCTGTAGCATATGATTATGGGGCTCATTCTCATTTTCTGTATACATTTTTATGTCTCTACCGCATGTAATCAGGGAGATATAAAGATTTATTAAAAAAATTGCCGAACAATTTTATTTTATTTATTTATTTATTTTTTGCTATAACATGCACGGTATTAAATCCAGTACAAAGCTATATTCGGGAAACCCAATATACAACATTAGACACAACATACTGCAATCAGAATGAAAAAAAATATTAAATATCTAATGAATTGTGAGCATTTTTACTAAATAATTTTTAACTGGGCATGACTAAGTTTTAGCTAAATTTCATTTGTATAATTTTGTAGCCAAATGCATTAAACTACTTATATAAAAACCCCAAACAAGTATTGTGTAAACTCAAAAAGTTCTACGCCAAAGAATGATTTTCAGTTTCTCTCGAAGAAACTCTAAAGTATAAGGAGTTTTACTCACATTTTTATTTTAATTCGATGAACGGTAAAGCAATTTTCTGTGATTGTAAATAAATATTGGGAAAACCCTCTTAACAATTTCTTTGTTGGGGAACAGCTGAAATTCAGTTTATTCTATGAATGACTTAGAACTTTTTCAGTTTACACGATTTTTTGGGGGGGTTTTACATAAGTAGCTTAATAAATTTGACTGTTAAATTTTGAAAATGAAATTTCACTGAATATTTACGCATGCGCAGTTAGAAATTATTTAGTAAAAATACTCATATTTCATTAGATATTTAATATTTTTTTCATTCTGATTGCAGTATACAGTGTTTATTATTGTATGTCCAGTTTCCTGAAAATAACTTTGCACAGTCTTTTCATATTTGCGTGTTATAGCTAAAAAAAAAAAAAAATTTTTTTTTTGCAATTTTTTAAAGAAACCTTTATCTCCCTGATTATATGCGGTAGAGACATATAAACTTAAAGAGTTAATGAGAAAGAGTCCTATAATCACATGCTACTGCCACATCGTATTTCAAGCATTAAATATTACAGGGTAAAGCAAAATACTTTCATTTTACTTTAATTATTTTTACCGGTCCTCCTTTCACACCCCTGTAGTTTCAAAATGATTTGTTTAACATTTTTTTAAATACTTTAAAAAGTGTCTGAAATCGAAAGTGTGCGGTCATTATGGAAAGGTAGTGTACCTAACAAATTTTTAGTAATTCTTCCTTCCTTTTTTTTCCCCCCAATTCAGAAAGTTTACACCTTTTTAAGAGCATAATGCATTTTAAACGATTAGTGTTTTAATTACATTCTTAATTGTTTTAAGTTAATATCTAATCAAAATGTAATATATATATATATACATATATTAGTTTTTTTTTTTTTTTTTAAGTGTATTTACAAAGTGGATGTATTTTTTTAATGAAAGAAACTGAGGTTGTTAACACAGATCTACAAATATAATGTTGGCAAAATTTAATTTATTTATTTTAGTTGATACCTATATTTTTAATGTGCTGAAGCCGAAAATGAAGCCAATTTTCCTCTGTTACACGTAGCTTTTGCCAATACAGGGTATCTACCAACACAATTCCTTCTCTTTCGGTAGTTTCTAGTATGATTCCATGATTAATTGTAAATAATCTTGGAATCATACTATAAAAGTAACCGTATAATTATATTGGTGGAAGAGTCATGAAAAAAATAGCGCACCCTGTATTGATAAAAATATGTATGTGATAGAGTAAAATATAGTTTCGGTTTCAGCCGAGCAAAAACCATCAATATGTCATAATTATCAAATCAAAATTTTAGATTTAGACCTGTGAGATCTTTCACTATTGAGTTATATTAAATGAGGGAATTAAATTTTTATTTTGGTATGGACTAAATATAACCGAGCAATATTAAGCAAACATAAGACATATTTTGCAATTATTTCTGATCACTTTATTAGAAGTACCATAATATAAATCAGCTTCTTTTTTAAATTTTTTATTAAAAGTTTAATGTATGCAAAATGTACCACAACATCAATAAAAATTGTAGTTAAAAACCTGTTAAAGCGCATCATTACAAATCCTACCAAAGGTAATACACGCTTAATCAACTTTATACCTCTGAATTTTAATGTAGGTTTGATAAAAAATATATAGCATATCTATATATATACTAAAGTCCGGTATTCTTGTCCCATCAATTTCCGAGGAGTTTTTATCTCAAAGTTTGAAGGTGGGAGGTGCGAAGTTCGATCTCAGAATGAGATTTTCAGCCTACCCATTCGAAATTTTCCAAGGTTTTCTTAAAAAACTTTTGTAAATAAGGGATAGAACACCTTAGAATGACCTACACATAAGGCATTCTATACAGGCCTAGAACTCTGGAGTAACCAATGTGATTTTACCACCACAATAATATTATAATAATATATTTAGAAGCTTATTCTAAACACTCTGAACTGACGCGCATTTAAAATAAATCCCAAGGCTATGAATTTACAAGTGCAAAAACATCCAACTTTAAGTTTCTTTTCCTTAAGTTGGATAAGAATCTGTACCTATGTAACGTATTTACTAGATTCTTACCTATATGCATGAAAATAAACTTACTGTTGGATATTTTTGTACTTGTAAATTGATAATAATGGAATTTATTTTAAGTATATGCCAATTTAGAGTGTGTTCGATACGCTTGTAAACATACTAATATTTAATCGGCGTTAGTTAAAACCGATTGGATGTGCTAGGTTTCTAGACCTGTGAGGATTGCCGTAAGTGTAGGTCTTTCTAAAATGTCTTATCCCATATTTATACAAGTTTTGAAGAATTCCGCGGAAAATTCCGAATGGGTAGGTCAAAAATCGCAACCTTGGATCGAACTATGCACCTTCCGTCTTCAAACATTGAGAGCAGAGCTTCTCAGCCTATGATGGGGCCTTCAAATATTAGATATTTTTACATGGATAAATTTACTGAGATTTTCATAATAGTATATACGAAATTTACGGAGACTTGGATGTTCTTACGTATGTAATTTTACAGAGACTTGGATAATTTTACATATGTGACCTTACAGAGACGTAGTTATTTTTACAATGGTCAATTTACAGAGACTTATATGCTTTTACATGCTCGAATTTACGGAGACTTGCATATTTTTACATATGTCAATTTACAGAGACTCTGATGTTTCACAGATTTAAATTTACAGAGACTTGAATATTTTGATCTATGTAAATTTACAGAGACTATGATTGATTTACAGAATAGTTTCGCTGCATTTTGACAGAATCTCTTTTTTTTAATTCTCTGTAAATGTACGTAAGACTTAATATAATTAATTACCAATAGATTCTCTGTAAAGTTATAGAAATTTTTTTAACAGTGCACTATATATGGAAAGAGAGGGAGAGATTGAGAATAAAAAATCTTTTTATACATTATTTAATTAATCTCGTATTAACAAATGTATGCATTTTAGAAATTTTAAAGTAATACCTTTCGAAACAATTTCAGCAACTTCAAAGCGAAATATTTAACTCATAGCATTGTTACGCAATTTTAATGTCTTTCAACTCTAGATATTTCGAGTAAAACATACCTCTAAACATTTAAAATGTAAAATATTCATGTCTTTCAGTGTTTTGTTCCCACGTTCTATGCGTTTTGAGTAAAGCTACATACTTTTCCACAAAACGAGTAAGTTCTGGAATTAGGCTGTAACAAGGATTTATTTTGAATACGATGAAAGATTTTAATAGTTCAGCATATTCTAATTCAAGAACAAATGCTAAAATATTAATTATCTTTTTAACATTGTGTTTCAGCACTTATTTTGAATTTAACATTAAATTTGTAAATGATAAAAAATACTTTTAAATGGAATGTAAGTTTTTGTAATTTATTTATATAATTAGCTACTTAAGTAATAAAATCTATTACAATTTTAATTATATGATTTTTACTGTAATTTTTATCATGGTTTTTATATTCACAAAATCCTTAAGTTTACTGTCTCTTTTATTCAAGTAAAATTTTATAAAAAACATTTAAAGTTTTGAGAAATCTAGCATTGCTGGATTAAACATATCTTGCTATTGCTTCTTCTCATTAAAATATTTTTAATATTGTTTTCGTTTATATTTACACCAAATTAAACATCATACATAATATTAATATATTATCCATCAAGCATTTAACATTTTTGCATTCGAATTATGTGTAATTATTTTATTATTTTATTTTAATAATCTATTGTCATATATTTTATGAACAATTAATAATTGTGTAAATTTGAAATTTATTTTTATTTTCATTTCATAAAAATATGTGACATCTGCTTTTACTAAATATTGAAAAAAAGTAAATTAGATTTTTTTAAAGTTGAAAAATGCTTATTTTCTAATATCTATCTATCTATCTATCTATCTATCTATCTATCTCGCTCTCTCTATATATGTATATATATTATTGCTATTTAAATATAAAATCAACTTATAAAAATTTAAAGAAAAATCAGAAAATGTGATAGTGTCGAGTTCTTAATTCATGGATTCTGCTCTTGATTACATGTATTTTGCTATAATTCCATAAGAACAATGTATTTGTAAATAGTCTAATACAAATTTGAACTATCTCTCTTATACAATAATTAAATATCATTATTTAATAATCAATGCATTATTACAATATCATTATGATTATGTTGCTTGAATAATTAGACAAGAATATTATCTTTCATTGAAAAGCAAGACTCGCATTTCACATTGAAATCCAGAATTTTCATCATATTTCCATTTTTTGAAAAAAAAAATCTTATGATAACATGTTGTCTTTCTTCATAACATAAATTCTATTGAGCGAGTTCGTTTCAATTGTTCTTCAAATTTTAATCTTTTCTTATTGATAATATTGCAGTGATATGTTAATCAGCGAACCTATAATATGTGCTATTAGATTGAAACGATCACAACTTAACCCAAACAGCAAGTAATTTTATAGGAAGGAAACAATTTAAATAATCTATATAAATAGTGTTTTCTAAAAAATATTTATCAAAGAAACTTTAAATTTAAAACTTTAAATTTAAATTTTAAATGAGTTTGTTATAAATTTAGAATATATATATATATATATATATATATATACAGTCATGCGGATTTCTTTTGCATTTGAATAATTTATTTTAAAGAAAGCAATCAAAATATATGCAGAATATGAAAAGTTCTGCTAAATGAGACTATACTGAAAATCACACCGGATGCATCAAAAATGCTTACAAACTTCAAAAATTCATAACAAAATGTTTAATGTATATATAAGGGGATTTCTGTTTGCGGGAATGTAATCAGTGGTTCGTTGAATTCCTTTTTTCTATGTATATAAAAAGCATTCTAAAAGAAACCGAAAAAGAGCACTCAGACGTCATTTAAACACTTTCGCAACCGACATATTTTCCCCTTTTCTAATGCTGATTGCCGGGGAATATTGTAGTAAACTCAAGCTAGTTGCCGCAAACTTTTGATGTTTTCGCATGGATAAAAATTAGATATAATATTTTTGAATCTTACTCTCGTAATTATCTTAAACATGTAATGGAAATTAGTCATATAATATTAGAACGAATCTATAACGCTAACGAATTCCTAATATCCTAATAATACTATCGAAATAATACTAAAGTATTGTTTCCATAGTAGTTTTTTAATTGACGTGAATTCACGTTAGCGGTTACCAGGAACAGAATCTGAAAAGTCGTGAATTTACGTCAGCGGCAACTTCCTATAGAAGTTGAAATGGCGTGAATTCACGTCAGCGGTCGCGAATGTGATAAGACGTTTTGTACAATTCAGGCAAACACAAACAGGTATTGAAATAAAAACGAAACTAAACTGTTCTTTTTTATCGTATTATTTATTTATTTATTTATTTATTATAAAAGATTCTATCTACAAGAAGGTCACCAGCATAAAGTATTATGCAAGTGAGGTCACAACACCTATTATAGTTGAATGTAGCGTGCCGGCATCGATGGCACTGATGCAAGACGGTCCGTCGCGTCGGTTCGATCTCCAAAGCTCGATCAATAGCATGCAGCCGGATTCGAAAGACAAGTCCAATTTATTGAATTTTCCCTACTCTGATTTACATAAAACGTCTCATTAGAATAACTTTTTTATGCAGTGATAAAAAAAGGTCCTTTTTTTTATATTTCTACAAACCAAATTTTTTCCCTTTAACAATATTACTTTATTATATATATATATATATTTTTAAGTCTTCCCGGATTTATGACGTTCTCGATACCTACATGAGCATTTAGGCATTAGTTTTTAATACGCATACAGCTAACATAGTATTCGCAAATTTAGGCAAACATTGTTAAACGTTTATTGAAACATTATTCACTAAGCATGATTGTTAGTCCAGTAGTGGAAGAGCTTATATAATTTAAAAAATATTCTAAAAGAAACCGAAATAGAGTGCTTATACGTCATTCTAAGACGTATCATGCAATACAGGCAAACAAAAACAGAGAATGAAACAAAATAAAATAATACCACGCTATTTTTTTTTAAAGTAGATGATGTTCATTAAGACTAACCTCATAAAGTATTATGCACGTGTGTTCATCACGCATATTATAGTTGAATGTAACGTGCCGACATCGATGCCACTGACGCGAAATGGTCCGTCGGTTTAATCACAAAGCTCGATCGATAGCATGCCGTCGGATTCAAAAGACGAATCCAATTATACGAAAGACGAATTCAATTTATTGGATTTTCGCTTGTCTAATTTGCATAAAAAGTCTCAGTATGACTTGTGTTCGCAACTATTTCTTTTACATTTAGAATAACTTTTTTATACAGATAATATACATATCTATCTATATATACATATAGGATATATACATATCCGATGTGTTTCTGCTCTTGTTTCTGTAAAATATGTTCCTCTTTCTTTTTTTTCCCTTTTCTTTTTCTTTTCTCTTTTTTTTTTCTTTTTTCTTTCTTTTCTTTTCTTTTTTTTTGAGAATTTAAGGTAAAGACACCAGTGCTCGTCACCCTAAAATCTGCACCAGTAGTCGTCACCCTATTAAACAAAGTGTTAAAATAAGCGTTAATTATTTATGAGTTTCAATCCACCAGCACTAGATTCTCCAAAGCCTTCTGCTGCTTATCACACAAACAGTTCGATTTCAAGTGTTGAGGAAAAGTGGGGGAAAGCAAAATAAGTGAAGTGTGCGTTAAATGTCAATTGGATTGAGTCAACGTAAAGCAAATGATTAAGGAATGAGGTATGCATTTATTGATATATTTTGTTGTTTCTTGTATTTGACATTGCTAATAAAGCATTGTATACAAAGTTTATGATATGTAGAATACGATTTATGTGCGACTTTTTAAAATTTAACATAATATAAAGATTTTTATGGTATGACGCCTACTGGTGCATATTTTGCATGTTTCACCAGTGCTCGTCACCCCTGACGAGCACTGGTGTTTTAACATTTTTAATAATTGGGTAATGTTTTCTACTAAACATACTATATTTTCGCTTAGAATTATGATGGTATAGTTTTTACTTTAATTGGACTACTGACACCAGTAGTCGTCAGGGGTATTTGTAAATGTAAACAAACGTATTTTGACCCCAAGAACGTGACCTGTACTGCATTTCTAACTTTTGTCTAGCTTGTTTAAATTAAGTCAATCCTGATAACTTTAATTCACTAAAGCTGAATTTAAATCATCTATAATTTTCCATTGTATTTTGCTAGAAAAATTAAATAAATGTCACATAAACATATTTAGTTATAAAGATCCTTTTCTAGTTTTCTGCTATATGTTTTAGAAAAACATAAATGATTGCTCTATACCTCTGTCTAATGTATTTTAAATTTTTATGATGTCATGCTTTTGCGATGATGCATTTAAGTGATGTTTTAAAGTTGCTTCATACTAATCAGTTACAAACTGTAAATATCATTTAAGCACTTTATTATGCATTTTATATTTTTATAAGTTTTTATTGATCGTAATTAATTAATTTAATTCATATATATTTCGAAAGTTATAAAATACAAAGACTTAATTCCATAATCAGCATAACTGTGAGTCGATTAAAAATTTTATTAAAGATTTTTGTTATGTTAGATATAGGTGACTAAGAATTTATCTAGAAAATATTAAACATAAAAACATTTCTTAAGTAAGCTTTCTATTTATAATATTATATTACTTATGTAAGGTAAACACACGAAACATATAAATGATTCTTTTAATAAAAAAAACTTTAAGTATGTAGTGCCTTTTTTGTCTGTGTGTGAGGAGGAGGAGGGGTAAAAGAGGAGATATATTCAGTAGCAGTGGATTGTTCTTTGCCTGTCTAGCAAATATAGTGTTACATTAGTTGAAAGACTACACAAATATGATATAGGAAACTGCATTTTAAAAATTTCGGAATATGTATAAGCCTTTTTAAAAAAAATAAACTTTCTTATTGCTCTTATTTTACATAAAAATATCATATTTCTGTTTTTTATAATGGCTCAAAATCACCCATAATGACAGTGTAAAACTGAAACAGATACAAATATTATTTTTTGTGTTTATACCAGAAATATTTGCTAAGTATTATAAGATTAAGTTATAATTAAGTCAAAATGTTTTCATTTTATGTCAATAATTATGAAAGTATTTTAAGTTACGCAGTTAAAGTTCTCGCTGCCTTCTGTAATAGCTTCCCAAGTAGCACGGGAACGTTCTGTGAACGTCTAATAACGGTTACAGTCGTTCAAACACCGTGTTTCGTGTCAAGAGAACGTTCGATTAGACGTTCAAAAATAGTATTACTTAGAACGATTTGAAAAGGTTTGCTTTGTACCATCTAGAAAACGTACAAGTCTAGTTCTATGAAAAACGTTCAAGTGTATCACCGTCGTAGCACGTTCTGTAACAGTGTCATTATAACGAATATGAGAAAATTCCTTTTTTTTTTTTTTTTTTTTTTTTTTTTTTTTAGTTTTTTTTTCCTTATTTTCAGTTTCAAATTTTGTTGACATGTAGAATAATCATTGAAATGTAATAGAGATGCGGTGAGAAAAAATTACATAATTTTAAACTTTAATTATATGTTATTATAATCATAATAATTATTTATAATTTTATTTAAGTTTTATGTTGTTCAATTCTGTCAAACACATTACTCCAGATTACTTTTGCAGATATTCATTATTATTTGTTTCTTAAATTGTTAATAAATTAAGTTACGAAAAATTATTTTATTTTATTTATTTTATTTATTTATTATTATTATTATTAATATTATTTTGTATATACCAAGAAAAATGTGTTGGATAATTGGGAATTTTTGATCTCCGGTTTTCCATGGGTTTATACACTCTTGAGATGTCCAGAACACAATTCTATCATTCTTTTAAAATGCCAGTCTGTCTGTTCTTTTTTTTTTTTTTTTTTGTGTGTGTGTGTGTGTTATCAAAGTTTTGTGGACTCTGTATCTCACAAACCAATGGACGGAATTTAACCAAACTTGATGTTTAGTTAGACTTTAAACTAATTTGCTAAATATCAGGAATATTTAATTAGATATTGACCTAAATATCAGCTTTGGTGCTCATTAGCCTCTGGAATGTATCACCAGATAGGGTTCGCTTCTATTCTGTAAATTCTCCCTTTTATGGGGAGATTATATCTCAGCTTCTACGGTGCACAAATGCACCAAACTTAATATGTGAAACAGATATTATGTAACAGTACGCTGATTTAATTCGGGTGCATCTATTGACCAACTGGTGGCGCTGCTCTCCTGTAATTTAACCCCGTTAACGTAATGGCAATAATTCAGTTTTTGTGATATAAATAATTATAAATACACTGAACTTGGTATGTAAAATTAATATCATATAAAACTTTGCAGAATAATTTTGCGTGTATATCGGACAACTGGAGGCACTGGTATGCTGCAAATTAATTTTATTCAAGGGAACGGAACGCAATAGCACATTTTCTATGATTTATAAATGCTCTAAATTTGGTACGTGAAATAGATATTACATAAATTTTACTGATTCACTTCGGGTACATATCAAATGACAGGTGGCACTGTTACGTTTCAACTTACGGGAAGCATGTACCTCACCATCTATAATACGAATACTTATCAAACCTTGTATGTGAGATATATATATAATGACAAAATGTGCTGCTTCAGTTTCCGTATATATCCACCGACGGATGGTGCTTCTATTGCTTTCTGCGATTTTTGAGATATCTGTATTTCAGCATTTTTTGGTGAAAAATGTACAAAATTTCATATATAAAAATGTTAATTATAAAAACCTGTGTTGATTAAATTTTTATGATTAAATTAATAAATTTTAAAATTCTATGGATGCTGTATCTCACGAACTAATGAACGTAATTTATTCAAACTTTGTTTACTTGGACTATGACCTAAACTGGTGGCGATTATATTTGTTAATAAATCGTTCAATATGTAGCGCTGTCGTACCATTATTTTCAGAATTTTTAATATGTAATAATAGGTCAAAATTTCGTATAAATGTGCATGAGTCAGCATTGTTTTTAACTTTTCCCTGGAAAATTAAATATATATATATACATTTATATTAGTAATATTTAATTAAAAAAAAAATATAGGCAATTTGTATAGTTCATCGCTTTCGCTATTGTATTAAAATTTTCAATATTCTTGCCAGAAAAGTCGTCTATACTCTTAAAGCGAAAGGATGAACCCTAAATCTGTGATAATTTAAAACAAAGTTATCGACTTTTCACATTTTTCATTATGTAAAATACATTTCTTAAGATACATATTTTGTATACCGTAAAATTGATTTTTTTGGATATTTAGTGTTATATTTGTTTGAGATGAAAATCGTATACATTTACCATGGAAAATAATTTTGATAGATTATTTTAGCAAATAATATTTGACATCGACCTGCGAAGGAAAATATAGAAGAAAGTTTTAGGATGGCCTCAGTATAATAATTTTAAAAAAGGTTAAGTTTTGAACAGTATGAAAAATATTTATTAGAAACGGGTGTTATTGAATAAATTGCTTGATCGACAAGAAAATTTCGCCGCATGTAAAAGCCACCTGCTCTGTTTTTGCACAGGAAGTTGGTATTTCTTGGCGTGGCTCGTTGGATCCAAAGTCCTACTGCTTGCTTACTCATCACAGATTTTGTATTTACATTCAGATTTGAATTTAACTTTCGTTCGGATACACTACAACAGCAAACAGCTTCAAGATACAGACAGATAAGTTCGTTCACTTACTTTTCCTTTTTATAAAATTTTCATACTTATGCATTGAAATCTTACAAAATTTATTAAAATTTATCAAAAAAACATATAATATTTTAAAATTAAATTTGAAATTTTTTAATTTTTTACATCTTTCACACTAACTCCTAAATTTATTTCGTTCGATATTTTATTATTACAGTTCAACGTTGTAGTTTAAACAAACCCATGCGAATTTTTCGAACTTTTCTTTTCTTATTTACTTTTAAAATTTGAAACTCATAAATATTATACCGAATTCCCCATCTAATTAAAATATTAATTTACCAGAAGCCAAATTATTATTAGTACCAAATTAATATTGTGCAATTGTGAGACCAAGATCATTCAAAGAAAGGTTTCAAAATAAAATTCATGGTTGAAGTCCCAGTTTCATACTTCCGCAGGCAGTACAGTTATAGTACAGGATTTCCATGATGCCTTTTAAATTTTTGTCGCGGTGTTGGTGATGACTTTTTATTTATTTTGGTGTATTTTGTTTAAAAAATAATAATAATAATAATTCTTATTTTGATTATATTTTTATGTTTATGATTTTTAGTCAATTTATGACAATTATTCATATTCTGTATAATCTTTAAAGTATTTCTATGTTTAAAATGACGCTTATAAAGATTGAAGAAGCAATTTTTAAAAATACAGTTTTCCATAAAATAATGTAAGCAGACAAATTTCGTAATTTTTTCTGATTAGTTCATTGAGTTGAGTCCGCAAGCTTAAATATTCTTCATTTTTAAATATTATTTTTTATCCTCGCATATTTCAATAATTACACTACTATATCGTTTCGGCAAAAATTAATTGCAACTGATCCACGTTAAAGAAATATATAGATAGATTTGATCATGTTTGATCGTTTTACATTACACTGTAGAAATGTAAAAGCAGGGAGAAGTATTAAAAAAGAAATAGTTACTAAGGTAAATCTTAATATTGCTAAATATTTTAAATTTTGAAGTTTATTTATTTAATTTTTATTTATTTATTTGTTTACAGAATAAAATTTTATTTATTTATTTATTTATTTTTCAAAATGTTTCACCATATTTTATACTGTCATATTTCACTGCATGTGTACGTAAAATTTATAAACTCAAAATCAATAATTTAAATAAATTTCGCATACGCATGATAATGTAAGCAGACAAATTTCGTAATTTTTTCTGATTAGTTCATTGAGTTGAGTCCGCATGCTTAAATATTCTTCATTTTTAAATATTATTTTTTATCCTCGCATATTTCAATAATTACACTACTATATCGTTTCGGCAAAAATTAATTGCAACTGATCCACGTTAAAGAAATATATAGATAGATTTGATCATGTTTGATCGTTTTACATTACACTGTAGAAATGTAAAAGCAGGGAGAAGTATTAAAAAAGAAATAGTTACTAAGGTGAATCTTAATATTGCTAAATATTTTAAATTTTGAAGTTTATTTATTTAATTTTTATTTATTTATTTGTTTACAGAATAAAATTTTATTTATTTATTTATTTATTTTTCAAAATGTTTCACCATATTTTATACTGTCATATTTCACTGCATGTGTACGTAAAATTTATAAACTCAAAATCAATAATTTAAATAAATTTCACGTAATCTATTTAAATAAAAAAAACAAAATAATAATAATAATATATATATATATATATATATATATATATTAAAACGTATTTAAAATACACCGCTGTTCAAAATTAAAGGAACAAACCTGCTTTTTCATTTTCTTCTTTTATGCATAACTTTTAAACAAATAAACACATGGACATAAAATTTGGATGTCATGTTCGTTATCATATCATTAATCGAATTTTACATAATTTTAGAATAAGTGATAATTTAAAACTAATAATTATTATTTTTTCTCAAAAGTAAGCTTTGGAAAAAATTAAAAATTTCAACAATTTTAGCGAAGAACACTTAATGAAAAATTGTGTTAATGATGCATTATAGACAAGTGAAGACGCACATGCCCTCACATGTTAAACAAAATCCTAGTTTTACTTTCTGTGTTCACTTTTCTTTTACTTTAATAACGGAATTTTTGAAATAATAATAATAATAATAATAATTACTAATTTGTATAAACTGTGATCATCACCAGAATAATAAAAATGTCGATAAATAATTTAATAATGAACGCCTTATCCGATTTTCATATTTCTATGTAAAATTTAAAAAAAAATATTCACACGCGAAAAAATGAAGAAAGAAGAAGAAACAAAAAAGTGACTACATGAAGAAATATACAGGTTTTAATCTAACGCATGGATGAGCCTACATTTTTAACCTATCTGTAATGCATCTTCATGACCATTTTTCATTAAGTTTTCTTTTCTAAATTTGCTGAAATTTTTCATTTTTTCAATGTTTATTTTTGAGAAAAATTTACTGATATTTAGTTTAACAATTATTACTTATGCTAAAGTTATATAAAATTCGATTTATGGTAGTTTAAAAAACATACTATCCAAATTTTATACTTCTGTGTTTATTTGTTTAAGAATTATGTGGAAAAAAAATAAAAAAAAAAAAAAAAAAAAACGAGAAAACAGTTTATTGTTTAAATTTTGTACACTTGTGTACTTCTTTTAACTAATTTTTATTTTTTGTTTTCCATTGATTGTGCATTATTACAGTTTAAAAATAGAATATGTAACATATCTGGGCATTAATTTGAGATTTCATTGATAATTTAAAATTTAATAAAATACTTTTGTGTTTGAATGCCAAAAGTTTGCAGTAAGTTTCAAAATTTAGACATAAATATTTTTAAATTTTTTTGCTTAAGAGCCCTCTTCACTTACCGCCGCTGGAAGCCGAAGCTAATGTTATTCAATGGGAAATTTTTCTTTACAAATAACTTATTAAGTAATACATATTTTTAAATTCTGTTTTCACATTATGAAAATTGCCAGCTGTTAAATTGACGGACCTTTTTTTAAAAAAATATTTTTTTAATTTTTTATATTTTACTTCGAAGCTGCAAAATACGAATTTACGATATGTGATTTTCTTTCGTTTTGCAATTTCAAATAAAAATATTAAAAATTAAAAAAAATACTTTTTCAAAAAAGGTCCGTCAATTTAACAGCTGGGAATTTTCTGAATGTGAAAATAGAATTTAAAAATATGTATTAGTTAATAAGTTACTTGTAAAGAAAATTTCCCCATAGACTATCATTGGCTCGGTCTACCGGCGACGGTAAGTGAAGAGGGCCGTTAACTTAATAAATTAATATCCAAATATGGTTATATTCTATTGTTAAATTATAATGATGCAAAATCTAGGGGGGGATAATAATTAGTTAGCAGGGGGCATATTATCTTAAAAATTTTCAAAATATTCCAGAACTTGAATTTATTTATTTGTTTGTTTTTGAATTCAAATATTTATCTAGAATATTCAAAATACTTGATCTTTCGTTATACAATATTTCAATGCATGTATGCAAAATGTTATATTACTAAGACAATTATTTATGAAAAATAATAATAATAATAATAAAAAGATAAAATAAAAACTACACAAAAAAGAAAAAAGAAAAGAAAAGATAAATAAAGGAAAGGAAAAAAAAAAGAAAAAAAATAAGTAAATAAAGTAAACAGACACTATAAAATTCAAGAACTCGAAGCAATTGTTCCCGGTCGAGAAAAGACACAACCCTTCATCAACCGAACAAAGTAGGCACGAGTGCTGCAAAAAATCTGCAACGTAGCTCTTGTATTTGCAGCACTCGTGCCTATTATGTTCGTCTGACGAAGGGTCGTGTCTTCTTTCGACCCGAAACAATTGTTGCGAGTTCTTCCATTTTATTATACATTAAATACATTTTTAGCACGTTCAAAGAACGTTCAAAAATTGTTTACATAACGTTGTGAGAACGTGTGTATAGAACGTTTTCAGAACGTTTCTACACTATTTTAGAACGTTTACAGTACGTTTTCTAGAACGTTCTGAAAATGTGTATAACGTTTTGAAAACGTTCTAAAAACGTTTAGAACGTTCTGAGACCGTATACATAGAACGTTCTCTGAAGGTTCTATAACACCGATGGTGATAGCTACACGTTCATTGAACGTTCCCTGAACCGTACTATTGTACTTTTTCAAGATGGACAAATAGACGTCTATAACACGTTGAAAGGGAACGTTCTTAGAACGTGTTTGCAGAACAATATTTGAACGTTCAGAGAACGTTTCGGTGCTGCTTGGGTTTCCGGCCGACAATATGACACAATATGATGATTGGCCTCACCTGCCTTTTACATCATCTTAACCGCTTTTTAACCCCCCCCCCCCCTTCCCAAGAGTAAATTTAAAAGTTTCACGAAATTCCATCAAAGGGCATATTCCTTACACTTAACCAACACACACATAAAAAATCGCCTTTCTGAGGTAATTTGGGGAAGAACTAAGGTTGAAAACTTGTTTTTGGTCAGCCCGCCTGTGGAAAGAGGAGGTAATTTTGCAAAATCGCCTTATAATACGTTTTGAGTACCCATAACCCATCGAAACATAAAAAAATGGAAAACAAAACTTCCTGAAATAATTTGGAGCACAGTTAAGCTTGAAAACGTATTTTTTTGCTCCCCCACACACACTTAAAACGGGGGGTGGAAGACGAGGGATTTTCGCAAAGCTAGGTGTTGCATACATATGATCAACTCAGAGATCAAAAATCATCTTTGTAAGATAATTGCCGAAACGTCAGTGGAGGCCCTCTGTTGAGACTCAAAACAGTTTTGGGCTGTGTCTGTGTGTCTGTCTGTCTGTCTGTCGCGCGATAGCGGCCGCAAAAATAGCGCTATAAACTTGAAATTTGGTACGCATGTTCATGAACCCTATGCAATCAGCTGTATAGTTTTGGTATGTACTCCATTTGTAGTTCGTATACAGGGACACGCCAAAGTTTTTCTTATCATTACGGCTTATGGGAGGAATTTGTATGTATCACGATAGCGGCCACAAAAATCACGCTATTGACTTCCAATTTGGTACACGCGTTCATGTGCCCCCCGAAAACAGCTGTATAGTTTTGGGTGTGTATTCCATTTGTAATTTGTGTACAGGGACACGCCAAAGTTTTTCTTATCATTACGGCCTATGGGAGGAATTTGTATGTATCGCGATAGCGGCCACAAAAATCACGCTATTGACTTGCAATTTGGTACACATGTTCATGAGTCCCACGAAATCAGCTGTATAGGTTTAGGTGTGTATTCCATTTGTAGTGCGTGTACAGAGACACGCCAAAGTTTTTCTATCATTACGGCCTATGGGAGGAATCTGTATGTACCGCGATAGCCACCGCAAAAATCAAGCTATTGACTTCCAATTTTTGCCGAAAAGACAGTGGAGTCCCTCTGTTGAGAATCAAAAGAACTTTGTTTTCCGTCTGTCCGTCTGTTTGTCTGTCGTGCGATAGCGGCCGCAAATATCACGCTATTGACTTGAAATTTGGTACACATGTTCATGATCCCCACGAAATTGGCTGTATAGTTTTGGGTGTGCATTCCATTTGTACTTCGTGTACAGGAACACGCCAAAGTCTTTTTTATCATTACGGCCTATGGGAAGAATTTGTATGTACCGCAATAGCGGCCGCAAAAGTCCTTCGATTGACTTGCAAATTGGCGCACACGTTCCAGCTTTGCATATAAGTAGCTGTGTAATTTTTATTGCTATATCGTTTATAAACTGTGTATAGGGACACGCCAAAATTCTTAACATTACGGCGTATGGGGTGAATTTTTTTTAAACGCATTTTAATATCATTACTTTGCAATGAAGAAAATAAAACTAGCGTACGTGAGTAAGATGCTTAAACTCATGTTGTTTGAAGAAAATATGTGCTCTTAAGCTTTCTAATTAATGTACAGGACCTTACAAAACTGTTCTGACAATGTCACGTAGTCATCCAAACGATGCTAAATTTGGAACAATTATTAATTTTAAACGCAAAAATGCTGAATAGTTTTTACAGGTGTATACAATGTTTATGGTTTGTTTACAGAGACACAAGAAAGAATTTCGTAACATTAGAACCTATGAACAAACATTTAATTAAGCGTGCACTTTAATGCGTTTATGCTGAATTGAACTTAATAAAATTAACATACATTATAAACATGCTTAAAATTATGTTTACTCTTAAAAAAGGTTATGTATATTCGAAATAACTTATGTTACCACACAAAATAATTTCCAGTATGTACTGTAATAATCCAAATGATCTCAAATTAGTTAAAAAAATTAATAAGTTATAATTAATAATGTTTATTCTTATTATTGGCGTTCATAATGACTGTGGCTACTTTTCCGGAATACATAAAATAATTTCGTACTATTACGGTCTATAGTCGATATTTCTTAAAAGTTTATTTTAAAATGGTTACACCCCATCAAATATAATGAAATTTTATTAGAATTTTAAAAGCATGTTTTCCTGTTGAAAATTGTGGGCATAGAATTGGAAATTAGTTTAAAGGTTACGCAAAATATTTACGATATGCTATGTTTTTTTTTTTTTTTTTTTTTTTTTTTTTTTGTATGAAATTTGGTAGTTATGAAATTTGGTATTTATGAATTTCAGGAAAATAATACAAGACCGTCGTTTATTAAGAATACATATTGTTGCGTACTTGAGGGGTCCGTAAGTTGTCCGAGAATGAAAGGAAAATCTTGCAAAAATTCAGTGATGTATTCACAGAAAGTTTCAGAAAAATACAGGTCTATAAACCAAGTATCAGCTTCAATTCAACCAGTAAATACAGCTTAAACAACAGCCGTTAACAGCAAAACAACAGTACAAACTGTTTAGCAATAACACTTAAAGAAAGTCTCATCCAAAGAGGCTCAAAGCAAAGCAAGCATTTGACGAAACTGACACAGATCTCAAACTGACCGCCTTGGCGAAAAAATGCTCCTTTTATACTTTTCTATCGAACACAGACTGTTCTGGAAAATTCTCGTATATCAAAATGAGATTAAAGCTTCCATATTTGGTATATCCCTATTAAGGATTTTCTCGCCAAAGTCGCTGAAAAATTCGCCAAGGAGGGAAACAGTCGCCAAATTTGGCGCCAAATCCATTTCTTCCCTTATTAGAGCTTTTTAAAGTGTTCTTACGGGAAAATTAGGCTATTTCAAAGCTAAAACGACTAGAAATGCACAAAGTTAGCATTTTATTAACTTTACTAAACCTCTTTTAAAGAATTTATTAAAAATAAATGCAATTATTTACAATTCCGTAACACTTTATAAGAGATACAAATAGAGATACAGCGGGGTTTGAGGGGGGCAGCAGCCCCCCTCAGGAATGTATCTGATTATGGTAACAAGTCGATCGAATCAATATATACGATTATATAATAAGGAATAAATAAAAATGACCTATTGAATAATGTCTGATGTAAATAGGACGTTGAGGCTCCTGGTCTGCAGATCCACTAGTTTAGAGTGAAGTCATGCAAGAAAATATGTTTTTGCTCCCCGTCTCCAAGGTGTGGTAGGAAAGAATTGCGTAAAATCTCTTTATAGTGTGTATTGGGTACACGTTACTAATCGATGCATCAAAAAATTGCTTTCTTGACATAATCTGGAGCAGAATTACTCTTGAAAACATGTTTTTGAATCCACCCCACACTTGAGGGAGGAGGAGAAGCGAATGATTTCGTAAAATCTTTTTATAGCGTGTGTTAGGGGCGCATAACTTACCCATATGTTAAAATATATATATATATATTACTGAGATAATTTGGAGGAAAGTTACACCACTACCACCACTACACTACACACACTACACTACTACACACTTAGCTTGGAAACAAGTTTATTAGCCCCTCCCTTGCTACTTACCCTCTGCTTTAAGTTAAGTAAAGATATTTTTAAGAACAAAAAACGTTTTAGGACTTTTTTTAAAAGCAAACACTTTTCAAATTATTTTGCATATGAATTTAATTGTTTTATTCGTAAAACCTTGCTCAATAGTTTGAATTTTACCATTTAATACTTTGTGTTTTAAAAACTAAGAATGAATTTATGTTCTAAGTATGTGCCAAAGATGTTTTGTTTCATGAAATTTTCTAAAAGCACAATTAAAATCAAATTATTCAGCAAATTGTTATGCTTTGTTTACATGACGATCACTGGTGCAAACACCTGACAACTACTGGTGAAACTCATTTTGAAAGTGACGAGCACTGGTGCATTTTTATAGGTTCAATTTTTATTTAAAAAAAATGGCGTAATGTATTGAAAAATTGAAAGTATCTAACAACAACTAGAAGAATCAGTGTATGGAATAAACTAAATAATAATATTGATACATGAATGCCACGAGAATACCACGCAAAAAAAAAAAAAAAAAAAAAAAAAAACATTTTAAAAATAAGGCCTTAAGAGAGACGAGCACTGGTGTCTTTACCTTATTAGTTTTAAATTTAGAATACTTCTTATTTTAGTTTATAGGCAATTTGTGAGATTACATACAATGTAAAAAGACACTTTGACTGTATAAATAATGCAGCGAAAAAAAAAAAAAAAAAAAAGGTACATAGCAACAAACTAAATAAATGTCAAGAAATCTTTGAAATGTGTGTGTGAAAGGAAACGATAAAATAAGGGATCATCTCCTACTCTAAATTTCCCAAAGAAGAAAAAAATACACACCACATTCATATTTAACTAGAATATTCGATCATGTACAAATATTGTAAAGCAATTAAGAATAAATTTGTAGCCCATTATTAGTATTTGAATGCATAAAAATTTAATAAGAAATTTAAGAATTAATGTATCACTGACTAAGATCAAACGTCAAGAAATTTGGCTTCGGTAATCAGGAAGCCTCAAAACGTGTAAATATACAGAAAACAAGAGATGAATATTTAGCTTAAAAACATGCATTATTTACCATATATCTATTAGGAATTCATTTCCGTTCCTGGCCAGATTTCCTAAACATGGTAAAATAATATAGTAAAGCACTTCTACTTTCAATAAGAAAGAATGTTATTGCTTAAATTTTTGCAGCCCTGTACGTTTTTGAAGATTATGTACAGACCACATGGTGCACCTAAATATAAACCTATAGTAATAATACGCGGCACAACTTGAAATACACTTCCATCAATTTTCAAGTTTTGTCCCACTATATTATAGTTCTTTTGTGTAGCCCTGTAAATGAATAGTGAATAGTTTCCCTACCATATTCTACATGAGACATGTTTTTACGCATATAAAAAATATATGTTCATTTCATTTGGTTTAGTGTAGTCTATAGATCTACTTACTTGCAATAGAATCGCTATATCATACACATTTAGAATACGGAGATTGGACTTTCGGCTGCTATTTGTTCTTGAGATATGCTGACAACAAACAGACAAACACACACAGACCAATCGCAAAAAACATGATTTTTGTATACAGGAGACCTCAAAAGTAACTTTCGAAATTTGAACCCAAAACAATACTTTCTGTACCTTATGGGTAATAAAAAGTAAAAAGAAAAATAAGCAAGAAAAATCTTGCAGCACGCATTGATTAGTAACACTTTCCAACTGTACGTAATTGTTGTATCGAATAACTTTTAATTTGAAAAAGTTGTATTATATTCTATACACAAAACATTATTTTAGAATATTAAAAATCCATGTGAATGTTTTAGTGATTTTTACAATAGAAAGATTTTAAATATAACTTTCAAAAAATTTCTCCTGAAACTTAAACCATTGACTTTTTTTGTTGTTGTTGTTGTTGTTGTCTCTGTAAACAAACTAGTTGCACAGGATCTATTAATGTCCTTTTAAATAGGGAACATTCCATAGTGAACTTAATTGTATCATTTTTAAAAAATTCTAAAAATATTTACCGACGCTAGGAGCCGGAAACAAACAGATAGAAAGGTAGACAATCGGACAGACAGATACACAAATTCAAATCATATTCCTACTAAAAATATAAGATAGTGTTAAAATGCTTAATGTAGACGGAATTGTAGAAACTTTTTATTAATAGCTCTTAATGTAACTGAATATTTTTGTGTGGCCCTGTAAATCTACTGCTAATCATACTATATTCTATGCAAAAGCATTATTTTGTGCACACAAATAATATATTTAGATTTCATAAAACTTAGAAAGTAAAGTTATTAAAATTGGATTTACAGAAATATCTCTCGTAGAACGCAATGCTTTGGAATACTTTTGAGTGTCCCTGTACATAAACCAGTGGGGATATTTACTCTATTTTCTACAGAAAACATCCAATTATGAACTTGAATAACGTATTTCCACTTCATTAACATATGTGTACAGTAAAGTTATGAAAATATGGTTTATAGAAATACCTCTCATAAAACACAATGCTTTGAAATACTTTCGGGTGTCCCTGTACACAAACCAGTAGAGGTATAATCTCCATTTTTAATAGGGAACATCCGATAGTGAAAATTGAATAACATATATCAGTTTCAAGAAATTCCATTAATATTTACGGGAGTTAGAGTGCGGACAGACAGACAGAGATACCGAAGTCATTAACACTTTTCAAACTTTTGTTGAAAGTGGTAAAAAGTAGGAGATTTAATTTAAGAATGTAGAAGTGTTTACGCATTGAACCAAATACAGTAATCAGAACATGAAGAATTAAATACTTAATCGCTACTTCTATTAAAAATTTTAAGAAAACTGTATTGCATAGTTATATTTACACTTTATTTTGAGACAGTGCCGAAGTTAGTGTTAATAAAATTTTAAATATTTTAAAACTAATATATTTAATTTTAAATTTAATATCCTATTATTTTCCTCTTGAAATATAATTGAAAGGAACGTTGAAAGAAGAATTTTTATATATTTACCTTGTTTCATATACTTTGTGACATATTTGATAAGTAGTAACTTCATAAATTATTTCTGAAACTTTATAACTTAAGTCAATTTTAAATTTTATATTTAAGTCTAACATTATTTATATCGAAATTTAATGTATTTGAATTCTCTGATAACACATAATAACAGTAATTTGAGGTTGTAAAAGCGGAAACTTTATTTTAGTATTATGAAAGTTTAATTACTTTTAATGAAGTTTTCCTTGAAGAAATGTGTAAAATCTATATTTTTAAAAAGTTCATAATGTTCCAAATATTGTTTAATTAGAGTATCGTAAAAGTTCTAATTAGAGTTTAGGATGCGAGAAGAAAGTAATTGAGTTGTATTTTTCTTCACTAATAAATGGAACATATTAATAAGTACGGAGTATATATTTAAATAGTATACTTAATAAATGTGTCTAACGGAGGAAACTTTTACCAAAACCGAAACGTATTAGTATTTTGTTAAATTTTACCATGTTCCGATATTTTAATAGAAAACGCCGATATATATGTGTAATAACAAACAAAACGAGTTTTACAAATTAAAATTGGAAACATTTTCTGTCAAATACTGTGTAAGAAAATGAAGTACAGAAAGAAACTAATATTTTATGAAATGAAATTTAATATTTATTTATACTCCTAAAGCTATATCTATTTTATCATTCCTAAGGCATTTGTATGGATAATTTTAAGCGTATTTCAAATCAATACAAAAAACCCTTAACGGGTTAAAAGTTTGTGACGCAGCACTGTACTTTATGGCTATAAGAATTAGAAATACGGGTCTTAAAAATAATGATATCAAATTTTCAGTGACGCTTGGATATTAATTTAATTATACATAGATTTTCTTATTTGAATTTGTTTTTTCCTTTTATTTATATTTACAGTGTAAACGTTATTTTCAAGATAAAATAATATGTAGCATTTACTCTTTGATACCTTTCCATTCAATTCTCGTATACTATGAAAGCATGTGTTTTAAAAGAAATTATATGAAATTCCAGGAACGCAGTGGTGTTACATTAAATGATTTTTTTTTTTATTTCACTGCAATTATTTTGTTTTGCATATTAAAGTATATGTGCACATTGAAATATTGCTTTTAATTTTCAAATACGCTGTCAAATATATCACTTTCATTAAGCTTATATTATGTACTAAAATATATTTATTTCAATGAATTATTCTATCTTTTGCGTCACGCCATCCAAAACTGAAAAACAATTCACAATTTTTTTCTTTTCAGCAAAATATCTATTTGCATGCATTTTCAATTTATTTAGATGAAATGCCACAAAGTAAACATTTCCATATATTTTACTTACAGTTTTGGATGGCGTGAAGCAAAAGATAGAATAATTCATTGAAATAAATATATTTCAGTACATAATATAAGCTTAATGAAAGTGATATATTTGACAGTATATTTGAAAATTAAAAGCAATATTTCAATGTGCACATATACTTTAATATGCAAAACAAAATAATTGCAGTGAAATTTAAAAACAAATCATTTAATGTAATACTACTGCGTTACTGGAATTTCATATAATTTCTTTTAAAACACATGCTTTCATAGTATAAGAGATGTGAATGGAAAGGTATCAATGAGTAAATGCTATATATTATTTTATCTTGAAAATAACGTTTACACTGTAAATATAAATAAAAGGAAAAAGAAAATTCAAATAAGAAAATCTATGTATAATTTAATTAATATCAAAGCGTCACTGAAAATTTGATATCATTATTTTTAATACCCGTATTTCTAATTCTTATAGCCATAAAGTACAGTGCTGCGTCACAAACTTTTAACCCGTTAAGGGTTTTTTGTATTGATATCATTACTTTTTAGGGGTTAATGATCGAAACGTAAAATTAAAGGAGCATGGTAATGAGTTATAACACTGTATAAAAAGTATTGTTTTATAGGTCATACACGAACAAAATAACAAACTAAATAAAATTTCAAAATTTTATAAATAGTGATTAAAAAAAAAAAAAAAAAAAAAAAACTTTAAGAAAGAATATTTTTTGAGGGATGGAAACATGCAACATTACAAAGGCATAATAAAGTACATTTTAAAAATGAAAAAAATTCTACAAATAAAAAAATAAATAAAAAATATTTTTTATTTTATTCAATATTCAATTTCTTATATAGCTCATTGGTTCAACTATTTCTTAGATAGTCCAACAGAAAATTTAAAATAAATGTTTAAAAAAATAATTTGTGTACGAAAGTTTTTGTAAAAAAGTGTTACGAATAAGTTTCTAAAGAGTTTTCACCACACCAATTTTAGTTAGATAAAAATTTAACAAAAATTTTTAAATGGACAATCGACTGAACAAGAGATAAATATTTTGTTATATTTAAATTGTAGGTGCATAAAATAAAACTGTTTAAGGACATGACAGTAATTTTCCAAAATACCTAGCACCATTGGGATGAAGTTCAGATCCTCCCTTGGAAACTCTGATAATTCTAAATAATCTGGTGTGTCACTCACACGACTTTCTCTTACCCTGAAATTTAATACTATAAATACAGGTTGGAGATTAAGAGGTACGATAACGATGTTATGTAAACCTATGTTGAACAATTCAAATTAGGCTTCGGAAGAGTTTTATGTGATAATTAATTCTGTGTGAGGGGGGGCTACCGCCCCCCTCAACCCCCCGTTTCATTAATGCGCCTAGATTTATATAAAATTTAATTCGGTTATTAAAAAATAATTATGTTTTTAAAAAATAATTTATTAAAATTATTATTTTAGAAAATTATCTTTTATGATAATGTAGACGATTTCCATATTAGTTACACTAAATATCCAAAAAAAGTCCATTTTAGTCTCCATTTTATTCTCAAAAAAAAAAAAAAAAATTTTTTTTTTCGTTAAAAGTGAAAAAAATCGATAACTTTGTTTTAAATTATCGCAGATCGATGGTTCAACCATTCGTTTTAAAGGTATTGGCGAGCTCTTTTGAAAGATACCCATCATGAAAATTTACTCCCCTCGAGGGGGGATTCCCCCCCAGGAGGCGGGCGAGGCTCCTACATACACAATTTTTTTCCCAGTTAACTATCTCTACCCATACAGCACGGAATATTTCAGTTATGTTGCAAAATGCTTACAATCTTTGAAAAACGTAACACGTTTTAGTATGCTCTCTGATACCTTTCTAAAACATCAGCCCTTTTTGATTTTCTATCTGTTAAAATGTTGTTTTGAAAAGGTCTTTCCATCAAACTAACAGAGATTCCCCCTCCCTCCACCCAAATTTCACGTTTATAAAATTAAAATTTGCCCATCACTGAGTCCTTATGCCCCCTCCCTTCCCCTACTATACACATTTGTTTTATTCTTAACTAAACAAAATTCCGTAAAAATTCTCGTAAACGTGTTTTACAGTTTTTAGAAATTCCGAAAATTACTAGATAAAAACAAATTGAATACTTCGTATTCGACACTGTTTGGCGAGATTTTGTATGAACTTTGGAAACACACTTTTCTAAAATCGATGAAATTAAATTCATATAAAAATTCTACAGAACAACTTGATAAGTTTTTTATATAATACAAAATGAGTTTAAATCAGTTTAATTTAAAATTGTTTTCCTAAAGAATTTGCTTTTACGATTTTTATAATATAATGCAAACTCAAGTTACTGTAACAATGTTTGTGTTAACAGTAATTATTAAGCTACGGAAAAATCATTTAATTTAGTATAAGTATTAATCGTTATTATTGTTGGTTTGGCCACGACTTTTAAGTTTTTAAACTGATTAATAGATTAGTTTTACAAAGTGAAAACAGTTACATATTATAATTTTACTTAATATTTTGTGTTTAATTAAAAGCTGAAAATTGCCTCAGTTTACCTCGTAACACATTTAAGATTTTATGGATATTGTATAGGAAAGCTATATTAAAAAATAAACAAGTACTTACTCAAATTTCAGAACAATATGTTGTACTAAATAATGAATATCAGAGGTTTTTAAAAAATATGTGATTGTAAAAAAAAAATAAATAAATAAATAAAATCCTTTCTAATGGAACATCCTTGAATCCTATTTGAACCTCTATGTCATTTAATAATTTGAATGATATGATTCACCAAAAAAAAAAATTCCTCAAAAGTTTATGCCATATTTTTTAGAATAGTGTGTACAATATTTACAATGTTATTATTAATTTCTAATTTAAAAGTTGCAGATGCATGGTAATTTCAATTTTATTTTATATCACTAATATATCTAAGAAATAAGTATATACGAGTTAAGAAGGATATTTTTATTTATTTATTTATTGTTTTTTTTCTGGAGTAGTTTTTATTGTTATATTCATGCCACCTCCCTACTGTTAAATTTAAGAAAGAAAGAAAGAAACGCGAATAATTTTTTAGGTATAGATTTGATTTAAAAGAGAAAAATAAATAATAATAGAAAAATCTTTAAAAAGTGAAATTTTTATACTGGTAAATATTTAAGTAGTATAGTTTCTTATGAATTTAATTTAAAAAAAATCTTAATCTATTCAAAATTTTATTATAGCTTAACATTTTGTAATTTATATATATATACTAGAAACTTAATGAGCAAATTAATTATTTTCAAATTCTGTTTTAAGAAATTTTCAAACCGTAGTTTAAGTGATTTATCACCTAATTTTGAAAAAATTACAAATACTTGCATATGATTATCATATTATTTGTCATTTTTATGAAAATAAAGAAAACATTTTTTGTTGTTGCAATCACTTTTTAAAATAAAACCAATTTTTAAAGTTAACAACGTATCAGCATGAAACAAATGTAAATACAATGAATATTTTTGATAAACAAATGTCATATAAAATACAAGTACCTACATAAATAACTCATTTAATATATATATTAAAACAATAAAAATATTTTTTTTATATTTTTGTGTTTATTTTTGACGCAAATTCCCGATAGAGGGAGCCAAAATGATTATTTGATATTGAGTATTTCAGATGGAAGAGAAGACTGTATTCGTCCGCGAAACAGCCGCATCACGGTATTTTCGGTGTAAAAAATAGTTTGATTTTTAAACTGAGTTATAAAGAAAACAAGAGTTTTCCTAGGGAAAAGGGAGATATCAGGCACATCAGATAAAAGCGATTAATATCATATATCAATTAAACGACATTCGCTCGAGCCATATTCGAGAAAAATTTAACCACCCTATAGACCGTCCATTTACAACTTATATAAGCCAATTCATATCTCAAAAGATATTGCACGCAGAAATGTAGCGATTTCAGGGTAGGATCAGACAGACGGTAAAAGACTATTTTGAAAATATCAGAAAAAAACATCCCATATTTCCTGAGATATTAAGTGTCGGCTTTCAGCGGTTTCTTAGATCTCAAATTAGCTGTATATATGAGTGTCGCAGTTTTCGTTCGTATTTTCCGCTGAGTGTCGCCGCGTTCGCTTGTTTTTTCGCTTGCGTCACTAGAAAAACTGCCGTTTTTCATGATATTAGTTTCTAATATAGGTTATTTATATTTAACACAATTTATCATATACTCATGTTTAAATATTGAACATCTAGATTAGATTGCTTTTGCTTTTTTGTTTGGTTCTGAAGTATGTCATTGCAAATATGAGATGAATATATATTAAGAGATATATTTTAGTTATACATTTTTGTTTGATATTTATTATATCATATGCTCAGTACGAAGTTTTAGGCTTAAGAATTTACTATATATTTAATTAAAACCCAGCAAATATTTAAAATTCGTGTAAAAGAGTCAATTTCCATTAAGCTTTTTCTGCTTTTTGTAGCATGTAACTAAAAATAAATCCACATCATGTAAACAATGCTATTTTTCATATTTAAGTCACTGAGCTCCAAATTGTAACAGGAGAGCTGAGTTCCTATTTTCCGTCATTATCTAACGCCGTCAGCGCGTATGAATACACATGCGGAGCAAAACAAACGATATTTTGTATTGCCTCTTTTGCTTACTATGTAATTTTATCAAATTTCATTGAAACGAAATATATTTAGAATTTAAAGATACACCATAACGAGAATTAGAATTTTCAAACACACAGTAAAGCGGACTATTTTATTTTTTGCCCCTCAGGTATTCATCAAGGTGTAGTTCGTCTGACCGCCAACTCAGCTCTCCTGTTACATTAATTCTAGCTCAGTGATCTATGTATGCAAATCGAATACGTTCTTTTAGTACTTTTAATTTTTAAAAATTCGTAAAGAAAACACAAAATTATTAGTATAAAAAGAAAAAGAAAAAAAAACATTACGCAGTATAATTTAGTGTTATAAGGAAATATATATGTATATATACAAATATTTAATTAAAATATTTTAATAATATAAATGTAATAATAATTTTAAAAAAAAGCTCTAATTTATTTTTGTGAATTTAATAACCAATTTAAATATTTTTAATAAATCATCAGAATATGGTTCTAGCATACTAAGACCTTCTAAAAAACAAAAAGGCAGAAACAATCAACAATTATTTTGCGGAAACTAATTAAAGCTCTTAATTTGTAAGATGCCTTACAAGTACCGTGACAAATCTATCGCTTTAAGAAGGTTTGTGTTGATTTTCAAATTTATGGGCAGTTCTACTGCATTAAGAAGTGCCTTGGAAATTTGGACAAAAATATGGAACGGTGATTTTTCTGGCCAATTTTTTGAATCACCGGATTATTTGAAAGATCACACTGTTAATAAAAAAAAATGTCACATTTTACACTTATGTGTATCGTACCCTTAAAATTTTTTTTGACCTTTCTATACTTAAAGTAAAGCTTAATTAAAGTCTGTTATTTTCAAAAGATGTTTTATCCCTTTTAATTATTGATAAGATCTTAAAAAGTTCTGTAAACCTGCTATTAATCCTTCTCCTTCTAGTGTTGCCAAATTAAACCTGATAATCATCATGTCTTGCTATTTATCCTTCCTTATGCTTTAAATTAAGTTTCAGAAAATTTTAATTTTCGTGTTATTTTCAAACCTGTTAATAAATTTCAATTCTATTCAACAGAATCCCCTGTTCCCGAGCTTCATAAGTGGGGCATCTATAATGTCCCTTGTAATAATTGCCATTTTTTTAGATAGGCCAAATTAAAGAAGTCTTGAATGTCATTTAAGAGAGAATTCTAGGTATGTTACCAAGCCAGAAATTTCTAAATCTTCTATTGCTAAGCATAGTTGGGAATCTGACCGTAGTTTTAATTTTCAGCAAGCCAAAATTATCTTTTATGCCAAACTCTTTTGCGAATTGATTTACCTTAACCCTGATAAAATTGCAAATGAAAAATCTGCCCCTTGCAATAATTGCGACCTATCTTAGATAAGTGAAACTAAAAGAAATCTTGAGTGTCGTTTACGAGAGTATACTCGGTATGTCAGCTAGCAAGAAATTTCGAAATCTTCCATTGCGAAACATAGTTAGGAATCTGACCATAGTTTTAACATGATGTCATTTTTTGACATTTGTCCTTTACTTCTAGGGTACAGAATTTATCTAACTGGTGAGTATATCTACAAATTATCCTGTAATAAACAAATTATGGATACAGAAAAACATCTAGAATAGAGCTGATTCAGCGAATTTCAAGATAATCCTATAAGCCGATTTGGGGAGCACACATGTCCGGTACTTAAAACTCATTTAGCTGATCAAGACGCTAATACTGTTTTTGTGGAAATAAACTAATACATAAAGGATAACTTTTAAAACTTTTTAGTTGTTTATATTGCAAATTTAAAGAAACTCGTTACAGCCGTTTTCGAAATGACGAATTTCGGTACAACTCTCAGCTACCCATGCACTGTAAAAAATATGTCATTTTGCTGCCAGAAATTCTCTGTAATTTGAGAAAATACGTTCTTACAACGCAAAATTTTTTCGCAAATTGCGCGTATTGTATCAAATTACCGAGATTTTCTGGCAGTAAATAGGACATATTTTTTACAGTGTGTGCTGCTTCCAGCTTCTTTGATTTTTTTTTCTTTTTCCAACATTTGGCAATATCAATTGTATACTTGACGTTCCTAAAAAATAAATTTGTTTGTTTTCTCCAACTTTCCAAGATATCCGCACCCCCCCCCCCCTCCCCGAAAAAAAAAAAAGCTCTAGTTATTGCACAAATACGATTTTTTACACTCAGAAAACATTAAAGCTCAGGTACTCAAATACTCCATGTTTAACTTTTTGACCGTATACTATGATTTCAGTATTTGCGTTTAGACAAACTGAGGGGAAAAAAAAAAAAAAAAAGACTTGCCAAGTACATAGAATTTCTGTCATACAGAATTTTGAAATTACTCCAATGGATTATTTTCTTTCTTTTTTCGCGAGCCAATTTTATTTATTCATTTATTTATTTATTTTTTGGTCTTGCATATAAGCTAAATCTTTACTTCGTACAATCACTTTTGTCCTAACTTCCTATAGTTATACGCTAGTATAAATGACAAATTAAAACGGTATACTTATAACTGAACATAAAGTTGAAATAATTGCATAAAATCAAATCCTTTAAAAATAAATTTTAGCTAAATGCAATTTTTCTTCTCCTTTTTTTTTTTTTTTTTATAAAATGGTCCAACCTTTTCTAATATTTCTTATCTTTAAAAAGTGTTATTTTAAAAAATAATAAATTTTCTTTAAAAAATATAAATTACTGCTGGTTCAGTGAGCATATCTAAATTAATTATAAGTCTGTAATAAAACTGTTTATTACGTCTCTCTTAAATTATATTGATCTAAGAATATCTTTACTCGCTCTAATTTCTTCCTCGGATTTTCTTTCATCTTAAGGATACTAGACTCTTGAGTTTTCACATAAATTTAGAGATTTTGCGTCTTAATTAAATCTTTATTTAATTCAATTTATTTATCTTTATTTATAAATTCTCGCTTCATTTCAATCTTATATTTTAAGTTGCGACTTTTCTCTATAATACTTGCATCGTATTGTTTGATTTCAAAATCATGAACTTGCATTTATATATATATATATATATATAATATTAATTTTAGTATCTCGTGTTATTTTAGAGAATTAATGATTACTGAATATATATATATATATATATATATATATATATATATATTATTTTTTTTTCGAATGTCCCTTCGAAATAATTTTTACTTTTTTTCCCTTTAAACAGTAACTTCTAAAAATGTATGTGATGAAAATTTATAGTAACTGGAAAAATCTTTACATTAATGTTTATGTTTAATAATTACCAGATTTTAATCACTGTAATTCTTCACCAGGGAAAATGCGTCAACTTTCTTTCTTTTTGTTCGAATGTCTTAGTTTTGTTTATCATTACCCTGTCATTACACCAAGTTCCGTTTTCATTTTACTTACGTTCTATGTGTTTTTATAAAATGATCTAACAAATCTGATAAATTTAATTTTTCAGTTTAGATTGACTCAATTATCAACCCTAAATCATAGATTTTAAACAACATTTTCTTTCGTCTATTCATGTCACTTCCTTGAAATTGATTTACATTTTTTCAACTCAGTTAAAAAAACAAACAAAAAGATCTTCGCATTTTTTACATTCAAGTTTCAAAGGTATTTTTACTATAGAAATTACAATTTTTACTATACAACAAAAATATCATCTTCAAAGGCATAAAAAAGGAATAATGTATCTGATATGTCCAAAAAATATTAATCCATTGAAGAACTCACTAATTATGTTCATAAGACCTAATGAAAAAATTCCTTTTTTAAGTGATTTTAAATGAACTATATAAAAAACAAAAAAAAAAAAAAAATAATAATAATTTTCATAAATATCATTTTTTAAACCATCTGATATTCGCTAACGATGTTTCTTGGCACTGAGCATTTATTTACCTACAATATACTTATAATTCACAATTATATAATTATGGATTTTTAGCTTCATTTTAAATTTGAAGCTGTTAAATAATAGCCGTCCGGATTAAAATTACGAGGGCTGTTTTTTTTTCAACCTCCGATCGCACGGTATGAAGGCCAAACATGCGGCAGGTGACTGGCGTGCGTAGTGTGTGACAGCGCATCTCCTCTTCTACACGCTCTGTCACTGCCGAGTGCAACATGCTAATTCGTTTTCAGCTGCAGTCAAGTAAACATGGCTGTCTTTATTGATTCTCCCGCCAAGTGTGAATTGCGAAGTGCTATTCGTTTCATGCAGGCAGAAGGGAATATTGCAGCGGTAATTTATCGAAGAATGAGTCGAGTGTATGGAGACAACTTTATGAGTGAATGGTGCCGAAAATTTAAAGATGGCCGAACTGATGTGCATGATGAAGGAGGTAAAGGACGTAAGTTTGTCGCTACAGACGATCTTGTTCAACGACTTGACCAAGGGGTTAAAGAAAGGCGTAGGTTCCCCATAAGCGAATTATCGATGAAATTTCCGGAAGATTCAAGATCTGCCTTGTACTCGTACTCTATAGTTACTGAAGAGTTGCGCTACAGAAAAATTTGTGCTCGCTGGGTTCCAAAGATGTTAACGGACCGTTACAATATTGATGGAGAAAATTTTTTGAAACCCATTGTGACCGGTGATGAGACATGGATTCAATATGACACGCCCGAAACGAAACGACAATCTCAGCAATGGATGCACGCAAATTCTCCAAACAAACCTAAAAAATTCAAACAAACCTTCAACAACCGTAAGATTATGGGAATTGTTTTTTGGGACCAAAAAGGTGTGTTGCTTGTGCATTTTATGCAGCTGGGTACAACAATTACTGCAGATTCTTATTGTGAGACTTTGGAACGCTTACGGAGGGCTATTCAAAACAAAAGAAGAGGCTTGCTAACTTCCGAAATTGTTCTGATCCATGAAAATGCCCGTCCTCACAGTGCTTGTGTAACCCAGTGGCTCCTTAAGCAATTTAAATGGGACATTTTCGAACACCCACCATATAGTCCCGACCTAGCGTCCAGTGATTATCATCTTTTCACGGAACTAAAGAAGTGGCTTGGAGGGCAACGCTTTCAAACTGACGAGGAGCTGAAAGAAACCATCATAACTCACTTGAAGTCACTGGCGGCAACCTTTTATGAAGAGGGTATTTCAAAGCTTGTTCAGAGATATGACAAATGCCTCAATTATCAAGGTGATTATGTAGAGAAGTAACCTTTAGTCTACATTACTTTTGGCAATAAAATCAATTTTTTATATTTACCCGTTTTTCTTTTATAGCCTATCGGAGGTTGAAAAAAAAATAGCCCTCGTATTTACACACTTAAATTTTCAAACTAAAGCTGAAATTAAGCATTATTTTTGTACATTGAAGTGAACACAGCTCTACAATATTACCCCTTTCCAAAGACGGTTGGGAACGTAAAGACATTTAATAAATAATAACAAATATTTCAGCTAATTACCTGATTATGAAAATTTAAAAATACATTACGTTTAAATGAATTTTTAATTCACTACACTTCTATATAGTATTTCTTTTTCTTTTTTTTTTTTTTTTTTTTTTCAGAAATATTGAAAAAAAAAAAAAAAAAAAAACTGTTGAGCAGGATTTAATTGAAATTATTGCTTAGCTTTAATTCTATGGATGGTATGTGCATTTACAAAGAAATGTATAGCGTACTTTTAAAAAATATTAGTGGAGAGAGAGGTGATTTTTCTTTTCTTTTTTTTTTTTTTTTTTAGGATAACAAATTACATTCCCAACAATGTAATGTCATTTTCTGTAGCACTATACAAAATGATAATTTTTTATTATTTAGTTCGTACTGCAAACCTGCCAAAAATATAAATTTTCGCTATTTTGATCTTTATTCCATTTTAAAGATAAAACGGTCAGAGGACATGAAACTGAACTTCTAATTAGGACTTCTGTCAATTTTCCTGTAATAACAAACACAGGCCTGCAAAAGTACATCTAAAAGGAAAATTGTGTATCAATATTTTAGAAGACTGGAAAGAGCAATTTTTTTACAGCTTTTTCCGTCTTATGAAACTGACCTGTTTAATCCAAATGCATATCCTTTCCCAATAATAACCAAGTCATGCATAGGAAACAATATTCAAGGAGGGGTCTTGACGACAACTTCACGCCCCCTAGCCCAGACGCTTCCCAAGCTCTACTACATTTTCTTGTCTATTTTGACCTTATATGCCTTGAAGTTATAGCCGTTATTTTTTTCCCCCGCACATTTGTGATTGTGAGGTTTTCATTTTCCTCCCATGCTATTTTCTATGGATTTTAGTTATATTTTCCCCATTTTCCACATTGTAAAGTACGGTGGTAATTTAACTAATTTAATGAAATTCATTTGAGCCGTTTTAAAGATATTATATTTTATTACAACTCTTAGTTTTACACGAATATCCTACTTCTAAAATACACGATTGTCTTCAAAACCAAGCAAACTCAATTCTACACTTAACCATCATCATTCATATATTTTTTTTTTCATATTTATTTCATATTTATTTTATTTTTATAGTATAATAGTCAAAATTCTTCCCTCTTTCACAAAAATTCGCTTAGAAAAGTGGAAAGGATTTTTCAGCACTCAGAAAAAGGAAAAACTCACAAATCAGGTGACAATTCGATATTTAAATTTTTGTATGAATGCAATATTTTCATTACAACGGTATCATGAATGTAATGAGAACAAGTAAAATTTTGAACTATTTAAAGCTCCTGCGTTTCGAGATTGTCTAGTTACTTACACTAGATTTTCTTAGTGAGCAAAAAATTTTGATTTTGTTTTTCCTCTTTTAAGTTAATTTTGAACTTCGTATTCTGATTTTTTTTTCTAAATTTCACAATATATCGGCGGTTGTACACGGTAGATGAAAATGGTAGATAAAAATGGTATATTTAAAACAGAAGTTAATGCAGAAGGTTTTTTAACTAATCAAAAACATTTTTTCCCTCTAGAATTCGGGTACAATTTCTTGCAAATCCTTATACATTCAACATGGTTGCTAAAGAAATATAAAATGCCGTTTAAAAATACAGTTTACTGGTGTCTGATAAGCATATGAATTTATTTTATGTCTTCAATGAAAAAACTTTAAAACAATCCATATACAATGTAGACATAAAAATTAAACAACTACTTCTATACAGAGTCTGAACGTGTGTGCCGATTTGCAAGTCAATTGGATGATTATTTTTTCCGCTATTGTAGTACTTACAAATTCTGCATATATGCCATAATGGTAAGTAAAACATTGGCCATGTCTCTGTATGCGAACTACAAATGGAATACACACCCAAAACTATACAGCTAATTCTGTGTGGCTCATAAACATGTGTACAAAATTGTATGTAAATAGCGTGATTTTTACGGTTGCTATCGTGGTACATATAAATATTTTCATAGGTCGTAATGGTAAGAAAAACTTAGCGTGTTCCTGCACTCGAACTAAAAATGGAATACACAACCAAAACTATATAGCTAATTCCGTAAAACTTGTGAACATGCATGCCGAATTTCAAGTCAATAGCGGGATTTTTGTGGCCGCTATCGCGAGACAAAGGGACAGGCGCACAGACGGAACCCAAAATCCTTTTGAGTTTCCACACGGAGGCACCATTGAAGTTTCAGCAAAAAGATGTGCACCTGATACTGTTTTGATGAATAAGCTTTGTCGAGTCATGATCATACTCTTTATGCTGTTATAAAACTAGTGGATCTGCAGATCAAGAACCTCAACCTCCTATTTGCATCATCACCCAATATTTAGTAGACCATTTTTATGTATTCCTTATTATATAATATATGACTCGATTGACTTGCTACATAAACAGATACGTTTTTGATGGGGCTTCCGCCCCCCCCCTTAACTGTCCTCAATTTATCTTTTTCTATACCTATCTGTATATATATGTGTATATATTTGTTTCTAATAACTGACAGTCTTCTATTAATTCCCTGCATTTCATAAATATTTGTATCAAATTTGATGAAAAATGATTATATAACATAACGGAATTATTTTGCGTAACCCTGTAAACTAACTATCTATTCCATGCCCACAATTTTCCACAGAAAAACATACTTTTAAAATTCTAATAAAATTTCATTATTATTTTTTAATGGTAAGTAGCCATGTAAAAATAAACTTTTTAAAAATATTCCCTGCAGATCGTAATAGTACGAAATTCTTTTATGTATCCTGCGAAAGTAACAACAATTATTATAAACACACACACACAAAAAATCACCTCGTTAATTATAACTCATTACTATTTAAACGAAATTTGACATCATTTGGATGATTAAAGAATGTAAATGGGATTATTTTGTGTGGTCCCGTAAATGAATTATTTAGCCTATGAATACCCGTTTTTAGAGTAAACATGCTTTTAGGCATATGATATTATGATGAATATTATGATGATATGATGATCAATATTAATTCCATTTTTTTTCAGAATAAACGTGCTAAAATATGCTTAAATAAAAATTTGTCCATAGGCTCTAATGTCACGAAATTATTTTGTGTGTTTCTGTAAACGAACCATAAATATTGTATACACCAGTAAGAACTAGTCAACTTTTTCTACGTTTTTCATGAATTTTTTTTTCGCATTTTGACATAATTTGGACGATTACTTGATATTGTCGGAACAGTTTTGTAAGGTCATGTATGTTAATTAGGAATCAAGGCGCGCGTATTTTCTCCAGAAAACATGTATTTAGGCATCTCTGTAATGCATGTTAATATATATCTGCTTAATGCAGTATGATCATGCTAAAATGAGTTTACATGATATTCTGCTTTTCGGCCATATTGATAAAAAAAAAACTTTGTTGAGTCCCTGTACACGAAACATAAACAATATAGACATCAACAATTATTCAGCTATTTCTGAATCGCGCTCAAAAATGTGTACAAAATTGCAAGTCAAGTGAAGTTTTTTGCGACCGCTATTGTAATACATACAAATTCTATCTGTAGGCCGTAATGATTAAAAAAAAAGTTTGGCGTATCCCTGTGCACAATCCATAACCAATATAAGCGTAAAAAAATATACAGCTATTTATATACAGAGTCTGAACGTGCGTACCAATTTGCAAGTCAATTGGGGGATGTTTGAGGCCGTTAGAAACAAATTCTGTTTATAGACAGTAATAATAAGAAAAACTTTTGTGTGTCCTGTACACGAACTACAAGTGGAATATACACGCAAAACTATACAGTTAATTATATGTGACGTATGAACATGTGTACCAAATTACAAGTAAATAGCGTGATTTTTGCGGCCGTTATCGCAAGACAAACAGACAAACAGATATAACCCAAAATATTTTCGAGAGGCTCCAATGACTTGACAAAAATAAGCTGATGATAAAATTTAGCGATCAAACACTATATATGTATATATACTAGCAGGCTTTGCTCGTTTCGCTGGACATAAAACTTAAATGAGTTGCCAAAATCCCATATCTTTATTAATAATCTAAGTTCTCGCTGTGATTGGTAGAGGTCTTTCTCGCTCGCAACGTGAGGAGTCTGGGTCCCTTCGGCAGCAACTTACCCACTTCTTACTTCCCCTTCCTCAGAGGGTGAGTTCGAAGTTTTGCAAAAGCTCACTAATGTACATAATGCGTACACTTAATCAATATCCACACACCGAAATTCGCCATTCTAAGATAATTCAGAGCAAATTCAAACGGAAAAACATGTTTTTACACATGTTTATTGCCCTCCGACTCTGAGAAGGGGGCGGGGGGGGGATTTCGAATTTCGTGATATCCAGTTACAATAAGTGCCGGATGCATGTAAACAATTTACGCACCAAATTTCTTGACCACAGAAATCTTTAATAGAAAATATTGTAAATAAATAAATAGTGATAAACAGCTTTAGTATGGGACCCCTTTGGTGACTTTAAACATTTTAAGCCATTTTTTGCGATGAATTGAATTGGCTATCTCAATTGTGTAATTAAAGATCTTGGCGAGAAACGTCCGAGCTACTTCGGTGCCAAATTTCAAATTTTTTGAAAGCGATCCGATACTAAAGCTGTTCCATACACAAAATAAATAAATAAATAAACAAAATAAAAATAATAAAACAAAATAAAATAAAATAAAAACTCTTTTCTGATATTTACAAAATAAAAATAAAAAACCTTAATAAAATCCAAATTATAATCATTTACAATTAATGGGAGAACATAAAAGGACCTCATAATGTACATAATAATAACAAAAAAAAAATTTGTTTTACTGCAGGAAAGAAAAGTTCTGCTTAATTAAATAAAAATATGAAACTAATGCCAAATATCTCTATGAAAATATTTATCCACATACAAATTCCGGATTTAAAAAGAAAGAAAAATCACCAACTTTTGTAGGTCGACTATTTACTTTGCTCTCTCTAATTTTTATTATTATTCACGTGAAATTAAAAATATTTTATTTTATTTCTGGAAAATAAAAATATATACAAATGCGTATATATAAATATAAAACCTTCTACCGAATCTGGGTTGAAAACCGAAAAAAGGGTAAAATGAATTAGCAATATCAGACCTATATTTTAAAATTTGATACCAAATGAAAGGGGCGATTTTTCTGAATCCAGGGGTGCAAACAGTTTTTCGATGCGATAAAAAGATTTATAAAAAATAACTAAAGTATGAAATTTAAGTGACAACGGAAAAACGGAAAAAGTGAAAAATAAATTAGAAATACCAGACCTATCGTTACAAATTCGGTACCAAATGACAGGAGTGATTTTTCTGAATCCTGGGGTGTGCACTTTTGTCGTAAACGTGGGCTTCATCCTGATCCCGATATTTTAATTAATAACAGACCAATTTCAGTTGTAGACACTGCCCGTTTCTTGGGTGTTATTTTTGACAAGAAACTTACATTCATTCCACATATTCTTAGTTTAAAGACAAACTGTTTTAAAATATTAAATATTCTCAAAGTTCTTTCAAATACTTCTTGGGGTGCTGATCGCATTTCTCTCCTTAAAATCTATCGTGCAGTTATCCGTTCTAAAATGGACTATGCTTGTCAGATCTATGGCTCAACCTGTATTTCTTACCTCAAAAAGCTTGACACAGTGCACCACTCTGCCCTCAGCATTTGCTCTGGAGCCTTTCGCACTTCACCTGTTTTAAGTTTATATGCTGACTGTGTAGAACCCTCTCTCACTGTAATTAGACAACAACTTTCATTAGAGTTGTATTTCCGCATTCTCTCTCATCCGCATCATCCACTTCATCCTCATTTTGACAATAAGGATTTTAATTTATTTCAGAATCGTCCCAGGTCCATTCCACACTTTAGCTTGAGAATAAAAAATATACTTGCTGACACGCCTGATCTCGACATTCAAGTTCGTCCTCGGACACTTTTAAATATGACCCCTTGGAACTACAAGGTTATTTCATGTCTTCATCCCTTTATTGGTTTTGACAAATCCAATACAGATGCTTCTGTTTTTAGGACCCTCTTTGCTTCTCATTATTGTGCTTATAAGGACTACATTAAAATTTTTACAGATGGTTCCAAATGTAGTGATAAAGTTGGCTGCGGGGTTATTACTGATAACACCACCCTTAGCTATAGTCTCCCAGGTTCTTTTTCCATCTTCTCTGCTGAGTTTTTAGCCATTGAGCTTGCTCTTAATTTAATTTCTTCACTTCCTAACCGAAAATTTATCATCTATACAGACTCCAAAAGTGTTCTTGATTCACTTTCATCCAATTCTTGTACAACCTCTTTCATCTCAGTGTTAAAAACCTATAACGACCTTTTAAAAAAGGGATTTGATATTAAATTTTGTTGGGTGCCAGGGCATGTAGGCATCAAGGGCAATGAGGCTGCTAATAGAGCAGCCAAGGAAGCTTTAAATCCTCTTAATTGTTCTGTTCCATATAAAGAACTTAAACAATCACTAAAATATTATATAAGAGGCAATTGGCAGAGAGAGTGGATTTCCAAACTAGTAATAAATTATGGGAAATTAAACCATATATTTCACTTTGGCCAACACTTGCTCCACGCAAATTCGATGTTATACTTACTAGACTTAGAATTGGGCACTCTAGGATTACACACAAGCATCTTCTCCTTGGGGAACAGGGACCATTATGTACAAAATGTTATTTCAGCACACTTACCATTCGCCATATTTTGACTGACTGTCCCTGCTTACGTCATTTATATAGATTTTATTTCAATTCATCTTCACCAAATCTAACGAACCTTTTGGGCGAAAATCCTCATTCTAGACTCATTAGTTTTTTAATTGAAGCAGGTTTTTACCATGAAATTTGATTACGTTTTCTGATTTTATTTTTTACACTGTTCATCTGTTTTTACGTGTGTTTTTATTTTATATACTCTGTTAATCATTTTTTACTTCTGGTTTTATTGTATACACTGCTCATTACTTTTACATCATTTCATCTTATACACTGTTTTCTTTTCTTGTTTTAACTTTACGTTTGTTTTTGTGCGACCATCTGGATGGGTAAACCCATCCAGAAGCTACACTTCAATTGTACACATTTCTTTGGCGCAGTATGTCCCATTCTGGACCTTGCGCCAGTAAAAGGCTACAAACCAACCAACCAACCAACCTGAATCCTGGGATGCAAAAAGTTTTTCGATACTACAATTAGATTTTTTGAAATTAACTAAAGCCTCAAATTTAGATGGCAACACTTCGTTTCAATCTTTTCATAATTCGCAGTGCGAATCACGCGAGTAAAAAATTCTTTAACTTAAAATTTATTTTTATATTTTATTTTACCATTCAAAGAGTTTTAGTGAAAAAACATTTATGCCACATGCACAGGCGTTTTTTTACCCACTATTCAAAAACGAATCAAATTTTTTAAAACTTCTATAGATATAATTTTAAGTTGGGTGAAGACGTAAGTTTCTGCCAAGCGCCGTTGAATTCCGTCCAGCCGTTCTCGAGTGATGACCGGACAAAAAAAGCGACATACAGGCACGATGACACACACACGCACAAACACACACACAGACAAAATTTTCTGAAGTCATTTTCGGCTTTTATGGTGTGTGAAACGTGAAGATATCGCAAATTTTTTTGATTCCGACAAATTTACAGACAAAAGTCTGATTTTATTAATATAGATATATATATGAAAAATATTCGAAAGGTTTCAATAACTTTGTCACCGACTGTATTTAATATTACCCGAATCTGCACATCAAATTCTTCTTATCCCCCCTCTCCCTCTCTCTCTATCTCTCTCTCCTTTTTTTTTTTTATACAAAGTTTCGTATGTTTCTCGTAAATTATTCTAACTTAAAAGAAAAAAAAAAAAAAAAAAAAAAAAAAAACTTACTTTGAAAGAAGTAATCGTCTTCATCGACATTGTTGCGTACTATAAAAAACATTTTACAAGGTATACCGATGAATAATGCGGATTTTGTAAGCGAAGAAATGCGATAATTTTAACAAAAACAGCACATGTGCCTTATACTAAGTAGTGGTTAACAGTAGCAACACATTGTTTTCCATTTTCCAGGTAATTTGGGATATATTCTAATATAATTTTGCGTCCGGGAGGAAAATCTGTCAGAGACACACGTTTCCACTTTTTCATGCATTGAGATGTGTTGCTTAGAAATTCCTTAAGTCACCGAGCAGAACAAGCTGTAATATGAACGGACAAGGTCTGACGAATACAGTGTGAGAGATAATATGTCCGACTAAAGGTACTGTATTATGTTTTCGACAAGTTTTGAATTGTGTGATAATGCGTTATCATGAAGAAAACTTACCTTGCTGTGTCTTGATGTTCATTGTGGTAATTTGACGATCAAAGCGTGATTCAGATTAATTATTTGTTGTCAGCAGAGGTCACTGTTGACGGTTTTATCGTATTTTAGCAGATGATAATGATTGCAGTTATTCGTCTACAAAAATTTGTGTTTAACCCAATCGTTGGTTGTAAGCCACATCAAAATTACCTAATTTAAAGTATTTAAAAAGTCGTTTACACGTACCTTGAGATGGAGCATGTTCATAATAAGCTTTCCAAATTATACTATAAATTTATGCAGAAATTGTATTCAAAATAAAGTAATAATTCAACACCTTGCGCACATGTTCCTTTTTTTTGGCACGACCTTCATATTTCAGTGCAAATATATCTACTAGGTTAACACCTTACCCCAACTTAATTTCTGAGAATTTGAAGCTTCTTCGCACTGGAATAAAATAACTTGCATACCTTTTCGTATCTACAGTCATTTGCAAAAGTTTAAGACTAGTAGCCGTTTTTCAGTATTTCAACACATTGCATCATTTACGCAGATTATTGCGTCATCTCATGTGCTGATTGAATCAGATGCATTCTATTGCTATAAATAAAGGTTCCTGGCACGTTTATCGCCGGTTGTTTATTGGATTTTACCTTAGACAGTGATGTTGCGTAATAATTGTAACGGGTAAAATCACCTTCATTCATTGTTACAAAATGGTCAAAAATATTGTCCCTGCATAAAATTAGACTTTCGAAACGTCAAATAAGTTCGAGGGTAAATTTGAACAAGACAGCTGTGCATTGAGCTATTAGTAAATTTAAAATTTCGGTAAAATTTGGGGACCTTAAGGGTCGTTACATTTTCATACTTTGAGTAAGTCGAGGTTAACTTTCAGGTTTATTGGACGATAAACAACAGTCTTTGTCCAAAAGTCTTGAAATAGTACTCAAACTGATGATGGTGCCTTTTGGAGTCTGAGACTGTCTAACCTTATTGCAGGAGGTTCTTGGATCTCGTACGACCATCTTTATTACATGATAATCATGTGCACTCGTTTTTCTAGGGCGACCGTTTCTCTTAAGGTCCACAAAATTTCCCGAAATTTTCAATTCTCAAATGATGCAATGTGCTAAAATACTGAAAATCGGCTACTAGTCTTAAACTTTTGCAGATGACTGTAAAATATTCTACTGAAGCTCTCTCTATTGAAAATTATCCTTCCTCTCGTCTGTTTACATTTTTTTTTTTTTTTTTTTTTTTTTTTAATTACACTTTCTAATTTAGAAAAAAGAAAAGCATTTTTACATCTAATTTCACCCCGAGAGTTAGTGGTCGAAAGGAGGAAAATATAAAAGTATTAAATTCTTCATAAATCAAAAAAAAAAAAAAAAAAAAAAAAAAAAAAATCTTGCCTTTCATTTGTAACATTCCATTATATATTGATTTCGGTAAAATTCTATCTAGTAAATATGTTAAAAATTAGGTTAAAATTTTTCTTGTTACAAAAAAAAAAAAAAAAAAAAAAAAAAAAAAAAAAATCTCATTGTTTCTGTACATTTAACGATTAGGATCTGTTTGCATTATAAAATAATTGTCCTTTAGAGTATAATTTGATAAAGTTAAAAACTTTTTCTTGTCTTATGAAAACTCGTTCCTATAAAAAGTTATTTGGAGATTTATTAAGCATACAATTTTATTGTATCTAAAATATCATATGCTACCACATTACAAATAAATAGATAAATAAATATATCATGTGTGCAAACATAATTGTTCAGATTTGTAAACAAGCCTGCTGGCCTGAGCATTTTATATATGCATTAAATACCCAGAGTAAGAAAAATTCTTATGTTTTATCATAGCAAAAATTATATTCATGCATTTAAACGTGTAACAAAAAACAAATAATGATAGTAATTTGAATAACTTTAAATTAATCATTTATTGCTTAATGTTACAATATTGGTTTTAATTTAAAAACTGTTTTAACATAATAAAGTTTGCAGAATTTAAATTACAATTTTAAAAGAAAAGAAATATTATTAAACAATAGCTAGGAAAACTTTCGAAAAACAAGAAACGTCAAAATGTTTAAAATTAAAAATAAAAATTCGCTTTCACAAATTTAAACTTAAAAAAATATTTAATCATATTTATTTAAAAGAATAATAATACAACATGTTTCTTTGTTTGAATGACTATTTAAGAAAAATACACATTCATAGAGAAATACGCAATAGTTTTTTTTTTCTTTTAACCAACAATATCATCTGCAATTTAATTAATTTAATATTGTATAAAATATATTTTAACAAGAAAATAAGTTTTTCTTTTTCAATTTTTTAATTTAAAATAAAATTTTCGTTTGTAGTCTCAACATGAAAGTTAAAAATAGTTATGAAGAATTCTTTATACAAACAAGGCATTTTTTCGGTTTTATTACTTTATAATAAGACAAAAGATAAATAATATAACGGAATTTTATAAATTTATATTTATGTAGATTAATATTTAAATTATTCTAAAAAACTTTGTCGATATAGTTTTTGATTGATTATAAACAAAATAAAAAATATTTTGTTAGACTTTTAATTAAATTTATTTTATCTCATTAAAGTTATTAACTTATCAATAACGATAACATTGTAATTTAATGAAATATTTTTAAAAAGCGTTAAAAAGTAATTTTTACAACAAAAATAATAAATTTTAATAACGAAATATTTTTAATCACTATGAATTAGTAATGCATTTAATAGTGCAGAATAGATTTTATTTCCCGGTAACATTATATTATTTTGTACTTTAAACTCCATTTTCTTTTTTAATAGAATGTCAAATAAAAAATTATAAATGTTAATTAAATATATATTAAGTCATAATTGAGTACCGAAAGATAATTAGTAAAATTTAGTAAAGTTTTAAAATAGTTTTTATTTAATAATGAAAATATAATAAACAAATTTATTTTCGCTAATTATTTCCATTTAATTATTTAAGCTTTTAATTTCGAAAAATAAAACAGTATACAAATAAAGCATTTGTTTAACTTCTTTTCTTTATTTTTCCTTTAAGTTGAAAATATTATGCGTTTACTAAAATGTTTTAGATGCCTTTTCTGAAAGTTATTTTTCAGTGATTATTAAAACTCTTGTTAAATTTTTATTTAAAGGTAAACATTTTATAATTATGCATAATTTTATGCCTACACTTTGCATCATAAAAATTTATTTTTACAATACATATATATATATATTTAATGTTTTAAATTGAGAGATAATATTTCCATGCCATCTTTCAAAGGATGTAATATATACATTTGAAAATGTAATGGGATAATAATAATGTTTATAATAATATTTCCATAATATTGTAAGAATATCTATTTTTGTGACATGTATACAGAATTTTGAGAAATTTATCAGTGGTCAATAAAACAATTTTTAAAGAAATCCACATTTTGCATCCTGTGAGAGAGAGAACAACAAAAATAGTATTGGAAATTAAATATGATTTATAATGACAACTTTTTAAAGTATCTAATATCAGCATATAAATAAAAAGCAAGAAAGTTTTTTTTTTTTTTTTTTTTTTTTTTTTTTTTTTTTTTTTTGTATAAGTAGAGAATTTAAAAGTTAAAAAGAGTCATAAAAAAAAAAATATAAACCACCAAAATGAATAACAAAATTTCATAAAGCATCCCAATTAATAAAATATCTGTTAAAGATAAACATTTGAAACGCCGTGTATATAAGCTTAAAAAAAGTATTTTTTATCTACAAACATATTAAAATTCGGCAAAAATAAAACAAAATAATCCCAATATACATAGAGCTATCGGTAAGCAAGCTGCCAATATCCGGTTGCCCTTTCAAATGGTAATGTATCGATGTGGGGCAGTAGATCCGTTTCTGGGAAAACTGGAATGTCAGCCGGCATGATGATGCGCTTAAATCACACCGTTTCCTAAATAACCATGCACTAGGCGGGTGTCAGCAAACACAAAATTACCAAAAAACACCATATATTAAACCCTATACAATATTTTATGATTTAATTATCCACTTTACCTAGCCGTGGACAGAAACCCCAATCTTTTTAACTCGAGAGCGGATTTCAACCATTTTACCATCAGCGTTACTGTGCATGCCTCCTGATAAATAATAGCTTCGTTATGAATTATTTTAGGCAGATATTGAATATACAACTAAGATAATATAATTAAATTAATTTTTAAAGGGCAATTCATGTTCCTGAATATTTGTGAATTATATATTTAGTTTTAAGAAATCAATATATTGACGCAACTAAGAGTTGGTTTAATTTTAATTTTGAATTGCGGTTTAGATCAGTTAAATTACTGAGTACAATTTTGTACTTTGAAATAATTACTTAAAAAATATATTTTATGTTTTGTATAATGAAATTATGATACTCTTCCGTTTCGGGAGGCAGTAAAACAATAAAAAAATAAATGACACTCTTACTTAAATCTACAGTAATTTTTTTTTTTTTTTCTTGTGCTTCAAAAGTTTTTTCTTGATTATTGAAGTTCATTTTTGTTTCTTGGCATTTTTTTCATTGCTTGCCATGAATTTCACTATTTGAGAAGTTATCCATTGATAAGAAGTCTGCAATAGGTTTATTCCAAACATTTACACAGTTTTTCTTTTAAAAATCATGATTTAATAGAGTAATACTCTTTTTACTTTCCGAACACTATAGTGAGGGAAGTATTGTAATCTTGTCAAAAATCCGAATTTGAGATTTTGTTGTTTCTATACGTTTCAAGGTCCCCCGAGTCCGTTTTCACTATTTTTACGATGATGTATGTATGTGTGTGTGTATGTCTATGATTGAACACGCTAGCGTCTAAACGCTTTGTTTGAATAAGCTGAAAGTTGGTACGCGTATTGTAAGTCACCATAGTACAAACCCTATAGATTTTGGTGAATCTAGCACTTATAGTTTTTTTTACAGGGGCACAAAGAAAAATTCTTTATCATTAAGGCCTATTGGGCCAAATTTTTAAAAGTGTGATAGCGTCTAAACGCCTTATTAATTTGAGAAAAAAAATTGTACACATGTTAAAGGTCACGCTTGCACCAACTGTATAGATTTTGGCGAATTTAGCACTTACAGTGTTTTTACAGGGACACAAAGAAAAATTCTTTATCATTATTGCCTATGGGAATTTTTTTTTTAAAGTGCGATAGCATCTAAACGCCTTATTCAATTGAGCTGAAAATTTATATGAATATTATAAATCACTGTTGCACTAAATATAAGCATTTTCGTGAATCTAGCATTTATAGGTTTTTACAGGGACACAACGAAAAATTCTTTATCATTATGATCTAAGGGCTCAAAGTTCAGTAGCGTTAAATAAAACTAAACATCGTGTAATATATAGAGAAAAGTACTTACACTCTATTATGGTTTTCTCTCTTTTGTTTGTTTAACAACTCCTCTTTCTTTACTTTATCTACAAAACTGTTAATTACTCAATGTTCGGAAAGTCGAGTGGAGTCACTCCAGATTTTTTTTTTCAATCGGAAAGAAGCATCTCACCGCAATGAAACAGTGTGAGACTGTTTCGTGCCTCCCTGTTATACTTACATCTCTGGAATCTCAAGTGCCCAGCTAATCAGATAAAATTTGAGGAAAAAACGACTATTAACGAAAGCTGTCGGTTAAATTAAGTAAGGTGAGGATTTGTTAAATGAATTTCCCACACTTGAATTTAATCTTACTTGATTGGTTATGCTATCATTTTGGGATACCGGAAATCAATTGTTTTTTACTCTTTTTTATACATTTAAAAAGTACTTTTTTATTTAAAAGGTTAGAAAGAATCAACCTAGAAGATTTTATTGCTCATAGAGTAAAATACTATAAATGCAAAAAAAAAAAAAAAAAAAAAAAATACTAAAAGTAAAAATGCATAATGTAAAAACAAATTCGTCAATTTTCGTATTAGGAAAAAAAAATACTCATGTATTGCGGAGATCAATTTTATGCAGCACAGTATTGACGTCTTGATTTACCTTCACAATTCTTGACTATTCAAGTGGAAAAAGTAATAAATAAGAACTGATAAATAGTAAGAACTGAACCACCTGAAATGAATTTTTTTTATTTAGCTCTTAATTAAAAATAAAAAGTTGAGTTCAAGGCATTTTTGAGAAAGTTTAAAGAAGTTTTTTTTTTCTCAGATACTATTGATCTTTCGCATATAAAAACTCAAAAAATCGATACGGTTCGTAAAGTCCATTGCTTAACACATCAGGCGCATTCGAAAGTATTTCCCGGTCACTTCCCGAGTTGGGAAATGACGTCACGCGGGAAGTGCGGGAAATTAGAACTACCATATAGGAGCCTTACGAAAAATGACCGAGATATATCTACTTCCGTACACATCTCATGTTCAGAGAAACAAATATATAAACAAACATGGCTCCTATATGGTAGTTCTAATTTCCCGAACTTCCCGCGTGACGTCATTTCCCAACTCGGGAAGTGACCGGGAAATACTTTCGAATGCGCCCATGATTGCCAGTCACACGCCAGTCACACAGTTTTCATCAAACAATCAATCACGCGATAACGCATGATAGATATTTAGAGTACATAATAATAAAAGTACATTAAATTCCTATGTACATAATAATAAAAGTGTATCAATATATTAACTTATTTTGAGAGATAGCTATTGAGAGTACATATGTCCTGCGTACTTAATAATGGAAGTATATAAATAATATTTTATCTTATATTGAGAACAATAGAAACTAAAAAAAATGTAAAATGAATTTGGCAATCACACGAAATTCCAGTTTTCAGCTTGGCAATGAATGTGTTAATAAGCCATGCCGTTAAAGACTTTTATAGATTGGTGCGCCGAAATTGTTTGAAGCAATGGATAATAAATATTTCCAGTAACATCTCCATATGCATTCCAGTGGTTTCGTGTAGAAAAAGGGAAAAATCAGTGAAAGACTCGCAAGTCTGTCATTTTACATTGGACTAGAGAAAATTCCACGCAATAGCTGCCTACCTACAACACGCATTTGCCATCGATTGACGTTTTATTGACTGACATTATCTCAACGGCATATACGTCAACGCAAAATCTAACATTGGACTATTTTCATATTTTTATATAAAAGGGAATATATTGAAAAATCTCAGTTTATTTCAGAGAGATATGACTATAAATGGATGTATTTCAGTTACTCAGATGCTGTGAAGGAGTTTCCACACATACATTCACTTTTTAATCTATTTCCTTTGAAATTTTGAATAATTAAATTATTTCATTTTTCATGAGAAAATTTCGTTTTAAAATTAATTTTATTTCATATTTTATTTCATATTAGTTTTCCGAATCCTAATAAAATTTACTTTTTGGTTCATAAAATAAAATTAATTAATTGTATTATATAGTTAATTACGTAAACCAGATTAAGATAAACTTTTTTAAATCAAAACTTCATTCATTTTGGAATTACATTAATAGAACTCATATATTAAAGATTTCGTTTTTATTTAGATTTTAAAATGTAATACTTTATTAATAACTTATCATTTGAGAGATATAAATTAGCTTAATATTTTTATAAAAAAACTGTTCTCGGGTATTCCAGAATTAATGCGTTTCGACACATGTAATAATTTACTTGTGTTTACGCAATATTAATGATTTCAGTTAATAACGGTCATTCTCTACTCAACCTGATGCAATAGATTTTAAATGACTCATATAAAAGTAATTATCTATTTCCTGTTTCACAATACTCATAAGTCATAAATCACCTCATTCTCTTGGCTCTATACAAGCGCGCCAACGATAGGGTTAATATTTTCCAACAGCCTCTCAAAATTTAAAAAGTTTATATACATTTCAATTCACAAACAAATAATCACACTTGGCGTTTATTTCGCGACAGCTGGGTCATGTGATTCGCAGGCTTGCCAGATTTGGCTGAGCAAGTCGTGCGCGCGGTAGGCTCTCCCCACACACTTTACGATAATATCTTGACGTGAATACGCGATAAAAAGTTACCTCTCTCTCACAGCATTTTATTTGGAGCATATCCCTGAAATCCATTAAATAGTTTTTTTAAGTATTTAAATAAAGACTTAGTTACCTCTTGAATCTGCTTTCAAGTGATTTTTTTGTATGGACTAATTTAGAACCTGACTTCCACTAATTTTGTTCGATTACGTGCCGTTTCTTCAATTGTAACAAGAAATCTTCGTTATAGATGCAGTTATAACTTTTCAGAAATTTAAACATGTAGACCATTCCTCGACCTGCAAATTTGTACATGGGCACGTACATGATATTATAATAACTTCCTCCTTACTTTCCGAATATATCGATTACTTCCATAAGAGTATACACACTATTATGTGATGCATAGCTAATTTTAAAAGTAGAAAATTATCATTTCGCATGTACCTAGATTAAATACTTAAGTTTTCGAATCAAGCAAACAAAAATATGCACAGATGATGAAAAATTAAAATCGGTATTAGATATACCTCCCACACAGCTTCTAAACAAGTTTGCAGATTTTTAAGCATGCAGGCCTTTTACGAAAAAATATTCCCCACGTTTCAGAAATATACTAGAATCTGTTTAAATTAAAACGCTAAAACTCAATGTTTATATGGTCGAAAGCAGCACAAAGGATTTTTCAAAAAGTTAAAAGATTTTAGTCTCCCCGCTCTTCCGCTTTCCTGGCTCATTTAAAATACATTACCTGTTATGAAGCCGTTTGAAGACAAAACGAACTGCTCATTTCTTAAGTATAATTTATTTTTAATCATACCGAGACGATTTACCCTGTAACTGAACGGGAATATTCAATAGTGTTCTGGTAGCTACAAAAGGTTGGAAATCATTCCAATGAACTCTCAGTTACCGTCATTAAAGATCCTTCAGTGTTAACCCGGTTATCGAGCAAGAAAAAATTATCATCTCGTATGATACGATTAGGTCTCAAAATTAATGTATATGTCATAAGAACAGAAAATTGGATAGGTTTTCGAAAATGTAAGTGGCCAATATTTTATCACGCGTCACACAGGATGAAACTATTAAAGAAGAGCATTATGTGCAATTCTTCATTTTATCTAATTCTTCATTTAAAAAAAAAAGACAATATTAGACAATAAAAAGACAATAAAAAGACAATACTACATCTAGAATGGTCTACTAGATCTCTGGCTACACCAGGCACATAGATTCCCTTCTCTAGCAGAGTCAAGGCATGATATTTCGCTTTCATTTTTAGCTTAATCCGACCCATTGTGTGGAGAGGGAATACCGATGTAGGTTCTCAAATTTTTAACAAATGAACGAAATACTGGCTGGTGGGATCAAAGAGCATACAGTCTTATTCTAAAAGTCAACGAAGTGAACTGAGAGGTGATAGGATAGGGAATGTTCGTCTGTGATCGACTAACACCACGTACCATTCATGGGGTTCGACAAATTTTTCTGACGAGAACGGCAATTGTTACGTTAAGTTTTTTTTTTTTTTTTTTTTTTTACTGACACTGTACATTAATCTGCGAAAATATTTTTAAAAATTTCTTTTGTAGAAAATTATATGTTAAGTAATTAAAAATATGTAAACAATTATATATAAATTTTACAAAAATATAAGATATAAAAACGTAACAATTAAAAAAAAAAGACGTTTTCAGCATATATGATGTATATTTAGATATAGAAGCAAAATTACCATAAATTTCATAACTCGATTATTTATTAAAACAATATACATAGCAGTGGTTATTTTGCCCCCCCCCCTCTCCTACTTTCCTGGGTCAGTCAAAGTACAATAAACGTTTTGAATCCATTTGAATACTGAACGGACTGCTCGTTTCTTAAGAATAATTTATTTTTAATAGTACCGAGATAATTAATCCTGTAACTGAACGGGAATGTTCAGCAGTGCTCTGGTGGCTACAAAAGGTTAGAGAGTATTCCAAGTAACTCCCAGTCACTGTCATTACAAACCATTCAGTGATAAACCGGATACCTAGCAAGAAAAATATATCACCTTGTATGATACGATTGGGCCTTAAAAATAGCTGAATATGCCATAAAAGCAGAAGATCGGCCATGTTTTGTAAAATGTAGTCGCCGATATTTTATCGCGCATCACACAGGATGAAGCTATTAAACAAGAGCATGTGTTATTCTTCCTTTAATGCTTTAGCTTCAAAAAAATAATTAGTAAATGGACTGAGAAATGATGCGAAATTTGATAAATTTTAAATTTTTCGTAAATTCAGAAATATCTTGCACATATAATTCAGTTGCAGTAAATTTGTCCCAGTCATCTTAGATAATTTATGGCTTTTTGTTTCATGGGAAATTATTATCTTCTAATGAGGAATTGTAATTTTATTTTAATCCTTCTTTTTGTAAGTTTAATAATTTTAAATCAGTCAATGTATTGCAGAAGATAATTGCTAAAAACCACGTTACATTAATTATTAGATTTTGCCTTGATAAATTATAATGTAAATATTTTGTAGATTTTGCAAACGAAATACAATTTATAACAAACGATACAGATCATGAAATATCGAAAAGAATGGAATGAGTTCTTTCATTATTAATATTTTCTTTTGAAATTTCTCCTCCCGTATACGACATCTCTTCAAGCATTTTATCGGAAAGACATCGAAATCTTTTATTTTACTTCTCGATTATTTCTTTTCCTGTATATAGTTATAAAATTTTTGAAGTTGGATTTATTAGAATATACGTCTTAGAAAAGCAGAAAAGTAAAATACAACAATGTTAAGTTGAATTATCTGTATTATTTTTGTCAAAACGCAAACTCAAAATGTCAGTCGATATTTGTAAATAAGTTTTGGTGAAAAGAATTTTCTTTCATGAATGAATGCGGAATGAAAAATTATTGAGATTTAAAAGTAAAATGGTTCAAAGGACTTCTGTTAGAGAAAAATGACTGTGACAGGTGCTACTTTATAAAATAAATATATAAAAATGTACTTATCTTTATTTTCTATAATCATGATTCAAAATATGTAATTTTCTTCTTAATGTCACTGAAAAAAAAAAAAACCTTCACAAACGAAGACTTAAAAAAAATATATATTCTTATGAAGCTTTAGTTACTTTCTAATTTCCAAACATTAGATTAATCTGTAGAAATATTTTTATAAATGTCATTTGTAGAAATTTATATGTTAAGTAGTTAAAAATATAAAAACATTTAAATATGAATGTTACAATAATATAAGATATAACAAGAACGCAAAATCATATGGTACACATTGATTATTAACACTTTCCAAATATACGAAATTGTTGTATTGTATAACATTCAATGCTTTCTGCCTACGTAATCACACAACGGACAGACTGCAGTTCTGAATTTAATGTGAAAGTGTTAAAAATGCTTAACACTAAAGAAAACGCAGCCATTATATTCTAATTGCAATCCATAATATATCTAAATATTTTTGTGCAGCTCTGAAAATCTGAAAATTCAAAATATTATATTCTCTACAAAATTATATTTTAGCATTTTAAAAATTAATGTCAATTTCTTTATGATTTTTACCATAGAAAATTCCTTAAATGTAATTTATGAAAATGCCTGTCCTAAAATGCAATGCATCAGCATTTTTTTTTTTTTTTTTTTTTTTTTTTTTTTTGTGGTGTTCCTGTAAACAAACAATTTGCACGGAACCTATTAATGCCATTTAAAAGAGGGAACATCCCATAGTCAATTTGAATAACATGTATAATTTTGTAAAGATTCTGAAAATATAAACGGACGCTCGAGGCGGGCATACTGTCAGATAGACAGATGGACAGTCAGACAGATAGATACAAAAATAAATAGATAATAAATAAATAAAATGAAAGAATAAAAATAAAAATAAAAATAAAAATAAAAATAAAAATAAAATGATTTTAAATCGAAATACAGATTCTGAATTAGAGAAGGGGTTTTACTTAGCTAATGGTCTCTCTAAGGCAGAAGAATGGTATAATACTTAATTTGCTGAATGTGTTCACGCGTTAACTGTGCAAAAGTGAACAATATATCCTTTGTTTGTATTAACTTCAGTTCTGACTAAGACTGACTTCTATGTTGATTTGATATTTAATTTTCTCTTTGTTTCATATAATACATTATATAATCCATTTGATATATTCCATTATTGTTATTATACCCAGAAGGTATAATTTTATATTAGTTATTAATTCCTATTTTAAAAATAACTAACTAAACAAATTTTCTCTAAATAATAAATCCTAGTATCAGCTATAATTTGCCTCACGTGTATTACAATATGCACCAGACCCGAGGCAACTGAAACAGGTAAAATATTTTTTTGTACGAAAATCAACAAAATTAACGAATGTTACTTTCATGAATATTATAGAAGAATATGCATTATATTCGTTGCGAACGGCGTGATACCCCTTTTTTGCTTAATATCTACTAAATTTCCAGCATAAAAACTGAAAAAAGTTTATTTTAACTCCTATTAAATAACCGAAGAAAATACATTTAAATAAAATTACAAACAAATATCGCAATTTATACAAATAAAACATAAGATTGTTTGCTAAAGCAATCTTTTATTATTAGACTTACTTCATATGTAGTAGATTTCTTGAATAATTTTTCACTGTTGATAAAGAGAAGTCAACACCTTTGTTAAAGCAACATAGCGGACAGCGGCACCAGAAATGTTTAACAGTAGAAACATTAGGTTTAATGATCTGCATGTGACTTTTGAAAGAAGTAAAAGAACACACCTATTTAGTGACTTTAACACGTCGGATTTTTTATTCAAAAAGCAGTGTTTAAGGCAGGTATTCTGCTTCTATCTCAAGAAAATTAATGTTGTCCTTTACTAGTTGAGGTGTATGGAAAAAGTGCTCTTTCGGTAACAATGTTGAGAGATTTTTCAACGATTCGGAAACATCGATTTTGAGATAAGTGTCAAACTTTGTCCTGGTTAGCCAAAAAAGCTTGACGATAAATATTTAGACGCATTACTCGCGGGATAATTATTACATACGCTTATACACTTACTTTAAATACTGAAGTTGGGTGCATCAAATGCTAGTAAGCGTTTAAAAGCAATCGGGGTGATTCAGAAATTGGAAAACTGGTTATTAAATGAATTGGCGTAATAAGATATTTCGAAGTGCTTAATCATTTGTGAAATGTAGCTTCACAGACAAAAATTGAAGTCCTTTTTGCATTGCATTGTGAATGGTAATGAATAGTGGATTCGGGAAATAGTCTGAAGGGAAAAATCATCAACATCAATCTCAAAACCGGATAGTCACGGTGAGAAGATTAAGCTGTGGCATTTTTTAGGATGCAGTACGTGTGATGTACCAAAAACTGCTGCAACCGAGTGCTATAACTGAGTTACAGTGTACAATTACTGAACTTGAATCGATAATAAAAGGAAAATATGTTATAATGCGAGTGAAGGAAATCTTGTGAGGAATTAGGTGGATTTCACATATGCTACTCACTATATTTATGAGACATTGCCAATACCCAAAACTATTTCTTTCTGTACATGAACCATAGCTTTTATGAACAACACTTCCCATAGTTAAAATTAAAAGCTACTGAAAGTTTAAAATTTGTAATGACTTCACATGTAAATATATTTAAAAAATATATAAAACCACTTTTAAAACACGTGTATACATTTTTTTTTATTAAAATCAAACACAAAGCTTTTCGCTATTATTAACATAGTATCTTCAGGTTTTGGTAATTAACAGCAGAGTAGACAGCATTATATACTGGAGAAGTTCAATACAGTTACATGCTGTTAATTAACAACACCTGAAGATGCTATTTTAATAATAGCGAAAAGCTTTGTGTTTGATTTTAATAAAAACAATTGTATATACGTGTTTTAAAAGTAAAAGTGATTTTATACGTTTTTAATACTTCCCATATTATAACAATATTGAAAACTGGCTCCATGCGTGGATCACCTTAAAAGATCCTGAATATTTTTATCGCAGTATACATTTTGCATCCAAAAAATAGAAAAAGTCCATAGTTACAGAAGGACACTAATCAAAGTTAATTATCTGGTACCATTCTATTAGAATAAACGAGTTTTCTATTAACAAAGAAGAAGAAGGCATTCAAATATCAAATAATAAATACGAAAGGTGTTTAACACTTTGTTTAGCTAAATTTAATCATGCTTAAAGTTAGCTATAAAATATTTACTTGTTTTGTTTTAGGCTATATTTTAAAAATCATTTTCAGTATAGTAATTGTCTTAAAAATATTACCAGAATTTCAAATTTTAAACATATTGCTTTATAATTATTTTAAATGAATTAATGTTTAAAAATAACAAAACAATGCCTTTTGCAAAACAATGTTGCTAAGTTAGTATATTAAATTTCATAAAAACGACAATTTAAAGCATTCATTATTATCATTAAAATAGAAAATAAATTTCTAATGTTAATGCCACAAGTTTATATAATAATTTAAATTGAATGTCTTTTGCTTTTGTTTTTACTTTTAAATTTTAAGATTCTTGTTACTTTGTTTAGGTGTTGTTTAAAATAGAAATCTTTAATTGGCTTCTACCGCATTTATTATAAGTATTTGAGTCTATAATTAATCAATTTTAAATCACTTTTAAATTCTCAAATCCAATTAACAAGTTAAATAAATTCGTATTAGCTTTCATAGAAAACTTTAAGCAACAGTAAACTTTTATTATAAACAAAATGTCTGTAATAGTTGAGATTAATTTCTATCTGGTAACTTGAAGTGTGAAAGGGAGTGGCAATTTATCTTTTAAAATACGAATTCGTAAATTTTAAACTTTTTGAAACGGAAAGATTAGTAAAATTATTTTTGTCTAATATATATATATATATATATATTTATAAATCAATGGTTGTTTAATGTATAATAAATAATATTAAGCTAAAGTTAAAAAAATTATTTTAATTAAAACTAAATAATACACGCAAAAGAATAATTACATATTTTAGAGAGAGTATCCTTTCGTATTCGTACGAAATCTAGAGTTTAATCTACAACTGTTTCAAAAATATAGTAAAAAAAAAAGGTCTAACAATTTAAAATGCGTTCTCAGTAACTTTGGTATTTCTCTCTCCTCTTAAGATTTTAAAGATAGTCTTCAATTAGATACCTTTTAGCTGTTCCTTCATGTAATATATGATGGTTGCAAGGAACGGAGTTTCATCTCTGTACCCTGTCTCAAACGCTGTTCTTAACCCTTTATCTTCTGCTTTATGATGTACTTCAGTTTTTTTCGTGCAATATTTTTTTTTTTTTGAGTCACTACATCGAAAATTAAGGGATATACATAAATAAAATACTCATCTTTGGGAAATTTAATCCGTTAGAGCTTATTAATTAAATTGGTACTTTAAAGTACCGTCAGTACACGGAGGGTTAAAATAGTCTCATAATACAAAAAGACCATAAGACTTTTTTTAACGCAGTTTTAACTCTGAAAAATGTTAATAACCAGCGAACACTAATATGTTACAGCACAAAAAAAAAATTATTTTTGAAACATAGAATTTTTTTTAAATTTACTTACTTTTTTTACACATAAAAACAGGTTTTACACATAAATTTTAAATTTGATGGCATTCAAAGAAACAATTTTTCTTTTCATTAGTACACAAAAATACATTACACGTGCATTTTGAGTGAGGTTTTTGATTGAGTGTTTTTTAAAGCACAAAATTCACAACAACCCCGATTCGAAACAAAAGTTGGCCAATGGCATCCACGATTTACTCAGCGGATATCGTTATAAATAGACATGTTCCCTTTCCTCCTCTTGTTTGCACAGAAAACTTTCTCATTGCCATTAGATTTGGGTCTTTCTTTTCGTTTAGGTTGTGATTTTGATTTTGTAAGCAGTCCTTTGGTTATGCAACGCCTATATTCCAAAGAAGACATGTTTTCTCGCTACTCTTTATATGCTATATATGCAGCTAAATGTTCAAATGTGGTATCCACAAACTCATATTCTTATGGGTAAAATGGAAACTTCGGTCTGGACATCTCTTTTTTTTCCATTGCCTATTCACTCTTGATTTATTGCTTCCTGGGGATAGGAAGTACTGTATTTTCTGAACATGAACTACTGCACCCTGGGTCTTGTTCAGACTCATCTTCTTCAGAATTTGACGAAACTTCTAGCAGGTTATTTGCTGGGACTTCTTCATCTGAAGAATCATCTGTTAGTGCACAACTGCTTTCAGATGGTAGGCTCTGTAATAAATACAAAGCCTCTTGAAATCTGGGCTTCATTTTTCCAGACATTATAAGAAGAGGAAAAAAAATAATAGCATCTTGAAAACCTTCTATTATTGTTAAATCTTAGTTACACTCAAAGAAATAAAAATGTTGTAAATTTTCGAATAAAGAATAGATATTTCATTTCAAAACTTTTCGAAAACGTTAAAAAAGAAAAAAAAAAGAAAACTGTAAAAAAGCGAAATAAATATGTTAAACTAAAAAGAAATGCCAAAAAAGCATAACTTTATTACAATTTAGTAATGACGCTACAAAACAATGAAATACAATAACGAACTACACGGACGAAAAGTAAACACGAAGTGCTTTCTCTAACATCCAGTGTACTGACGGTACTTATAAGTACCACAAAGTTATTCAACTGTAAAATCAATTATATACACTGTTCACTTAAAATAAATAGTCAAATCGTTTTCTAAGGTCTTAACTTATAAAAAAAATAAGGAACTTAACTTTTGACTTTAACTACTTTTGCGGAACAAAAACGACAATCTTGGCAATGCGATCAAAATAGCAGCTGAAAACGCAACTTCAGTTTTAAAACTATTCGCTTTCCCAGCTAAAATACTCGCCATAGAACCCGTGCTGCCATGTATCCTGAAAGAATGGAATTAAAAGAGTGTTCTTGCTAAGTATCATCAGAATATTCATAAAAATGATTATTCTATCTAATTTTGAAGTGGGTGGTACTTATAAGTACCGTCAGTAGATAAAGGGTTAAAGAGTCTTCCTTGAAAGCGAATAGATGACAGAATGATTGAGTCCGCTGTTGCAGACAATTTTGATGTCATTTTCCTGCAATCTCAAGGCCGAATGTGAATGCCTTCCGGAAGGGTCTTTTACATTAGCTAGAGAGCACAGAGAGTAATGATCCGTTACTACGGTGAAAGGCTTTCTGAAGTAATAGGTCTAAATTTACCGACCGCCCATAAGACAGCAAAACATTCTTTTTCAGTTGTAGAATAGCTAATTTCGGATGATGTCTGGGATCTGTATGCGTAGGCTAATAGTCTTCCCTTGCCCTATTGGAACTGAACTACAATGCAGCAAATTTAATTTAATGCAGCAAAAGAGGACCATTGCTCAGTAAATTTTTGAGAGTATCGAAAGCTTTTCTCTGTGAATCGATCCACCTGAACTTGTCTGATTTCTTCAGCAGATCATGAAGAGACTTTGCAAAATCAGTGATATATATATATATATATATATAACGTCGGTAATATGAAATTAGACCTAGAAAACTTCGAACATCTGAAATATTTTCTGGCACAGGAAATTTGGTTACGGCTTCTATCTTTTCTGGATCGGGATAGGTACCATGCTTATGAACTAAATATATCTATATCGTCAGTTTCCTTTCTACGAAAGCCCATTTATTAAAGTTAAATCTTAATCCTGCATTTTAAACGCATTTTAAATCTTTCCTCAAACGTAATTGGTTTTCTTGAAAAATAGGGACATATACTACGATATTATCTAGGTAGCACAAACAGATGTTCTATTTAAGGCCATCAATACCGTATCCATCATTCGTTCGAAAGTAGTTTAGTCGTTAAACAAACCGAATGACATTACTCGGAATTCATAAAGACCATCTGGAGTCACAAAAGCGGTATTTTATCCATTCTTCTCATCAATCTCTATTTGCTAGCATAGTGATTTCAAATCGTTCATGGGAATAGTTTTTGCATGAACAAGACTGTATAAAGCATCATAAGTTTGTGATAGCGGGTAGACGTCATTCTTGGGGATTTTCTTCAGTTTCTGTACTCGACGCAGGAACACCATTTGCCCATTTCTTCTTTACAAGTACAACTGGAAATGACCATAGACTATCAGATGTTTGTATCACATCCTCTTTCATCATTGTCTGTACTTCTTTAATCACAGGTATCTCAGTATATGATATGGGATATGGTCTTTTTTTGATTTGGGCTCTGTCACCTGTGTCTAGCCAGTGCTTCAGAGTATTACAACTTGATTTCTTTTATCTTGTAGGTAAAAGTGTCACTAAATTCTTTTAAAAGATTCATTAACTCGTCATTTTCAGCCGCAGTCAGTTTTTCTCGAGTGAATCTTTTTCTAAAATTGTGTTCCTCTCTCTCTTTCATCTTCACCAGTCAGTGAATTGATCGAATCATTTGTTATGGTCCTCAAGTAGTCTATTTTCATAACCTGTGTTCCCCGAGAGCAATTCGTTACCCACACATTCCAGCAGTCATTCCTGACAGTCATGATTGAAGCTGGTATAAATAAATCTTTTCCGTTAATCATAGCTGCATCTCGTACATCAATTAATGAATCTAAAGCACATATTTTCTGTGCTGAATGTGGTTCACCTGTATAATATATTGTAGCAAATAAGGGACTGTCTGATTCATTTGATGCTGGATTGTCTAAAATAATTTCTGGAAGATGAAGCTCTTTATTTCCACAATCTATGATGGAATATGTGGCATGGAAAAAGTCCCATCCTAGTTTCCTTTGGTGACTATAACTTGGGAATACAAAAATTTAAATTGTTTCACAGTTTCATTAGAATTTAATTTCAACACACAACTTCCTGAGGCGGTTACGGGTCTTCCCCATGCAGTTTCAATATTATACCATTCTTCAAAATCATAGGTGCTTTTAATTGCATTCTTAATTTCTCAGAGATGATGGAGTAGTTGACAGCTGAATAAACAAGAGATTTTACACGTTGCCCATTTACTGTAACATAAGTGGTATTTTTTTCTGACGTAGTACACGTTGGAGGGTTTTGCCCAACTGCTGTCTTAGCTTCTGCATAAATCACCTGAATTAGTTTTCCCTGTCAAGTCGGTGTGGAGATAGAGTGGCGAACAGGCGAGCAGCGAACGGGCGACTTCAACTATCAGCGGTTAAATAAGCAGCAAGGAAAGGGTGTGCTACTTCTGAAACTTGTAAAAATAGATAAATGCGTATTTGTCGTCACATCGGTTTAGGGACTCATTATCCACGGATGTTCTACAATTTCATGCTTCTGCAAATATCTGTAGCCTTTCTCTACAGTTCTTCAGCTTCAGTTCCAGTGTCCTGGATGTCAACAACGATAATAGATTTGTACATTTCTGGTAGTCCTCCATAACTCTGTATTACGTTGGGGAGTGGTGTCATTGCTGGATTCGCTTCTTGGCTGAAGCCTGATTGCTTATGCGTGATATTGCGTTTATTTTGCCCCGTGAGAGAAGCCAAATCTGCTATGGCTTCCTCTTGAACAGACGAGGCCATTGCAGATTAAGATTCATTTTCTCGGCTGATTCGACTTCCGGCCAAAACCTTTATGAAGCATTTCCCTCACTAAACTGCGCATTCGTGAACTCCTGTTATCGACATCCATTTCAGCTAACATTGTAGAAAACGTAAGTAGTCTCTGGAATCTTGGTCGATTGATCCACGTTCGTCGAAGTCTTTCAGTCTGAAGGGAACCCTTAGTAAGAGCTTCCACTGTCTTATAATTTTGCGTAACAGGATCTGGTACAGGTCTTTCGCAATATCCTTCATGAGATTGGCCACTTTGTATTATTCTTTCATAAAAGGTTCGATTTTCCGACACAGAGAGAGTACGTTTTGGATGTAACACTCAGACGTCTCTGCAAATGTGGTACACGGGTAAGCAGTTGCCCTCACATTCTCGTCGTACGTCATCTAAACGGCAAAATGTATTCTATAGTGCATTCTGGAATGTACACTCTTAAAACTGTGCCTCTTATTTCAGAGGCACATTTTTCATTTTTGTGCCTCTGAAAAATAAGAGGCACACGTGCCTCTGAAAATTAAAAGGCACACGTGCCTCTGAAAATTAAAAGGCACGAACAGTGCCTTTGAAATTCAGAGGCACATTTTTCATTTTTGTGCCTCTGAAAATTAAAGGGCACGAGAGGTGCCTTTGAAATTAAGAGGCACATTTTTAATTTTCGTGCCTTTGAAAATTAAAAGGCACAAATGATGCTTTTGAAATTAAGAGGCACATTTATGATTTTTGTGCCTTTGAAATTAAGAGGTGCAACATTATATTTTTGTGCCTCTAAATAGCAAAAAGCTTATATGCACTTACTCTCTGAAGAGACATAATGTGCTTTTAAATAAAAAATCTTATTTTAAATTAATTTCCATGACTTTTATTAAGAGCCAGTGTTTCACAGTGTTAGTTTGCATGGATCAGATACAAAAAATACATGCTTAAGAGAGGGCAACACTGTTCCCACCAACAGCCAAGCCCATGTTATTTTAGGTTGTTTCTTAATTTACTCATTATCTAATATATTTTTTAAAATTCAATTTTTACATTAAGAAAATTAATTACCATTAAAAATTAGCTCTCAATTTTGAAAAATTGATTTTTCAAAAATAATAATGATAATAATAATAATTTTGAGTTAATGTTATTAAAAAAAAAAAAAAAAAAAAAAAAAAAAAACTATGGTTATTTTTTTTTTTTAAGATACCAAATCAAAATATTAAAAATGTGAAAAATTAATTTATTTAAAAATACTATATTAATTTAGTGATTTTGAATTTTCTCAATTTAAAAAATATATTAGGTAATGAGTAATGAAAACAAACTTTCCCATAGAACAACATGGGTTACAGCTGTTAGCAAGATGATATTGTTTATTCACTCTTCACCTAAAAGTTGACCAGAAACGTAACAAATCTAACTTCATTTTATTCTAAAGAAAAATTTGATTTATAAATTATACATTATTTATATAGTGTATATTTTTTTTAATTCTGTTTTCACATTTGGATAATTCACAATCATTATAATGTTTCTGTTTAAAAAATATAAATAAATAAAAATATTTTTTAATATTTTGTTTTAAAATTGTAAAGTGAAAAAAAGAATTTTTAAAAAACAAGAAGTAGCTAAACATTTATGAATTTTCTAAATATGAAAATAGAATTTTGAAATATATACATTTGGTAATGAGTAATTTACAAAACAAATTTCTTCACAGAATAATAAAAATATGCTTAGACTGCTTAAGGAAAAAAAAAAGTAAGTGCAACATGCAAGTTACAACATGTGCTGTAGCTTTCATGCCGTATAAAAATTATACTTCTTGAAACAATCCAGCCAACACAATTTTCCTCTTTTTGGAGGGGGAGGGGGGGGGGTGGGAGGCTGATAATAGATAACGTTTAATAATTTTGATCTAAAACAATACTTGTGTCTTTGCCATTTATTGCATTTATTTATGAGTTTTTTTATTTAATAAAGTCAAACCTCATTTATGTGAATTTCTTTTAGTATGAACTGTTTCCATAATCCCTGTCAAAATGAAGATTAGTTTAGTTATATAAAGTTAGTGACAGCATGAACAATTTTTTTATCTTTTTTGAGATTCATATTAATGAGCTGCACGATATATATTATATATTGTGTGTGTGTGTTGCTTTACTTTGTATTCAGTTTATCTGACAGATTAAAGATTAAAATAAAGAAAACATACTCTAAAATCTGAAAGCAAATTATTCTCAGATGCAGGCAAAGGATGAAATCAAGAAGTGGTTTACTCAACAAAAAACAAGCATTTATTTTTATTTATTAATTTTTTTACGGAGACAAAAAAAAACAAAGAAATATACAGCTTGTTTCATTTTTTGTAATTTAGTATAATACACTGTTAGACATGGCAACATTTTAATTTGTTCTTGTTTTGTTAGTACCTTCTTTCTTTTTTACCATGTTTTTATTAACTTCTATTCTTGTTTGTTTGTCTGATACAAATTTGCAATCTATTTTTAACTAACTTCCCTACTAGCTAGACATTTGAAACTTTCACAGTAGCTCAGAACACAGTGACATCACAATACTTCAAAGTCAGATTTTCGAATAGTTTTCTTTTAATTAATTACAATATGAAAATAATAAGCTCCTAATTCTTATAAATAGCCATTAAAATATTAGCTATAATTGTTGCCAAAACAAAATTACGGGTTCATTTTCTTTCGACAAAAAATAAATACATTTAAATGTGAACCTTAAAAAATTAGCCTTTTTTTTCCCATTATTATTATTAGTTCACTAAACTGAGTTCATGTGCTTAAATATTATTTTTTATTCTTGCATATTTTATTAATGATTCATCAGAAAATTTAAGAACATGGTACAGAAAGTTTTTTTTTTATCTTATAATGATTACACCTCTCTTCCTAAAGGGTATATTACTTTTCTTATTTAATTGTAATTACATTTTGGAGAAAATTTCACTACATAGTGGTATGAAGAAATTGCAAGAATTTACAATGCTGCGAAATAAATTAAAATGTTGGCATGGCTGTGATAAACTTAGTTAGTGATTAATCAATGCATTAATTATTTTACAGATTGTACCTTGGCTTCATCGTGTACACTTTTGTGTACATATTTTTTAGTATCTTAGAATATATAAAAATTCAAATATTTATATTGTTTGTATTGCATTTTATATACAACGCAATTGTGTTTTAGAGCTAGGATATTTTTTTTTATCTCATTTAACTTGGAAACCTCATGCCACTCAATTCTGCAAATAAGTAGATTGTATAAATAAATAAAATTTAAGTCTAATTTCTCACTATTATTTGTATTAAAAAAAAAAAAAAAAAAAAAAAAAAAACTTCACTATTATCATCTTTATGAAATTGGTTATCTTTAAATTAAAAATATTTGTAAATGACTGTTAAAGCAATACTTTAAAAACACCTTTAATTGTACAATCCTTTTCTTTATTACTGATGGAAAATGGAAGATGGGTCGTGTTGTTTGGCTGGATGAGAATGTGAAATTAAATATTAAAAAAAAAAAAAAAAAAAAAAAAGCAGGCCTGTTGCAGTAGTATTAATATGCATTATTTCTTATTCCTTTAAATGTTAAATTTCTTCATTTGAGTAGTCAACTATTCTTAAAATTAGTAATAATACTCTTACATAATATCCATATTGCTATAAAGTTTCATTATTCTTTATCAGTTATGAACCACTAAACCTTGAATTTTGTTTGTTTTACTCCATAAAGAAATAAATTCCTGAATTAATATACTTTTTTCATCCATGTGACTCCAAATGTATCATCTTCTGAGTATTGTCTGTTTATTAAGGTTGTTTTCTGTTAAATTCTTTGTTAATTTGTATTTTATTTAATAGTCTGTTCCATTTTAAATTTCACTTCAATTAATTTCATGTACAGTAGGGGTCCCCACTATGTGATTTGCTATTATAGCCACTGAACAAAATCGTACATTGGTGCTTAGGGGTGAAAAAGGTTTCCCCTGACGAATTTTCTTCACCTTTTTTGTGCTTCTCCTACTTGAAAATACTTCATTCTTATTGGTCTATGTTATTTCAGTGATATTGTATCTGTTGCTTGGCTTTTACTATATGTATAACTCATTATTATATCTATATAGTATATTTATCTAAGGCTATTTTATATTACTGTTTATTTTTATTATTTTAAACCTAAAAAAGAAAATTATATCCTGTTTCAATTTAAACAAAACAATGTAAGAGTTTACATTAGTTTTGGTGACAGTGATATAAATATGAGTGGGGGACACAGATGGGTTGATCATACCCCAGGCATTATACTTGCTAGGGATTATTAATATTACCCAATTTCATTCTCTGTATTTTGTACTCCAGAGGTAAAAGATACCATGTCATTTTGTCAAAAGTTAATACCACTATGTCTGATGTGCTACAATGAAATAATTTGTCACGAATAAAGAAAACTAACACAGTTTTACTTTTCACTGTGTTTTCTCCTTTATAATAACTTGACATTAGTGCTTAAATCCTCTATAATTAAAACAATAAGTAAATAAATAAATAAAAGACATTTAAAGAACATACTTTTAACCCTTTTCACAAAATAGACATTGTGTCACCTCTGGGGTACAGGTTGCTGCTACAGGTTTTTAGGGTTGGGGAGACATTAAAAAGGTATCACATCCCAGGTGCCAGTTATGCTCACTATAAACAGTGGTCTATAGACCACTGTTTATTATTCATATAAGCATTAAGAATACACAATAGAAATAAAATACAAACCAATCAAATGCACTTTTTATTTACTTTCACATTACCATTTTTGTTCCTTGGAGTAAATTATTTGAGGAAAATTGCTCGGGAAATTTTCCCCCTTAACAATAATATTTTGTATTGATCCTAAAAACTGCCCATACGCAGCAGGGTAGTTACATTTTAGAACAAAATATTACTCCTACAAGCAACACTGTTGCCAGTTCTAGTGTACAATTCTCTAAACTTCATTATCTCGCCACACAGTAGTCTTTTTTTTTTTTTTTTTTTTACTGATAAAGAAAATACTTGGCCCCGTTTGTTTACTTTCTTCAGAATATTCACCCTAAAAAGAAAATTAAGATCTTTAAATATTTTATATTTATTTATAACAAACTGAAATATGTAATTAATATATATATATTCTTTTTTTTTTTTTTTTTTTTTTTTTAATATAATAACTATTTTGACTATTAAATGACTGTTTTCATTAATATCAACATGTAAACCTTAAATTTAATAAGATGATGCAACAAAAATACACATAAGAAAATAAAAATTTTAATTTATAAAGCACAAAAATTGTTAGACTTATACCATTATAAGAATAATAAAAATAAATCTGTAGTGTATAAACATTGAATTATAAAATTAAATTTATATATTAAAAAAATAATAATTTAGAATAAACATGAATAAGAGAATTTTCTTTTTATGGATCTAATATTTTTTAAAGGGAGCTAGACGATGATAAATTAGACCGATATTTTTAACTTTGGGGCATCTAATGCTGCTTAATCTCAGAATTGACTCATTTATTAATTGACAAAGGTTAACGTAAATAATATCTCCATGACTAATTAAAATTTTTAAATTCTGTTTTCAAGGGCCCCCTTGGGAAGACTCCTGAGCATCCATATGTCAATTTTTGTACTTATATGTTCAATAAAGGCTGAACGTATAGAAAGACAGGCAGACAAACCTTTCCTTTTATTATTATATCTATAATAATAAAAGATGTCTGTCTGTCTGTGCATCTATACGTTCAGCAACTACTGAACGCATAAGTACAAAATTTGATATACGGGTGCTCAGAAGCCTTGCCGAGTTGATAGTGAAAACATAATTTAAAAATTTTAATTAGTTCAAGATATTAATTAAAATGTAGACCCACGTCTAATCAAAAAGCGATCTCAATTACTCAGAATTCACCGCGATTGCATAAAAATAGATATTTTAACGGAGTTAAAAGCAGAAAAAATGGGAAATAAATTAGAAATATTAGTCCGATCTTTACGATTTTGGTACCAACAGAAAGGGGATGTTTTTCTGAATTTAAGTGTGCAAGCGGCTTATCGGTACAACAATTAGATTTTTTAAAATTAACTAAAGTATGAATTTTTTGTGGCAACATAATTTCAAATGCCAGACGAACGTCTGGAAAAAGGAAATGATAGTAACCGATCAAGATGTCACGTGTTTTACAGTGGGGATAAAAATTGCAATTTTCAATTTTTTTCAAATTTTCATTCACATTACATTTGAATTAATATTTGGCTTAGACAGCATATTATAAAGCTACTGTTCAATTTTCATGAAAATATCCGGATAAACAAAAAAATTAGATTAAATTTTGTTTTATATTTTGCAGTATATATTTTAAATTGAGATATGCCGTTGAAATTTCGTAATATTTGGTTTTAACGACCGATAATTCGATTCTGAATATTTTTGAAAGTGTAGAATTATTACTAAGGGCTTGAGGGGGAGGGGGGGTAGGTTCTAAGGAATGATACATCGATTGCGAATATTTTCAAGTGTAAAATTATTAGAAGAGACGAAAGGGGGGGGGGGGGGAGTGGCAAAAACATAGAAAAGGGACGGTTGTTTCGGAGAAAACAACGGAAAACCCAGAACGCCTTTATTCTTTTATATTTTGCCGAGTTTCGAATTCTGATACTCCTTTCACATTTCGTACTATTAATTTTTAACAGTATTTAGCCCAGAATTACGCAAGTTTCGGAGAAAACCACGAAAAAGTCAGAAATAAGTCGTTTTATAATCGTGTTTATATCATTTTTGTATCTTAGCTTCTAATTAGCATAATTTCAAAAGTAATATGTCATTTTAAAACTTATTTGAATTGAATTTCAAAAGTAAACGCCACAAATTTTTGTCACCTTCCATTAACCGGCTACCGTAAGTAATGGAATTTGAGATTTCACTTGATTTAAACGTTTTGAGGTCTCCTGAATCGGTTTTCTTTTGTATCTCAGCTACTAATAAAAATAATTTCATTAGTAATACATCATTTGAAAGCTTTGTTGATTTGAAATCAAACAGTAGATTACAGAAATTTGTACTGCAAGATGGCGCTGTAATATTTTAAAATTTCAGTATTTCAAATTCCAATTATTATTAAATAATTTTTAATACATCATTCGAAAGATATTTTAAAGTACATTTATATTATCGAAGGTGAAATTTGAGATTTCACCCGATTTACACATTTTGAGGTCTCCTGATTAGGTTTTCTTTTGTATCTCCGCTACTAATTAAAATAATTTCATAAGTAATACATCATTTGAAAGCTTTGTTGATTTGGAATCGAACGGTAGATTACAGAAATTTCTACCGCCAGATTGCGCTGTAATATTTTAAAATTTCAATATTTCAAATTCTAATTATGATTAAATTATATTTAATACTTCATTCGAAAGATATTTTAAAGTACTTTTATATTATCGAAGGTGAAATTTGAGATTTCCCCGATTTACACGTTTTGAGGTCTCCTGATTAGGTTTTCTTTCGTATCTCCGCTACTAATTAAAATAATTTCATAAGTAATACATCATTTGAAAGCTTTGTTGATCTGGAATGGAACAATAGATTATAGAAATTTCTACCGCCAGATGGCGCTGTAATATTTTTAATTTCAATATTTCAAATTCTAATTATGATTAATTTATTTCGAATACATCATTCGAAAGATATTTTAAAGTTCTTTTATATTATCGAAAGTGGAATTCGAGATTTCACCTGATTTACAATTTCAAGTCGTCCTGATTAGGTTTTCTTTTGCATCTCAGCTAATCGAGTTAGACCGTTCAAAATTGGTATATGTAGGTTAATTAGGAGGGGCTGGAAGTGTGGGGAAGGAATAATTGCGCGAAGCGCGCACGAGACAGCGCTGCCGAAGGCAGTGGGGACCCGGTCCGACTTTTTACCTGATGAGAAATGATTTTTGAAATTTTCTTTTCTTAAGAATAAAAGTCTGATTTCAGAAGGAATGTGTGCGCGCGCAGCGCTCATGGGACCCGGTGCGAGTTTTTACCCGATGATAAAAGATTTTTTTTTTTTTCTTAATAAAAGTTTGATGTGGGAAAGAATATGCGTGCACAGCACACGTATATCCTCACACGTGCGCGCATAGCGCGCATGGGTATGCGCTGCCGAAGGCAGTGGGGTCCCGGTGCAAGTTTTTATCAGATGCTAAATGATATTTTTCTTTAATTCCTTTTCATAAGAATGAAAATTTATGAGTAATAACATGAGATTTTGAGAAATTATAAGGATGGTGAAGGAATATGCGCGCGCAGCGCACGGGTCTACACTGCCGAAGGCAGTGGGGACCCTGTGCGACATTTTCCCGATCAGAATTTTTTTCTTTTTTTTAAATCACATGATAAAAATTAATGTAATTTTGAGAAATCATTAATTATTGTGATTCATTTAAAAATAGTGACCAGTGAAGCGGGCGTAGCCTGCTAGTATTAAATATTTATTCAAACTATAAAATTCAATGCATAAAGATGAATTTTTTCATTGTAAAAACACATGCTAAATTGTGACAAGAGATTATAACAGTCGCTAGAGTAATTATTTCATCATTCGAAGCAAATGTACAATAAAAACAGTAAATATATAATACAGTCGAACCTCGTTAACGTGAATTACTTTTAACATGAACTGTTTCCCCGTCAAAATGAAGATTAGTTTAGTTATATGAAGATTAGTTACTGATAGTATGAACTATTGATAACTTGAACAAATTTTTTTCCCCTTGAGATTCATGTTAACAAGGTTCGACTGTGCTTTACTTAAAATTATATACAAAAAAAAAAAAAAAAAAAAAATAACACTTATTTCTGAAAATGTTTATAAAATTTTATGTTAATTATTTCTCTTTTCTATGCTTATTCTTTATTATTCAATATTTTATTCTGAAATTATTTCTCAAAAAACGATTAGTTCATGATTTGGAATCATTATGATTATTCCAAAGTTTTTAGGTTTGAGTCCTGGTCTAGTCTTTTTCTGTTCAAAATTAATGACCAGTCCATCAAACAGGTATGACACTGGCAAAAAAAAAAAAAAAAAGTTGAAACTATATGCAAAAGCAAGACAATGAAATAAGAATTTTATGACAAAATCATTATATTAGACAATGGCGTGCGCATGTGGAGATGGAGATAGTTTAGCCTTGACAGAATTCGCGCTAAGCCCGTCTATTGGAGTGGAAAATTCAAGGATTTTCAAGGACTTTGCACAAAATTCAAGTACTTTCAAGGGCCCTTGAAAAAGAAAATGAAATTCAAGTACTTCTTAAGGACTTTCAAGGACCGTGGGAACCCTGATAAAATATCATAAAAATATATCCAACTGTTAAAATATTTATCAACATTTATAATAACGTTTACAATTCTCCTATTACTTGGTACTCCTTTGCACTTCTTTGGCGACTTTTGTTGCACAATTCCCGCCGGCTTGGAGGCATGATTTACTTTCCAAGATGGTGGCTGTTGATGTTCTTAACGATCGTTTTTCTCTGCAAATGAAATTGAAAAAAATTGATCGTTAATGGAATTTTAAATACAAAATACATCAACAAACGGCATTTTTAAATGTAAATCACATCAACGAGCTGACGTGGATCGCACCAACAAAAGTGGCACTCAATATAATAAAAATAGTACTACAATATATATTATTAAAAGAAAAATATTTAAATTTAGACTTTTTTTTTCCCCCCATTCTGTATACATTGCAGGGGTCGGTATCCTTCTGAACTGCCGCGGACAGTTTAATTGCTGCTGTTTGCTCGCTTCGCAAGCATTAAAAAAAAAAAAAAAAAAAAAAAAAAAAAAAAAAAAAAATCACTGGGCACCCCTAGTTCATCGGGCATGAATCAGTAAAAGCATGAAAATTGATGTAGCCGGGGTCACTATGTTTTCTGCTGTTTCCTCACTTCACGAGCATTAAAAGCAGGGTGTGAAAAAATCATGATATTTTTTTTTTTTTGAAATAAAAGAAAACAGATTTTTTTGTTTTATTTACATTATTCGACTAAAAATAAATGTTAAGAAATTAAGCATGAAACTTTTTTAAAATTTAAATACATATAAATAAGAAGCAATAAATATAAATAAACTAAACTAAAAAAATATATATGAGGATATTAAAAAATAAAAGTAAATAAATAAATAAAAAATTAATATTAGTCAACATAGGTACATTCAACCCTCCCCCCCCCCTTTTCTAAAAAGAAAAATAAATAAAGATATAATATAGTATAATAAAAATAAAATAAATAAATAAATGATTAAGTGTAAATAGCTTAAAAGCGTATAAGATAATTATTATTTTTTTTAAATGTTTTTATTATTATTGTCATTAAAATATACATATTAAAAAATCTTGAATATCACATTAACAAATTTTTTGAAGAGAAACTTTTTAGAGAATAATTATTCAATTAAAGGAAATTCAGGCTTTTAAAATTTCATAATCTGTCTGCAAAATTTGCGTGTAATCAGGGGTGAAAATGGCTTACACTCAAAAAGCCTGAAAGCTGATTTGGGACGGGAAGGGGGGGTCCTGGCTTAACATCAGTGCTGATCTCGTGCAACAATACACGAACACAATTTTACTACAGAACAATATAGTATAAACATGTGTGTATTCATTCAATTCATCTCATTCAATTAAATATTTTATAGCAATTTTTGACACAACACAATATAAATAATTATAAATAATAAAAGTATTAGTTTTAGTTTTGATACAGAAATTTTTTTTAAGTGAATTGTTATTCGAAAGTTGCAGACAAATTTTTTTATCAGTGCAGACATAAACTGTCCGCAAGCCGGTTTTCTGTGTCCGCGACTATGTCGCCGTGTTTCTGCCACTGGGTACACACATTAGTTTATGCAATTTATTACCAATAAAATACATATAAATTCTAAGATTTTTTCAAAAGATTAAAGTTTTAAAAAATTAAGAAAACTGAAACAACTAGCCAGGCCATTACCATTTCATTTCTAATTTTATAAAAGCCTAAGTAAAAAGGGAAAAATTGCTTAAGAATGTCTTGGCCAGTTAAAAAACATAATAATCAGAATTAGAAATAAGAAAAGTTAAACATGAAGGACAGAGTGACAGACAAATCAAATGCTTCAGGTTAGATGATACAATATTTATCACCCTTAAAAAAAAAAAAAAAAAAAAAAAAAAAAAAAACACTTAGGTCAGATAATTTAGGGCTTTGTATAAAAAAATTTGGCTGCAAATGAACGTAGTTAGCTTCAAAATAAGAATAGAAGATGAAAATAGAGTTGTAGAAAATTAAAAGAATCATTTTAAAAATTAATAAACAGATATTTTATTTATTTTTTGGGGGGAGGGGGGTATTTGATGTAAATAACAAGTAAGTTCAAGTTTTCTTATGTTCTAAGACTATATAAAACTACATATTAACCCAAAATTGTAAAATTTTATTTTTCATTTAAATCAATGATTTTTTTTTTTTTTTAAATCAAAGTGATTTTAATCAAGCTGATTTAAATCGGCGTACACTGATTAAAAAAAAAAAAAAAAAAGAAAAAAAAAATCACTGGACACCCCTAATCCATGGGGCATGAAACAGTAAAAGCATGAAAATTGATGGAGCCGCAGTTTCTATGTTTTCTGCTGTTTGCACGTCTTGCGAGCATTAAAACCAAAAATAAATCACTGGATACCCATAATTAGCGATTCATGAGACAGTAAATGCATGAAAATTTGTATAGGCTGCGATCAGTACACTATAGCTGCTGTATGCTTGCTTCGCAAACATTAAAACAAAACAAACAAACAAACAAAAACAAAAAAAAAAAAAAAAAGCATCACTGGACACCCTTATTTCGAGGCGCATGAAACAGAAAATGCATGAAATATGTACTGTAATGGTCAGTATTCCGATGCTAGATCGCTACGCAAGCATTATAAATAAATAAATAATCACTGAATGCACCTAATTAAATCACGGTGCATGAAAAAATCTATACTGAAGCAATGACTATCATGCCCTAACCTTTTCTTTCTTCGTAAATTTATTAAAATATATACTGAAAAAATTTTGTTTTAAACTTTAATTATTTAAAAACAGTAAAATCTAGAATTAATCTTACTTACAAATACCGTGACGGCTTTAAAAAAAAGTAGAAGAGAAGATAAAAACCATCTTAAACAATTGAAGATCCTCACATAAAAGGAATATTTTGAATTAATTTAAATTAAAATCGGCTCTGTTATGAAAGCTAAATCAATTTAATTTTTTATTAAAATCACACAATTAACTGTGGAAGAAAATCATATTTTATTGAAATTTTATTTTTCCGACTGAGTGAAAATAATGCCTGGACCGGGAATCGAACCCCGGATCTTTGACTTACAAGGTCAATGCTCTACCACTGAGCTATCCAGGTCGACATCCCGGTCTGCATCACTCACTCAGACAACCTTTTAGGCAGAAACATCTCTGGTCTATCATTTCGATAGCTCAACAGAAAATAAGCCGCAGGTAAAGGAAAACACCATTAAACAATGGGAGAGAAATACAATTTTTTATTAAAATCACACAATTAACTGTGGAAGAAAATCATATTTTATTGAAATTTTATTTTTCCGACTGAGTGAAAATAATGCCTGGACCGGGAATCGAACCCCGGATCTTTGACTTCCAAGGTCAATGCTCTACCACTGAGCTATCCAGGCCGACATCCCGGTCTGCATTACTCACTCAGACAACCTTTTAGGCAGAAACATCTCTGGTCTATCATTTAGATAGCTCAACAGAAAATAAGCCGCAGGTAAAGGAAAACACCATTAAACAATGGGAGAGAAATACAATTTTTTATTAAAATCACACAATTAACTGTGGAAGAAAATCATATTTTATTGAAATTTTATTTTTCCGACTGAGTGAAAATAATGCCTGGACCGGGAATCGAACACCGGATCTTTGACTTACAAGGTCAATGCTCTACCACTGAGCTATCCAGGCCGACATCCCGGTCTGCATTACTCACTCAGACAACCTTTTAGGCAGAAACATCTCTGGTCTATCATTTAGATAGCTCAACAGAAAATAAGCCGCAGGTAAAGGAAAACACCATTAAACAATGGGAGAGAAATACAATTTTTTATTAAAATCACACAATTAACTGTGGAAGAAAATCATATTTTATTGAAATTTTATTTTTCCGACTGAATGAAAATAATGCCTGGACCGGGAATCGAACCCCGGATCTTTGACTTACAAGGTCAATGGATTATAGCCTATGGATTATAGCCATACACTAACAAACAAGAAAAAGAAATGTGTTATATAGGAAAAACAAAAAGAAAAATAAAGACGCGAATTAAAGAACATAATCACGACATAAAAACAGGTAAAATAACAACGGCTTTAACCCAAGTAAACCAAAATGAAGAAATAGACATAAAATTCGAACAAGTAAAAAAAGTTGGCCAACTATCACAGCCACAGTTACGCTGCAATCAGGGAGTCAGTTGAAATCTTAACAAATTCCAACAATTGTAATGGCAACGATGGTGCTCTACTCAATCGTCAATGGCGCAGAATATTTAAAAGAGGAAGAATGCGTGAAAACTTCAGTTTCGAACACCAAGAAGGTAGTGACCAAGCTGGGGCGCCCCAGACGAAACTAGTCTACCAAGAATGAACATGAAGAAATTAAAAGGTTGTATTTTTTAAGTAACTTTTAAATTAACTCACTTCATGGAATAGTATTGTTTAAAGTAATCAGTTTTGTTTATCAATATCCTAGTGCTTGGAAATGTAAAACATCTAAATAGAATTATATCGAAAAACTCTTGCATAGAAATGTACACAATTTATATTTATATTAGTGCTGCACCGAGTAGCACTTTGGCCGAGTAACCGAGTACTCGGCCTTTTACTACTCGACCAAGTACCGAGTAGTTGTAAGAAAGAATAACTGACGTATATATATGAAGAATTTTGCACATCTTGAAATTTAAAAAAGGCTTTTTGAACACAAAATTAAGTTAAAAGGCAAACAGCATGTTTTCATGAAACGCTTCAGAACTTTTGTAGTGTAAATACACAATTAGGTTCATTGTAATATTTGATACTTCCAGCTTAGTGGATTATTAAAACCATAATAACTGATAACTTCATTCTTTATTATATAGTCTTTCTCAGGTGCGAATCATTCTCAGATAATTCTTAGAGAATATAAAAGTTCCTATACATACACTCAGGCTTAATTTAAGATGCATGAAATTTACATATGAAATGAGAATATTAAAATAAATATTTTATCATTTCAAACATGATAGACTTCACTAATTTTCAAATTCTAGAAGAGTGAAAAGATAGGTGGTTTCGGGCCATAATTTGCAGAACAACAAATTTGATAATATATTTTTAATAACATTTTAGTATATTTACCATTTTCATAATTATTTTTTAAATTAAAAATCAATCTTTTTTTACAGTTTTGAAAGTGTCTTACTTTTATTTGCACAAATATGTAACTAAAGTTTTATCTACTATATTAGTAAACATAAGGGGTTCTTTTTTCTAATTTTTTTTTTTTTTTGTCTGTTTTATAGATACAATTTTATGTACTAAGTTTTTATTTAAAAAAAAAAAAAAAAAAAAAAAAAAAAATTACATATTACACACATACAAGATGGTTATACTTAAATTCTTGTAACTAAAATGGATAAGCTCATATCATGAATCGTCTCTATACTGAGTTTGGTGGCAATCTACTTGCCCGTTTTAACTGCAGAAAGATGTTTGCAGCAAAAGTTTAATGACTATGTTTATATTTTTATATTTTTTTAGTTTAGTTAATAAACAACTCTTATGAATACATTTCTTTCAATAATACATAAAAATAATGAAATTCTTACAACTACTCGGTATTGTCCGAATACTTAGTCCATATTTGGCCGAGTACCGAGTATATAACGAGTACTCGGTACAGCTCTAATTTATATAAATCCCACTGGGCCAAGCATTGCAAACAATAAATGATCTGTACCGCAGTTTTAGTTATCATATCAGTTATAAAACATTCAGCCAATGCAGACCTCTAATTTCAATAACAGATCATGGAGTGTATTTCTGATGTATCACATTAAGCTATACAAGTACTGCTTGTATAGCTTCACAAGGAAATTTTTCTAATTTTACCGCAATTCAGCTGAAATTATTATTATTTTTTTCATGTGTTCTTTTACTAAATATATACATATATACATATATATATATTTAATTTTTTTTCAGTTACTCATTTTTATTTCTTCTTAAAAAAAAAAAAAAAAAAAAAAGTGATTTTTATGATAACCCAAGAAAAATTTAAAGATGAATCTTCATAGTTAATCAGCAAATAAAAAATAGCTAATAAAATAACTTATATTAGACCTTAATACAGTGGAACCTGTCTAAAGTGACCACCCTAGGGACCGGCTAAAATGGTCACTATACGCAGGTGGTCACTTTATAAAGGGTCTTTAAAATTGGAAAAGGGTCGCTTTAGTCAAGAAAATGGTCACTTTAGTCAGGTGGTCACTTTACCAAGGTGGTCACTTTTACAGGTTCCACTGTATATCTAAATGCAAAAGGAATAAGAAAAAATTTTTTGGTTTATTGAAAATACTGAAACAATGATTTTTTTTTGTTTTTTTCTTTCTGTTCAGTGCAAAACTATAAGACTGAAAAAGTTTATTGATTTTTTTACCTAAATAAACGGTTGCATTAAAAGTAAATGTTTAAATTTAAGCTGTTATGGGAACAAGAAATGTTGAAATTGTTTATTATTTTTATTCTATTACTTCTCGATAAAAGTATTGCCACGAAACTCAAAGCTATCATTTTTATGCAAGTAATATGTTTTAAATGACAAAAAGTGATTTTTTAAGATAAAAAGATTGAAAACAGATTGAAAACATGTCCATTTAAATTTTTTTATATCCAAATTACAGCATGCTACAAACATAATTTTTTTTAAATCTGAAATCTACATGAATTCAAATTTCTTTAAAAACTGTACAAATTTATCACTTACTTATATATCCATATTTTACAATGTTATGAAAAATATTGTTTTAATCTTTCAGTTTCAATATTAAAATTATTATTATAATTTTGTATAAAAGGTGGATAATTAACTATTTAGTGGATCAAACATTTAAAATTTCCATTAGAAAACCTGTTTTTAATAATGTTAATCGTAAGCTCTCTGATTAAAAACCCACTACTGCTTTGCTTATTACGCATTAGGGGAAGGAGGTGATTCGATTTCCGAGCACACAGAATTTCAAATAATAAATAGTGGATACCCGGAAATTCTATATCTAGTCAATGTCTATTATGGAACCCTGAAGGTATGGAAACTAATGAAATAATAGCAAATGGTTATTTTCACGCTCACAATTTCTTGATTACTCTTACTCTAATATAGGACAATGTAGTGCATTATAACTCTATTTTTCAATTTATTTTTTTAAACATACATCTACAAAATAAATTAAGATTAATTGATTTAATGTACTTACTTATTTCACTTGTAGTTAACAATTCATCACACAAAATCAACAGGAGGATGGTTTCACACTGATCACACAAGTTTAGGCGAACGAGACACAAGAAAATCAAACATTTTAATGGCTGCCTTCTCGACCTCTCGACCAAATATCCCGATGCATGATGGTTACATGGAAGTTGCGCATGCGCGACTTGGATTATGTACCTCTGAAACTCGAAAGAATTGTTTTCAAAGGCACAAACGAGCTTTCGTGCCTCTGATATAATTCGTTGCGTTGACTGTGCCTTTCACTTCGTCGTGCCTTATACGTTTCCCTTTAAAATCAGAGGCACATTGGTAATGTGCATTTTATATTATAATAATAGAAGGCACAGTGCGCTTGTGCCTTATATCTAAGAGGTGCAGTTTTAAGAGTGTAGTCCAACTAGCTGTTCCGGCAAGATAGACAATTACGTTTTCTAGGCACATTTGCTCATCTAAGCTGTTGTTGGTCGCAATACGCTAAAATCCTTCACCTATATACTAGAATCTTGTTTACTTTATATATATATATATATATATATATATATATATATATATATATATATATATATATATAAAGTAAATTTGTAAAGTAAAGTCCTTCTCTAACATTAATTGCATTTATCTAATATCTATTATAAAAAATTGTGCGTTCAATTAGCTGCATAATACAAATAATTTTCTTTAATATATTTCATGGAAAGAAAAAATATATTTTTAAGTCATATATAACATTCAAAAGTAGAATTTAATTCACCGTTATAAGCGGACTACATTGTTATTATTTATTTTTAATAATTATTATTATTCAAGAAGTCAATTAGACGGTGCAATTACGTCTAACAAAAAATCTTTATCGAGTCAGCTTACATATTTGCACAAATGCTATCTATCATAAATAAATACGTAATTAGAAATACACTAATTTAACTAATATTTATATTTATTACCAAAGTAGACAATAATTGCACGTATACTGTATGTTGAATAAATCACATATTCTTAACTTTTATTATATAGTTTATATTAGTAATATTGGTAGCATAAACTCTTTATTAAATAAAATATACGATTAATTTGTTAACGAGAAACTTCTGATCACAGTAAATTATTAAAACGCATAATTATTTCCCCTTTTTTAATTAATATTCATATCCCAACGATAGCAGTGCCTTCAAATAAAATAATTAAATAACATAAAATAGAGGGTTTATGGTTTCATTTATATTATACACGATATTTTATAGATATTAACATAACACTGGAAATGAGGTATTAAGGGTTTAATAATGGGCTTTATAATCTGCATAGACAATGGATGGAATACAACTTCAGTATACACTAACTTGATTAACTGAAAGATATCGTTTGTAACTGTATGTATTATTCTATGTAGCTATTTTCAGTGTAATGTATTCTCTTCTAACATAACTGTTACTAACAATAATTTACAATATATATAACCATAAAAAGGAGCCAATATTTTTTGCGCGTATTTTAAAAATATATAACTTTTAAAATATAAAGCTCAAATGGAAGAATTTTATCTGTGTAACAATGGGATTTTTTTTTTCTTTTTAAAACTATCATTTTTCATAAAGAATTTTTTTTTCTTTTATGTATTGCTAACTTATATATATACACAGAAAGAGAGAGATAATGAGAAATCGTTCTTTTATTTTTATTCATTTTTTAACACTTTCCAGCAATATTCAAAAGTGTTAATGACGTCGGCTTGTCTGCCCGTCCGTCTCTGTGTCCACGCTCTAACTACTGTAAATATTCATAGAATTTCATGAAACTGATATATGTTATTCAAGTTCACTATCGGATGCCCCCTATAGAAAACAGAATGAATACCTCTACTGGTTTGTGTACAGGAATACCAGAAAATATTCCAATGCATTATGTTTATATAAACCATATTTTCATAGCTTTACATTACATAAATCTTATTGAAATTATGAAAAAAAATATTGTTTATGTACACAAAAGAATGATGTCTATGGAACACAGAATGATTAACATTAAGATTTACAGGGCCACACTAAACTATTCAGTTACATTAAGGGATGTTATTGGAAATTTCCTGGAATGGCATTTTCGTTTACATTAAACGTTTTTAACACTTTCTAACAATTTTTAAATGTGAATATGATTTGAATTTGTGAATCGGACTGTCCGACTGTCCATCTGTTAGTGTGCTGGCCTCCAGCGTCCGTAAATATTTTCAGATTAAAAAAAATATATATATATGTATGTTATTCAAGTTCAGTATGGGATGTTTCCTAATTCAAATGGTATTAGTAGTTTCTGTATAAGTGGTTTATATACAGCGACATAAAAAAAAATGTCAATACATTGTGTATTAGGACAGACATTTTAAGAAATCACTTTTAAATAACTTTCTACTGCAAAATGTATATAAAAAGTGACATTTATTGTTAACCATTCAACCTCAGCTGACGGATATATCCGAGCACTAATCTGTTCTATTCTGAACAATACACTTATAATTCAAAATTATATATTTATAGGTATTTAGTTTGTTTTTGAAAATTGAAGATGTTAAAAGATAGTCCTGATTTTTAAAATCATGTATATATTTAAACTTTAAATATCAATTTTGAATAAGGATTATTTTATTATATTGTAAAAATTGAGCACTAAAATCAGTATTACTATTTTAGCTTTTCAAAGGTAGTCAGATGGTTGTAATATGCTAATGTAATGTTTTGTATAGATTAAGTTATAGTTAACCTACTAAGTGACAGGGTTGCACTAAAATATTCCGATATATTAAGACTGCATTACTGCAATTAGAATGTGCTGCATTTTCTTTTGTATAAAGCATTTTTACACTTTCCAACAATGTTTAAGAGTAATTAGGAATTCAACTTTAATTCCTTCTATTTGTCTGTCTTTAATTCCTTCTGTATGATAGCTCAGGAAAAGAACATTGAAAGTTATACGACGCAAGAAGCAAGGACAGCTAGAAAGTGTTAATAATCAATGAGCACCGCGCGATCTTTCGTTCTTGTTTTAATCTAAAACGAATTTTCACAAGTATTATCTCTAACATTCATCTATAAAACATTTTATTGTCCTTAATTTCCACACCATTTTTATATTGTTTCTATATATATATATATTTTTTTTTTTTGAAATTTTGTTTTAAATTTGTTACAAAAAATAAATTTATAAAAACAAATAATGACCTATGCAGCATTACATTAAGTAATTATGTTTCTCATACTTTTTCTTATTTATCTCTATAAAACTGTAAATATGTGAGTTCGACTTAAAATCTGGCATTATGGATTTCTTTCAAATAAACCGTTAAACGAATTGTGAATTCATTATCCTAGTCTAAGGTTATTTCGAAATATTTATTTTAAGAACTTACTCTAGATAAAATGTATGCTACAACAAGTACATGAATTTATACACTTGTTGCAGCCATAAAATGAAAACTGTCGTAAATCTAAGACGAGTTCCACTGAAGAAATAAATGTGTGGCCCTGAAAAGAATATTTATGAGAATTTTTACTTAAGAAAACTACCAAATATCCTTTTATTTAGATATATTTATTTCGGTTATATAAATATAATTTGAATATTTTTAATAATATCTAAATAAATACTAGCATTTTTATAATATTTAACTTTATGATATTATTTTATACATGGCAGTAACTTTTCTCATTGTGAGCACATGTTTGACGTATGCCCAATAGTAGAACCAACACAAATTAATATATATAAAGTTGCAAAATCATGTTAAATCAATTTTAAGCATTAAAAACAATGAGATATGTAGGATTTCATAAAAGTTTGACAATAATTTGTCAAAGCACACATTATTTTTAAAAAATTACCCTTATTTTAAAAGTTTAAATTCACAAATGTACTTATTTAAATATAAATTAATTAATTGCATAATTTTAATTTATTTTTTATTACCAATAGTTACAGAAAATTAGAAACAGCAATTAATTAATTTTTATTTATTGATATTTGTTCAAAAGTTAGTAACTGAAATTAACCCGCTAGTAGTCGCTAGTTGGTCGATTTGCCGCCCATCCCTTCAGGTTTTATTCAACACCAACAGCCACCAAAAAGTTTTAGAAGTGTCATTTGATATACATAAAACGCGAATCGACTCAAATAATCATCTATTATATATATCAAAAGCCACTTCAAAAACTTT